>OY744521.1:194540937-194590937 GCA_963556195.1 Sepiola atlantica | reverse complement strand
CAATGTCATCTTCAATTCCAATTTCGACAAATACTTATCGATCCATCTTTATAAGTAATCAAATTTTCTCTATTTTTTAAATCCTCTATTAATATTATTAATTATTATGTTTAATCCGTTCAGTGGCCACGTTTATTTTTTTTTAGATCCCCGTATTTAATAGTAACCAGCAGTACCACGTGGAAATTGCACGGTGCTTTCTACATCAATCTATATAATTTAATACTAATAATACTATCCTTTTAATGTTTGATACGGCGAATACTATCAAAAAATTACTCTTTCGTATTCCGTAAAAAATAATTTTCATTTTCAGTTTAATACTCTTAAAATAAAATGTTCCTTCTTTCTTTATTAATTTAAAATTATAGTAATTTAATTCTATTTAAAACAATCAATATTATTTGTCTTCTTACTGTACAAATAATTGTTGGCTATTCTTCGAATCAATAAAACGAATGTCAGTTTTTGAAATGTATTTATTTAAAATGTTATTATTTTAGAGGACGGGACAATATTATTTAATTATGGAACAATTCATTTTTGGGTTAAGTCGAAATTATTTTCTACTTTAGCGGCATCAGATTAATTGCTGATTGAAGGATCTCATTTTTTTAAATGTGTGTGAAAGGTGATTACGTACGTTAGAATATGAAATGCTTTAGCGTATTATTATATAGATTCTGTGTTCGGCTCTGTAAAGCCAGCATTATTCGAAAGAGTAAGATAAACAATAATCGCAATGTTTATTCTATATGCTAATGTCTTGTTTGATAACCGTGTCTTTTATGTATTTGTCAGGCTCTTGTATATATCTTAGAATAATGTCATCTTTCTATTTAATGTTATGCGTGGAGGTGGCTGATGTCCCCTGATGTCAAGTTGCATCTTTCCGCAGATATTCCAACTAAGATATTCATATACTATGTTGCGATGAGAAGTCTAGTAGTAGCCATCATCCCAAAAGGGTCTTGCATCCAGACGGTAGTTGGCTCATCATTTAATAGCTTAATGGCAACATTTACACTGGTCATTTAAAAAAAACAACATATTTAACCCCAAACAAGGCAGGCCGCCACTGTAGACGTAAGAGGTTACTGAGAATAAGGGTGTAGGTTTTGGGTGTCACCCCAAGTTGGATGCAGTGTAGCGAGATGTCTGTTTACATTAATTTTAAACCTCTGCATGTCGGTACTGTCGGGGAAACAGGGAGCAGGGATAGAATTCCAGAGACCAGCAGCACGAGGAAAGAAGCTATTGGAGTAGAAGGCTCTCCGGCATCTGGGGATCTCCACAGTGAATGGATGGGATTTAGCTGATTGTCGAGTTAGTCTAGCGTATGTGGAGAGTTTCTTTGGTACTTTTCAGGACTATCATCGCTTGTTTATGATTATTGTTCTCTAGTACCGTGTCTATACACTCTTGTTCACGGTGGTCTTTGGGATGTTCATATACTGTCTTCCCAAGAAAATTAGGGGAAGCCACTATATGAAAATCCAAAAGAATACACAAAAATAGTGCTGAACCACCTTGGTTTGATTTCTAAGAAGGTTTCTGAATACCACCCGCTATTACTTTCAAATACGTCTTTTAGGCTTCTGAATGTATTTCCTTCTTGTAGTTTATTTGTCTAAATATGGCATTTAATTTACGCTTGGTGTTTTGTTATCATAGGTCATTCCTATTTTAGCGCTTCAAAGATATATTTTCATCAGTCTTTTTTCATTTGAACTTTCATTTAACAAAAATAAACTGTGATCCGGGATGTTTATCTCCTGAGTTTGTCTATTTTCTATCAAAGTTTTCTTTACTATTCGGCTTTATTAGTTCTTGACTTCAAGTTATGTGTTTTCTATCTCTTGATGTTGCCAAACGAGTGTTGACTGCATAAACCATACTGTCTCCTATGTTGCATGGTGAATTTTTGCTGTAAATGCATAAAATTACGAACTAACTAGAGCATGCTCTTCCCAGAGAGCTTCCCCACATGATTCAGAACAAAACTACCGCCAAGGGTCCAGTTGTTCCGTTGTGTCAAACATATGTGTTTTTAGCAGGTTATGTTAAAGCGCTTGCTAAATACATCTTAATGGCTGTAAGTTTGGCAGGAATGTGTCGCCGTCTTTCCACGTATAGCGTTTGATCGTTTCGAATAGTCAACCATTTGTACTGGCTGGATTCAACCTCACCTAACCACGATGATCGAACAAGAACCTGCATGTCAGCATGATTATGTCGTAAAAGCATTAGTTGGATTAATCCATGTGAGGGTATCATGAAACATCAAAATAAGGTATGTATTTGGATTGTTCGGACTATTGCTCTCATCTTGGGTGTTCTTCTCACAACATTTCGACCGATATAACCTCCTACCTTCTTCAGGTGTAATTGACAATGTCTGTTATTTGTGAATAGTGGGAAAATGTTAAATTTCTTTTTTCGCACGAACTAGCGTCGTTAAAATTTCAAAATCAGTGATGTACTTACGAAACGGAAAAAAGCGTTGCGTAGTTTCCATGTTTGTATTAACTCAGGTCCGTATTGATTTGGTATTACATTTTTTAAACTTTTCTTTTTGAGATGAGGATTGAGAATATGTATCTGGATTGTTCAGACTATTGCGAAAACAAAGAACGTAAACATTTTTCCACTATTCAGCAATAACAGCCATTGAAGGTCGGAGGTAAATAGAGAGAAATATAAATTGTGATCTCTCAATATAAATATATCTCTATGTATATATAGAGAGGAATATAGTGATAGATATAGAAATAAAAAAATAGATTAACTCCACAGATAGATTGATAACTAGATGACATATTACACAGATCGATAAATATATAAAAGACTTGGGAAAAGAAACAGAAGAAAGGCATAATAAGTGGAGACAAGAAATAAGGGGGAAGTATGACACAAGGAAATGGAGTCTCGCTTGAGTGACAACTTAAATGGAAAGAAAGTTTTGAAGTCAGAAAGAGGATGGGGACATCAAACGAGAAGTAGACGAACAGAAAGGAATAAGATGAGGTCATTAATTGCATTCGTTTAGAGTTAATATTCGCTAACCGCCATTACAAAGCCCCGGTGCCAGCGGATTCGGCTTGGTGCCAGGAAGTGAAATTCTTACGGCGGAAGGGGGAAACATTAACTAGTTTCTCTGTGTATAATTTCGTTTTCAGAGCACGAAAAATTGTCTTAAATTTTAGCTACCCGCTTTGAATATCAATTGATTTTCAACAACACATAAAAAGAAAATCTAATCAAGGTCCGCTGGTTAGATTATATTTTTCGGATAAATCATTGACCGCCTTCCGTCTCGAAGGGCTACTGGTAACCTTTGAAAGAGTATCTTCACGACGAGGATTTTCAGACTTGAATTCTTAAGTCTGAAATATATTTATTGTAATTCAATTATTTTATTTTGGTACCTATAGTGTCCTCAATTCTCTAAGAAAAGGGACGTACACGGAAATGAATGTGTAGTTATTAGTCGCGTAGCTAGTAATAGTAACTTTGTATGAATCAGCATGGTACACATTTTTGGATCGGTTAGGTTTTGTTGTTAAAGTTGGTTTCCCTTATTTATTCTAGAAGCAGCTAGAGAAGAGACCATCTGAAATTGCCAACGTTTTTATTTTTATTTTTTAAAAAAACATAGTTCACCCCAATTAGGGTGTAGGTTTTGGGAGTCATCCTAAATTGCAAGATGTGCAGCGAGATGCTTCTTCACATTAGTTTTAAATTTCTGCATGTCGGTACAGTCGAGGAAACAGGGAGCAGGGATAGAGTTCTAAAGACTGGTAGCTCGAGGAAAGAAGCTATTAGAGTAGAAGTCTCTTCGGCATCTAGGGACCTCCACAGTGAATGAATGAGATTTAGCTGATGGTCGGGTTGGTCGAATGTATTTACGTCTAGAGGGCACCAGAGAAGCAAATTCATCGGAGCACATTCCATTGAAGTACTTATAAAACAAGCACAAGGATGCAACAGTGCGGCGATGGGACAGGGGTTGGGGCTTCGTTGATAGTGAGGGACCTATTAGATTAGCGGCTCTTTTTTGGACCTTGTTTAAGAGGAATAGACTAGTGGATGGTACACCAGTGCAGATGTGGAAGCAATACTCCATGCATGGGTGGATGGTGGCTTCATAGATATATAGGATACTCTCAGGTGTGAAAGGTTTTCTAGTACGGTAGATAGAGCCCACCTTTTCTGCAGCAGTCTTGGCAATGTTTTCTATGTATTTGTTTCAATTCACGTTACCGGGGAATATTAGTTTGAAAAGTTTCAACGTTGGACTCTCAGGTAGGGTGTTATTTACCATGACAATCGGTTTTTGAAAAGGGTTTTTTGTAGTCGTTGAAGGAAAGGAGTTTTATCTAAGCAACATGAAATGTTACCATCTATTTATGAACCCATTCCACTCTGAACTGGAGGTCGCTTTCTAAGGATTCAGCCAGTGCCTCGGATATGATCGCGTCCGTTTTGCCCACGTGACGAAAGTAGAGGGTGGTGTCGTTGTCATCCATAATAATAATATAATAATAAACGTGCGTATTTATTATTTTCCAAATAAAAGTAACATGCAAATGTTAACCAGAGCGGGCATTTTTATATAAGCTTTTCCTCCATCCAACTCGCACATTTATATATCCTGCAATAATAATAATAAGTTAACTAACATACAAAAACTGACAAAACACAACAATAACGTAACAGCAAATTAGTAATCAATACGCAACAATATGCGGAAATTGTGCATTCCTCGTCAAATGCAAAAATACACACGCCCGGAGAATATCATAATGGGGTTCACTATCAAAACATTGGCCGAAGATCTGGTTATATTTTTTATATTTAGGCTTGAGTTAGGTTTGAGTTTCCAGTGTTACCGTAGAACAAAAGGTCTCTGTAGAAAGTGTCGAGTGAAGATCAAACTAATGTATATCTCAAATTAAAATAAACAAAAAATATGCTCTTGAATTAGTAACTGAGAACTCTGGATATTTTTCTATTATACTACATAACAATATATATATATATATATATATATATATATATATATATATATATATATATATATATATATAGTTGATATTTGTTTTTTTTAAATATAATAACAGGTGTTATAGACACTATCATACTTCAAGTCTCAGTCTTTTCTATAAGTACTATCATAGCATGTATTCTTCGGAATTATCTGATCTAGTCCCTGCTTCTTTTGTTCCAGCTTGTTTGACTCATTGTTCTAGTGGTCGTCATCAATTCGCTGTTTTGATACCTCATTGTAATACAGCTTCCTATTACTGTAGCTTATTTCCAAAATCTGCAGGCCTGTGGAACTCACTTTCTGCTGACGGTTTTCCTCCTATCTATAGTCGTGGTCTTTTCAATACTAAGGCCAGTAGGCATCTTCTATCTTTGCGATACTCATATTTCATACTTGTTAGCTCCTTACTTCAAGTGGCTTCATGCCTTGTCTGGAGCGATTTCCATAAAAGAGTGTGCTTCTTAAGTGATGACAGAGTTTTCTCCCTTTACATATATTATATTATATGCATTAAGTCGCCTCCATTATGGGACGTATTTATTTATTCATTCATTTATTCATTCATAAAAGTACTTTTATAAATATATATATATATATATATATATATATATATATATATATGTGTGTGTGTGTGTGTGTGTGTGTGTGTGTGCATGAGTTTGTGTGTGGGTTTGTTTGTCTACGTGCGTGAGATAACGTGTGTGTGAACCTGCACCTACTTGTAAATGAATGCCAATGAAGTGCAAACGCGGAGAAAGATTTGAAAGTAAAAGTATCAAGTCAGCTTGTTTGCTTGAGTATTCTCCGGTCTCAGCGATGCGTGCGCTCTTCAGGTGCTCTTGTTTTGCCCCACCCTGCTGTCACACTTGCGTTGTTATAAGACAGTGGAGTCCATTTAGTGGTCAATATCGATTGTTCTAATGCACAGTTGACTTCGTGAATAGACCGTATGCCCGCTGTTCACTGTTAAGAGTGGCAGTATTTGCGCTGAATCGAGACTGACGCCGCGACTGTGTACGTTGATATATTGATCAGCGTCTTGCTATCGATTGTCGCAATCTATTTCGACGAGAGCCGCAAAGCAGTTCGGCTAAAACGGAAGCAAATGTTTTACAAATATTATGAACAGTTTTTTGTTGTTATCCTACTAATATTTTGTCGAAATCAAAAATTATTATCATCCGTGAGGTGTATTTGTATTTACAAGTACGCTGCTTATGTTCGTATCATCCATTTTATATATATATATATATATATATATATATATATATATATATATATATATATATATATATATATAAATTGGATTGCGTCATATATATATATATATATATATATATATATATATATATATATATATATATATATATATATATATATATGTATATATAGTGTAATGTAGTTTTATAGGAGAAATATCCAGAATTCTGAATTACTTATTGAAGATCAATTTTTTGTTAATTTCAATTGGCGCTATACGTTAGTTTGGTTATTGTTTTTACTGGCGATATAACAGCGTTGTTTTCTAACTATTTTTCCACGTCCTCAGCGGTTGTGAATATGCAGAATATTGCATTTAGTCGCCCTTAATCAGACGTTTAATTATTTTTATCCAATATATATATATATATATATATATATATATATATATATATATATATATATATATATATATATATATGGGAAATGAAAAAGGAAAAAGCAAAAGATGTTTTTTTATGTATTCATCAACGTTTCGTCTTTATTAGTAAGACTTCCTCAGGATGATAATTTTAAGAAAAATGTCATGCAAGTACATGAGAATATTGGGTTGACATGATGGGTTAATGAGAAGAAGTAGTAACCACTACTGGGAGAGCAGGACCGAGGTCCGAGCTGAGAGAAGTTGGTGGCAGAGAATGAAATTAATGTGGATGGCTGTGGGTGAAAAAGCGGAAGTGTGGGAGTGAATTAAATTAATGTGGATGGCTGTGAGTGAAAAAGTGGAAGAGTGGGAGTGAATGAAATTAATGTGGATGTCTGTGAGTGAAAAAGTGGAGGGGTTGGGAAAGAGGAGGGGAGGGAGTTCTGTGTTTTTGGTGTGTAGGTAGTGTCATGGTGTTAGAAAAGATTTCAAGAAATAAAGGTGATTTGAAAATGGGAGGGATGGCCGGGTAAGAGTTTGAAAGAATTAGTCGAAAGGGTGAAAGTGATGAGGGGGAGAGAGGAAATTTGTTGTGGTTAGGTGTGAAATTTTTGGAGAGTAGGAGTATTTGACAAGCTGGCTATGTCAGGAATGTGTGGATATAAGTAAGTTAGAAGGAAAGTGTTGAAATGTGCTGAGAATTTGATAATGAGAGGAAGGAAAAAAGGAAAAGAAACAGAAGGAGAAAAGTGATATTAATTTTGGTGAGGCTGTTATATGTGGTTAAGTGGTTTGGATTCATGGTGAATGGCAATGTGTGTAAGGGGTTGTGCGTGGGTGTGTGTGTGCGGGGACTTGTATGTAAGTACAATTGATACTACCTACACACCAAAAACACAGAGCCCCCCCTCCCCTCCTCTTTCTTGACCCCTCTACTTTTTAACTCACAGCAATCCACATAAATTTCATTCACTCCCACTCTTCCACTTTTTCACTCACAGCCATCCACATTAATTTCATTCACTCCCACCCCTCCACTTTTTCACTCACAGCCATTCACATTAATTTCATTCCCCGCCACCGACTTCTCTCAGCTCGGACCTTGGTTCTGCGCTCCCAGTAGTGGCTACTACTTCTTCTCATTAACCCATCATGTCAACCCAATATTCTCATGTACTTGCATGACATTTTTCTTAAAATTATCATCATGAGGAAGTCTTACACATAAAGACGAAACGTTGATGAATACATAAAAAAAAACATCTTTTGTTTTTTCCTTTTTGATTTCTCATTACGTCGGATTACCCTCATCCTTCCTTTCTCATATATATATATATATATATATATATATATATATATATATATATATATATATATATATATATATATATATATATATATATATTAATTAATTTACCTACATTAATATATATATATATTTATATATATTATCTGTATATATCTAGTGTTGCAGTGAAGTCATTTTATTGATTTACTTATTTTTGTTTAACATTTTCTAAGCTTACACAGAAATATAAATCACATTTTTATCATGAGGGAAACAATTCGTTTTATATTTTTCAATTACAGTACGAATTAATCTTCTTGCTGTATTAATATACTAAACTTCAAATATCGAGAGATACTGTAAATTAAAACTTAGAATTATTTAATAGCCCATGAACATAAGCGGGGAGTATTTGTGTTTGTATTGGGTGTGTTTTCTAAGAATGATATATACGTATTACAGCATTTAATAAAAAAATATTGTGTGAAAAATCCGGCTCTAGATAAAAAGATGTATTTATCAGATAATCAGAACCGGTACTGTCTCGTGAGATGAGGGCAGAATAAACGCGCGCAACGCCAATTTGTGTTTTGAAAATCAGTTTACGACGAAAGTCGCAGTAATTATAAACACACTAAACACTGATGTGTTGCTAACAAAAGTAAAAAATAGTGTACAATATTTAGTAAGTTTTAGTTTTAAACAAAATAAATGCTGTGGACGTTTTGTTATACATATTCTAAGAACATGATCGTGATGAAGATTATGGATGTGTTGTTTCATTCTTAATCCGAAAACGTAGCTGTGTAAAGTTGTGTTCGTTAGCCGTGTGAAAGCTGAGAGGCTAGTGATTAATATTAATTTAGTGAAGGCACGATGTAATACAAAAAGTGACACTAATTTGACTTCTACCTTAATTATTTTACGGTGTGATGCGTTGAAGGACGAGGACGTAGTACCCTGTATATGAGAGTTAGTCACTCCTACTCTCGCGCTGAAATTAGTAATCAAAGAGAGACGGATGATCAGATTTAATATAGAAACCGGTGAATTTGATATTTTTCTTTTTGTGAACACTTACTAGTTATTGGCCTTGCTCGCGTACGAAATGTAGTTTCATATGTAGATTTTCGTTAGAAAGCTATACCCGCCAACGGTACAAGAGAAAATCTCACTCTATTTTATATATAGGATTTTTGTTCGGTCTAAAACTACACTACGTAATAATACTATTCGATTTTATACAAATTTGGAAAATTTTGTTTGAAGTGATTTCTTTTGTACATGTTGTGCCGGCATTTTTCCACCAAAAGTTCGCAATTGGATCAATGTTTCAATGCTTCCCAGCCCAATGGCCTTTATTCTCTGTCCGGTCGGTAATTATCTAATCTTATATCGCTTGACTTTAGAGAACACAGAGCAGAAATGTATTTCACGAGTTCCGACAACCCATATTTAATCATGACGTGTCTTTTGTACACGTTAGCTATTGATAAATCATGAAATATTCAATCAACTGGAGTCTGACAGCTACGAGGTCAGCTACAATAGGCACGTTCTTTTTAATGGTCAATTGAAACCAACGATTAATCTTTTTAATAATTCGCCTTGTCCTTTCCTTAGGAGGCGAGCTTGGCGGTAATTCTGCCAATAGACATGCGCTTAATCAAAGGGACGTAGTTCATAAAAGATCGATGCGGTAGTTGTAGTATTGATATAGCTTTTTGTATATTAAAATGCGATTCGTCTGCTCTTTCGCTGAGCTCATTGTTTTAATCATGGTAAAGTGAGTTTGCAAAGCCAGTTAAATATAAAAATTATAAAGTCAAAATCCATATATCTCACTCTCTTACTCTCTCGCTTTCTCTCTAGAACTACGGCTTAGATTATATAACTGCCACTGGTGATATTCCCTATTGTTTTTACTTGACTACTCCAATGTATAATTCTTTCTTTTCTTTACTACCTTCGACTGTTAATAAACCCAGAGTAAGAAAGAGAGAGAAAGAAAAAGAGGCGAGAGTGATAGATAGAAACTTAGTAAGAACAATGTAAACATCATTTCTTTCAACCATAACCCAATCCAAAAACTGAGGAATATTTAAGAATGTATTTTGTATGATTTAAACATATAAGAAAAATCATTAGGGAATCAAACTCTGATTAACCTAGCTTTAAATTGATTGAAAAGAAGCAGACGAAGATTGGATATTTTCCAAGTGAATTTAGTTGCAAAAGTCTTAGCGTAGAACGGTATTATCCTAAGTGCGCAATAGACAATATGTAAAAATAACGCTAAAATGGATATTTTATTCGTACATTTAGTATTGAACAAGTAACATTTAGTATTGAACAAGTAAGCGTTGCCGGTCCGCTATCGCTTCGCAAATTTCGCTACTTGAGATACTCGAACTATTAATTAAAAATAATTTTATTCATAACTTTACTGCAGGCACGAAACAAATATTTCAAATGTATTTATATAGACAGATAAACATTAACATTTTGATACTTTCGATATACATTTATTTATTTTGTTAAATGTGTCTGTAAAGAGAGGAAAAAAGAAGAAATCAATTTGCTTTTCACTTGCAATTCCGAAATAGATCACAAATTATTGAAGATCAAGTTGGTTCCTCTAAAGAAAAGAACATTTACATACTGATTCTAAATATTTGTCCAGGAAATAAAACAATATTGCAAAACAGAATTATTGATTATATTAATAGCAAAACAATTATTGAATTAATAAACGATAACAAATAATAATTAATTAGTAAATTTTTATTCAAAAAATATGCAAATAAGTTAACATTGCGAATGATATTGCACATACACCCGCAGTATATAAACATATGTTGGTTAATTAACTTGAAACATGTCGTTTTGACTTTACCGCTAGTGCATGAATTGGACCTAACTTGTAGACAAAATATCACTTACAATTCTTACATTTTACAGCATTTTTACCTTTCATGTTTTTAGGTTTTGAAATTTTAATGAAGAAAACAACTGTCGAATTCCCTACGAAGCACCGCTATAACTACCAGGGACAAACGCTACTCCAGGATAAAGGTTAATGAGGTTGACAGTTCGCTGATTAACAATAGAAATAGAGGATTAAAAACGATGTATTACTTTTAATCTGAAAACGAAACCGTGTAAACCTCTGTTTATTAACCGTGTAATAGCTGATAGGCTAGTAATTACTGTGTATTGAATTAATGCACGGTGTAATACGAAAAATTGACACTGAATTTGATTATTTAAAGGAGAGGTTCGACAAGTATTTGTTGGCATAAGACTTGAGGTCGAATATGTGTTAATCAGTAGCATTGTGTTCCACAGATGGGAAGTTCTTGAGGGGAAAATATATGCATGGAAAACTAGGAGAAATTGGGAAGACTGAGACTATACAACGTACGGCAATGATGAAATCAGCTGAGATCGTAAGGAAAATCCTCGAATGTGGAAACTAACCTACATAAACTACAAACGCTAACCAGCCAGATGTAAGTAGCAATAGAATTAAAATAAAAACATAAAAATAACACATGGACCCAAGGGAACGGAAACTTGAATAAATCCCATAAACTGGCCCCGTCTCTGAACAAAACACACACACACAGAATATGATGGCAGCAGCCGTGGCCTTCGTAAAGGGAAGGTCATTCTATTGAGTCTTTTTTTTTCTACTGACGTCACAGTGGTTGCTGATAAGAAGATAAACAAGACAATTCGGACGGAACGGTTACACAGTATATGTAAACATATGACGGTGGTAATTTCTCTCTAAAATTATTTAATCTTTGATTCAGTAATTGTCTGGCATTTCAAAAAGGATACTGATGGTTTTGTTCATCTCGTTTTCAAGGAAGAAGTCTGATTGTGATTTGAGGATACAAACTATACAATAATAAAATTCAAGATCGATGATACCCCTGTCTTGATAGACAGATATTAAATTAAAAACAAATTACTTGCTTGTTTCTCTTAAAGTTGGAAATACTTTTACTCAATAAAAAGTCTGTATAAAACGTTTTGTTCGTCCTGATATGAGATTCTAATTTAATTTTGAACGTATATAAAATTGAACCTTTATGTTCAACTGTCGACACTATTTTTTGTAACAATTTGTTAGCAATATAATATTATCAACTAGAAATTCCGTTAAAACGTTTCTTTTTGTATAAAAATAATGTTCAAAGTTTAATTTTTGTGCCAAAAGTTCTTTGTGTTTAATAAAATTCTAATAAAGTTCAAATATGTTTGGTGCTAGAATAAGACAAGGATTAAAATATAAAATTTAATTTACATTTTGAACATTTTAAAAAGAATTTTATTTCAGGACAAAAAATACAATTTTTACAAAGCGAAATGTTTATATATTCATATATTAATTTCCAAATAGTTTTTCACTTTTAATATTACACTTACAACATTCATTCATTATTTATTCATCCTTTGTTCTTGATTTGCATGTTTATTTAATTACTTTATTTTTGTTCGCTTAATTTATAATTACAGTTCTTTGACTTTATAAATTTAAATAGTCTTTTCATATTTTTTCACAAATTAATAATTTAAAGTGTAGTATCTGTTCTGATACTACACGTCATCTTTTCTCTCCTCGTTCAGTCAAGAAAATATATTTCTAGATTGAGGCAATTTAAATTTTTGTCCGACTTCAGTGGCCCCCTTTTCGGGAACTGGATTCCCCAGATTTAATATCGACCTTGTGTCTTACTCTGCCCTCGTGAAGAGCCAAATAAATAGGAACACACGTAATTACATACACCATAACCAACAATAATATCTTTAAAAAAAAAAAAGTTGATATTGTAACTTAAAAAAACATATAATCGGATTTGCTTTACTTTATATGTTTTTATTTATTTCAAAAGCTTCTGTAAAGAAAATTATTTTCAAATTGTTCACAATCCAAATAGGAAAACGAATTTTAGTCTCGAAAATCCATGAAACAACATGCTATTCATTTATTTTGATGCAGCAACAACACAACTTAACTTTTATTTTTTTTTAATAATTAAATAATAATAATATAGAATAAGTTCAGTTTCACTATAAATCCGATCGTGTTTCTTTCGTTTTTTTATTGCAATTTTTA
Organism: Sepiola atlantica; assembly: GCA_963556195.1. NCBI lineage: Eukaryota > Metazoa > Mollusca > Cephalopoda > Sepiida > Sepiolidae > Sepiola > Sepiola atlantica. The sequence continues at coordinate 194,577,847 of OY744521.1, read as the reverse complement.
ACGTTTTTTAATACACTTTACAAAAGCTATCGTACATTATCAAACGCCTGACTTTTCTGACATTTTTCGCTAGCACCACAATTTATGACGCAATTTTCGATTGAACAGACCTTCTTAAAGAAATGATCATGAAGGATCACAGAGGATGGAAACACCGAGTAGGGAAAGAACAAACCAGACCGCCGCTGGAACAGTACGGAGAGTACTGGGACCTTATAGAAGTTTATTGCCACCCAAATCCCAGAGAAACCAGTTTTCGTTGCCAGCGAGAAATCTACGGTGTAGAGATGTTGCAATAATTATTGAAGAAAATAGAGACTACTGAAAATATGGCGAGACTAGTAGTCACTCAGACTCCAGGGAACACCACCGGTTATTAACAGTGAACAATCACTGATGATGACTTGCGTGAAAACTCCTAATGAGTGATTACTACTACTACTACTACTAATATTAATACTACTACTAATAGAGAGTGCGTATCTGTATGAAGCCGAAACTATATTATTTCTATTAATGCTCAATTCAGTTTACTATACTATTTCAGATTTATGTACTAATATTCAATGCTCTTTCAAGGAGGTAATGTAGTATTTGTTCTGTTTTTATGCTACAGTCCTCCAAGGCATTACCTCTTTCTCTTTTGAGGGTAGTGTTGTATATGTTTGTTATGATACCAGTTTCCGGGGCATTAACTCATCCTTCGTGGGGCAATGTAGTGTATGTTCATTCGTCATATATACTAGAAAACATATGTTACCAGAGAGAACATATTTTTTATTCCTCCTTCTCCTTCCACTCCTACTCCTTATCTCACTCCTTCTCCTAATACTACTATTACTACTTCTACTTTTAATAATAATCTGTATATTAATACGTGTGTGTTCGTGTGTCACGCTTACATCAAAAGCTCTGCACCTAGATTTTGAAACGCATTCAAGTTACCTAATTTTCGTAATATTTCAAGTATTTTTCTTTGGCGCAACGGTTAGCGACATAGGATTTTGACGTCGGTTTTTGCGGTCGCCTCGACTCGTTTATAGTTCGATCCCAATCAACTTGTAAGTTTTTGTTTCTACATCGAAGAGGGGGAGTGGAGGTAGGGAGGGGACGACCGGGAAGACACATATTAATACGGTGTCCATCTTTTGAAATAAATATACAAGTCAAATTTTATTCAAACATGTATAGGTTAGGAAGAAATTAATTAGTATTGAAAACATCACTTCGTGTGATTTACACGGTCCCGCTAGTAATGATAATTACAATAATAAGCTAAAATACTAAGAACAAGTCTCGAGTGTGGAAACCAAGTGATATAACCAGTTTACGTTGACCAAATCAATGATCAACTAACATATAATAACGCTGTGTAAACATAGCTAGAAGCACAGAAAGAACAATACAAAAAAACTAGGGAACTGAAACTCTGAGTAGATAAGAAAGATCGCATGATCTGCCCTCACCCCCTACAGAAATAACGCAGTTGCACCATCATCGATTGGTGCCAGAGAAAATAGTCATTAAGGGTCAGAGAAGATGAAAAAATCAGGAGAGAGAGCACCATCCAGACATCTACTGGAAGAGCACGGAGAGCACTGAAATCCCGAGGAAGCTCATAGCCAATCAGGTTCCAGCAAAAAACAACGGACGCACAAGCGAGAAATCAATGGTAAACGGCTGTTACGAGGACGCAAAGTAATTTGCAAAGGTTACTGAAATAAGCGGAGATTGGTGTAAATCTGGGGAGACGTGTTGTCATTCAGACTCCAGGGAACATCCCCTGTATCTGGCACTAAATGATCACTGGTAATAATGCGTGAGAAGTAGTGAGTAAATCTAAAAAATGGAGATGTGGTATTTCGCTCCCTGAAACCAACATTGTACTATTACTTCTATTAATTGTGCTATTGTACTTTTATTGCTAATGGTGATTTGGTATCTGTCTGTCTCAACCCAGAACTATACTATTACTTCCATAAAAATACTATTTTACTTTTTTATGCTTAATATAATTTACTAGACTATTACCGACTAATGTACTATCTTTCAATGCTAAATTCGAGAGGTAGTGTAGTATCTGTTCTGTTGCCGTGATACTATCCTTCTAAATATTACCACCTCCTTCGGGAGTAGTGTAGTATCTGTTCTGTTGTTATAAAATCATTCTCTCAGGCAGTACATCCTCTTTTGAGTGATAATGTAGTATATGTTTGATCAGAATAATGTCATCCTTCCAAGCATCACATTTTCCTGTACTTTATCTTCCTTTGTCTTGATACAATTCTGCCAGACATTACCTCCTCTTTGGAGGGGGCAGTGTAGTATCTGTTCTCTGATCATTATACAATCCTCCCAGTGATTACTTTCTCATTTTACGAAGATTACACATTTTTTTGCCATATTTATTTTTGTATTTGGGGGCATTCTCACAACGTTTCGGCCGATACAACCTTCGATCTTCTTCAGGTGCGTATTGTCGAACTCAGGTATCTTTATGTCGACCCCCGGAATATGTACCCGACCTTTGAACGGAACTCTTTATTTAAACCAGGGGGTTAGCTTTCTCTCGTTCCATTAGCCATGACCTGGTAGAAGTCTTAAATAATTCGTAATAATATTCTTAATATCGCCCGAATCTTCACCCTTTAGAAAACTGTCACTTAAAACTGAATATATTTAGCACTTTTATCTGTTGCGCCACGGCTCAGCAACATTGTGAGAATAACAATCAAAATGAGAAAAGTAGTTGGAATGATCGAAATAATTACTAAGTATCAATCCTTGTCTACAAAACTCCGAAAAAGATTTATTTTTGTAATAAAATTAATTCCCATTAACACTAAAATTAAATTATACATTTATGAGATAGACCATCATTTTGGGATATAGCTACCGACGTTTAGCGGAGTTCTCACTACTTATCTTCAGACATTTACCTTTATTGGAATACGTAATAATTGGTAATACTTTATGGTTACTCTACATTTATTTATTTCTTTTACTTTTACTTTTTCTTTCAATTGTGAATGCATTGTATTGAATTGTGTTATTCATTGTAACCATATCTTATCCATAAAGTTCAAACGTAAATTTGCCTATTCCTTTCATGTGTTTAACTACTTCCGGTTTTACTCTACACACATCCGGCCATTTATGATGTAGTCTTTTAACACGAAGCAACTACAGTAGCAGAATTAATGGCGCCAGCGGCAGCACTCTTCCACCTGTTCTGATTGTATGATATTTATTCACCCAGTAGAAACACAATTAACAGCTCCTTTTAATTTCGCTTCTTATTTTACGAAATTAGCAAGGGAATTAGATTAGATTACCGATTATTATTAACACATTTTGAATTATTATTATTATTATTATTATTATTATTATTATTATTATTATTATTATTATTATTATTATTATTATTATTATTATTATTATTATTATTATTATTATTATTATTATTATTATTATTATTATTATTATTATTATTATTATTATTATTATTATTATTATTATTATTATTATTATTATTATTATTATTATTATTATTATTATTATTATTATTATTATTATTATTATTATTATTATTATTATTATTATTATTATTATTATTATTATTATTATTATTATTATTATTATTATTATTATTATTATTATTATTATTATTATTATTATTATTATTATTATTATTATTATTATTATTATTATTATTATTATTATTATTATTATTATTATTATTATTATTATTATTATTATTATTATTATTATTATTATTATTATTATTATTATTATTATTATTATTATTATTATTATTATTATTATTATTATTATTATTATTATTATTATTATTATTATTATTATTATTATTATTATTATTATTATTATTATTATTATTATTATTATTATTATTATTATTATTATTATTATTATTATTATTATTATTATTATTATTATTATTATTATTATTATTATTATTATTATTATTATTATTATTATTATTATTATTATTATTATTATTATTATTATTATTATTATTATTATTATTATTATTATTATTATTATTATTATTATTATTATTATTATTATTATTATTATTATTATTATTATTATTATTATTATTATTATTATTATTATTATTATTATTATTATTATTATTATTATTATTATTATTATTATTATTATTATTATTATTATTATTATTATTATTATTATTATTATTATTATTATTATTATTATTATTATTATTATTATTATTATTATTATTATTATTATTATTATTATTATTATTATTATTATTATTATTATTATTATTATTATTATTATTATTATTATTATTATTATTATTATTATTATTATTATTATTATTATTATTATTATTATTATTATTATTATTATTATTATTATTATTATTATTATTATTATTATTATTATTATTATTATTATTATTATTATTATTATTATTATTATTATTATTATTATTATTATTATTATTATTATTATTATTATTATTATTATTATTATTATTATTATTATTATTATTATTATTATTATTATTATTATTATTCTTCTTCTTCTTCTTCTTCTTCTTCTTCTTCTTCTTCTTCTTCTTCTTCTTCTTCTTCTTCTTCTTCTTCTTCTTCTTCTTCTTCTTCTTCTTCTTCTTCTTCTTCTTCTTCTTCTTCTTCACTCACTAGGAGTTATCACACTGGTCATCGTCAGTGATCGCCCACTGCCAACAACCTGTGGTATTCCCTGGAGTCTGAGTGACAACAAGTCTCCTCAGACTTCCAGTATGCTCCACCTCTTTTCGTTCATCACCGCTGATGACCTTGCGGTATCGCAACAGCCACCTACCACCGATTTCCCGCTGATAAGGGTCATTGGTTCCCTCTGGGGCCCGAGTGGCAACAAGCCTCCCCAAGGTCCCAGAGCTGTCCGCGCTCTTCCAGTGGAGGTCTGGTTTGCGCTTTCCCTCCTCGACCCTCTGTCCATATTATTATTATTATTATTATTATTATTATTATTATTATTATTATTATTATTATTATTATTATTATTATTATTATTATTATTATTATTATTATTATTATTATTATTATTATTATTATTATTATTATTATTAACAACGATGATGATGATGATGATGATTCCTTTTCTAAGAATGGACATCTTGACAGGATCTGAATTTATTTCTAAAAAAGACTAATTGGTTTACGTATCTTTCCACTTATAGTTTGTATGCATTACTGTGCACCTTGTATTTAGATAGACGAAGGAAATTTCTAAAATTGATTCGCCACACATTATGCTCAGTCTGTGTTGTTGAATGTTTATTGTATTTCGTGTTCCGAATTTGAATTGTTTTAATGGGTCTATTTTAATATTTATATACAGGAAGGTGCATTCACTAACGTATAAGAGCATGCACAATAGCAAACACACGCACACATAATACATATACACACATACATATATATATATATATATATATATATATATATATATATATATATATATATATATAGTAACGTAAATGTGTTAACAATACTCGCTTATATACACACTCGTGAACAGGAACGTACAAATTAAAAACACACACGCACACACATACACAAATGTGACCCGTTTGGTCTCCCATTGAGCTCGCATTAGATTGTTTGTGTAAAACAAAAAGTGAGTTCACAAAACCCGCTAAATTTTAAAAGAAAATATAAAGTACAAAATTAGTCCGTCTGCTTGCTTTTATAAAACTTTTTCTTTCTAACTATTAGTTAAATAGTATTAATACTTCCGAGTAATGTTAGTTTTTATTATCTTTGAATGTTAATAATCAGAAAGCGAGAGATACATAGAGAGGATTAAGAGGGTTACAGAATCGAGACTGATAGGCAGTGTATGAAATCAGGGGTCATACAATATTTAGTGAGAGAGTGTGAGATTGTGACTTTGTGAGTAAATTGCAAATTACGGCATATAATCTCTATGTGCCAGATATATACGTGCCTCCACATCTACGTGACACATGGGGACATACCCTTTTCAAAAATACAAATACGTAGTAAAAACAAAGAAAGTAATATGGTGTTATGAGCATAGTGGAACAGTACATAGTAGTCATCCTCATACCCTCCCGAGCAACGTCGAGCATCCATGCTAGTAATAATAAACAAACGGGAAACAATATATTTACACTGACACGCATTCTAATGAAGGGGAATAAAAAAGAAAAAAATTAACAACAGTGAGCATGTGATTTACTAAATCATTCAAGATAAGAAAAATTAAAATATATTTTGCCATTCATTTAATTTTCCATGACTTTTTCAACCGATGTAGACTATAGTTTTATTTGTATTAATAAATCAGTCGTAATTTTTCTTCTTCTTATTAAAAATATGCAAATGCGAAAATGTAATGTTGATAAACAATTTTGAGTAAGTGTATTTGAATGTAGTTAAAATAATTTCTCTATATAAGTAGTTAACGACTCTTTCTACTTTTAGCTTAAAAAGACTTTCCGAAATCGAAACTTGAAAAATCGTATATTTATGGTTTTTAAGATAACGTATTTTTATTGCAACCGTATTTGTCCATATGTCTTTCTTTAGAACACATATTAAAAGAAATTATGTTTGGAATAAAGTAGTTTAATTGATAATGAAAACACTCTACTTAAAGAAATCCAATCTTCGTAATGGCACTTAAGTCAACGACATACGCTTTATTATTTTATTTACTGTGACCTGAGGGTACTGAACTTTGAATACTGGTGATACCAGATCAGGCTGCCCTGTGGCTCCCTGAGACGAAATTCACCTACATTGACGTTTTTTGTTTTTGTTTTTTTTGTTTGTAAAACTTAATTATGTTCTACAAAACCAAAAACAAAAACAACAGCCCCTCTCCCTTTCTCCCTCCCCTTTTTTATTTTTATTTTTCCTACCCTACTCCCGGTCCTGGATATGACCTTAAACTACATCCGATGGTGAGATCCGGCTTACGGACTTTGGGGAATGTGGAGCCTCCTCTTAATTACCATTGCTCCAAGGTCCACCCTGACCCGGAGTGGTAGTACCTGTTAGGGTCCCAACTATGGGTTAAATAGAAACAGATATTAAAAGGGGAAGGACACAAAAAAGAGAAGAAAACAAGACCAGATTCGGCATTAAATAACCCAAAAAGGGTTGATATGCCGTAACACAAAACTACCAAACCAAAAACCCTGATTAAACATTTGAAGATATAAAGAACTTGAAGCATAAAAACTTTCACTATAATGACCAGATTCGGCATTAAATAACCCAAAAAGGGTTGATATGCCGTAAAACAAAACTACCAAACTACCAAACCGAACTTTTAATAAAATCGCAGCTAAAACATGTATGCACATATGTAGCAAAAAGTGTTTGCATAAATACAATTTATACCATATATATATATATATATATATATATTAATCTGTCTTAAAAAGTTAAATTATATCCTATATTTTCCAGACAATTTCAGATACAGTAATATAGCCATAATCCGAAGAACACGCTAATTTAACATTAACATAACCAATAAAAACGCCAGAATTCTAATATATACACGAACAGTAATGGAGCCCTACAGCAGAAGAACAATTCAACCAATCGATTATGAAAAAAAGGTCAAACTAAACTCAGAATACTTGTCTTCATCGTGTTGTCGTAGTAGTAAATTGATCACACCGCAACTTGCTGACCAAGCAACGCTGACCAAGCAACGCTGACCAAGCAATGTTACCCAAAATTCCTATTCATAATGTTTATTCATAAAGACAAAGGTGCATGACCGCATTCAATAAGAACTTTGGAAAGAACAAAGTCACCTTATGTTAAAGCGTAATTAAAATTTTAATACAATGTTATTTTAATTATTTTCATATTTAGCAACCTCTTATCAAAGACAAGAGCCACTTTGTGATGATAGATTAATTTGATTGAATAATTGTCAACCGAGAGATGAGGAAACTATAAGAGTATTTACATTGATAAACTATATTAATTGCATATGTTTAATAATAGGGCGGTTTATTACAATAGATTTGAAGACAACCGAGTTGTAATGAACTGGGAAGCAGTCCTACGATAACGCGTTACACAGGTGAGCTACTTAGAAGGAGAAAGGAAAGTCACTTTCCTTCCAGTTTGCAAGGCGAATTCTTGGTATGAATACTCTACAAGGATGACCCAAAGATTGGAGTTCAGTCGAACACATTCCATGGAGTAGAGAAAGACTAGCAAGGCAACATCTCTTCTGTGCGAAAGTATATTTTAGTAAAGATACCATTTACTAAAATGTTGTGCTACCGAGGAAGCGATATGTGAAATCGTTACACGTCAAAACAAAAAAAAACGCTGCAGTTCCAGAAGAAGGTTTAACATTTAAATTCCAGGACGCTAGAATTAATATGTTTTTGATTTTGACACGAAACAGATTATTAGAATTATAAATTTCACAGTTCTAAAAAAGAAAAAAAACAGCATTTTTTGCTCGTCTATTTCTAAACGGCCGGCAGAATTTGCTGGTAGAAAGAGAAAATTTGTAAAAATTATGAAAATTAAATTTGAGAAGAAAATCTAATGATCATCAGAGAGTTACATAACACGCGAGTCGCCATTTTCCGGAGAAACAGGCATAAACGGAGCCTGAAGAGCGTCCGGTAAAGAGGCCGATCATAGATCCCCTTTGTTAGGATTTGAAACCTACGGTACCAATGTTGTTCCGATCTTCTGTAATACACATATTAATAAATAATACGTTCTTATGTTTTATTTTTCTTAATAATCGAGCATACTGCTGGGGTTTTCTTCCAAAAACCTTACAGACACACACACACACACATATATATATATATAAAGTGGTGAACTAAAAGCGAACTTTTAGGAAAGGTAAAACCTATTGTGAAAAGTATACAGCTCAATATCCAGGAATTTAACTTTGAATCCTCTCTTGTCACTTCTCGTGCCTTTTAACGACCTACCTATCTACATTTCACTTTCTCCGCTGGACTTTTTGACACCGGACTTTTTTGCAATCGGACATTTGCTTGCATTCGGGCAGAGTTTTGCCTTGTGTTTTTTCCCTACAATTTTTATTTTACTCAAATCTTGGCCTTTGGCAACTTATCTATCCCAACGACTTCCTCTGATGATAAGATTTTGATCTTTGAAAAGCCTGGCTTAAGGAAAAATTTAACTTGAATAAATTGCCTTTGTGCGGAATATACCTTGCTCTGAGCAACTGAATAGAAATACGATTTGACTTTTGCTTTTCTAATTCCTTTTCATCCTTCTACATATATATATATATATATATATATATATATATATGGTGATTGACACTTCTTTACAAAAGAAAGCCATCCCTACAAGATCCGAACGACCTGTTGTGGCTTCGCAGACGACTCAGCAACCCTGGCGTATAACTATATACACTGTTTGATACTTGTTTAGTTGGCTCTAACCATTGAATCTTATGTAGGGATACCTTTACATGTAGATGACCATGTTGTGCGCTTGTATGACACACACATCATGCTCTCCTTCTACAAGATCTAGTTTTAGTGACAAGCTGAGGCAATATGACTAAAAGACGATGTAGAGCGCCGGTTTTATATCAGAGTTTCCGTCTCCTAGATAAATGATCTAATAAAATTCTACGGGTTCATCTCACTGAGTAGGGTAGCATCGCGCCTCAGTGCTATACCATGGAATTTCTAAGGCCCCGCTAATTAATATATATATATATATATATATATATATATATATATATATATATATATATATATATATATATATATATATATATAGATAGATAGATAGATAGATAGAGAGAGATAGAGAGAGTGTGTGTACACATATATATATATATATATATATATATATATATACAGGGTGTCCCAAAATAATGTATCCTTTGAATTGTTATAACTCGTTCAATTTACTGATTTTTATTTGCAAGATTGATAAACAAGATTGAGTAAGAATATTCATTTAAAAATACTGACAGTAAAATTAACAAAAACATAGAAAATTAACTTTTAACAAAGATAAAGGCTACTTAGGGTAATTTCAGAATGTTCATAAAATGAACCCTCATCCTAACCCCAACCCGTTCTGCTCAATACATTTTCCATATAGTGAAGACGTGAAGAATTGTACCTACAAACGTCCTGTGACATTTACTCCGGTATTTGAGCACATTCTACTACAATTACTACTCCCATTTGTTTGCAATTACTTCAGGTTTCTTGCTTTAAACATTGTAGCCTTTACGTTTATTAAAAGTTAATTTTCTATGTTTTTGCTAATTTTACTTTCAGTATTTTTAAATGTGTATCTTACTGTTCTATTCTAGACTTCAAAATTCATAGTTCTATATAATAAAAGTGGGCGTACGTGTGTTTGGATCGCTTCAATAATCGCGTATGCACATCTAATTTGATTAACTAAAAAAGAGAGGCTTGCTCTTAATAATAAATAAAAATAATAATAATAAAAAAGAAAGGAAAACATAATCACGTATGTCAATTTAATTTTCATGAAAAAGGAGGTTCATTCTTAATAATAAAATGCAAATATATTAAATCATTATCAATAGAAGCCGTAATAGTAGTATTGTTAGTATTTTTAATTATTATTGCTAGAAGTAATGATAGTTCTATTGTTATCACTATTAGTAGTAGTATTATTATCATTAGTAGTAGTATTAGTGTGTTGAAAATAGTGAATAGGAATTAAATTGCGAATCGATAGCGAGCCTTCGGATTTCCATTCTGTAAGTACTATTGAACACAGCTACGGTATATTGTCGTGTCTCTTTGCCTCCTCGTTTACCTTTGGCACTCCTAACAACACCAGATGTTTGATCTTTAAACAACTCAGTGGTTGTGATAGAAATGGACTCAATTTTGTCTTTCTGCACAACTCATCATTTCGCTCACGCTCTATGTCCACACAGAGATATCTGATCTCATCAAAGCGTATCAGCAGCAGCTGACCCAGCACTATATAAACGATGCGTTTTATCTCTCTCGGACTCAATTTGGAATTCGGCTCAACCCTGGTCGCTCGACATGATGTGACACAACGATTAAGTAGATATATCTGTGTTTAACTCAACCACATGAAAATCATCCAGACATGACTTACAACGGTTTGGAGCAACAAAAAAAACAGCCGTAAACGAGCCACAACACTACCAAGTCATTGACTTAATACTGTTTATTAAAAATCAGGCTCAGTGAACATCCACATCGCACTTTTAGGACCACCTACTTTCTTCAGCAACGATGCCACGACCAAACATTCCCAGACATTCATCCAGTATAAAAAATGCTCGCAAATTCGACCGATGAAGTCAAGCATCGACAGAACTGTGAAAGAATTATCTCCAGTTTAATATCGAGTATAGCCACATATGCGCTAATTAATTACTCAACAACTGGGCGTTCGTTGATCAACACCGAAACAAGAGGACTCGAAAGATCCGCTTTGACAACAGTGTTAACCCACTTGTGTTAAATATTAGTCGAGTATAATTTTTTTTAGTTGAGAATAACAGGTAATAGGGTTCAATCTGTGTCAGCTTAGAGTATTTGGATGTCAACTACACCCCCTGTGTGCTAGAAGCGGTTGTGACATCATATAGCCCGAGGAAAGTTATGGGAGACAAGTCGTCAGTCCGCTTGTAAGCATACACGTAAGAACTTGGGGATTTAAAGATGTCCAGATAAGATAGGATTAAACAGTAATTATTAAACTCCAGCTCTCTGCCTCCCCCACCGACTGGTCAGTAGTTGGGAACAACAACAAACCGAATAAACCACTTCTCTTCAACTTATTTCCGGGATATGAACGAACTTGTTTGTAGGTAGCGTCCTCAGTCGAACAAGTTCACAATAAGGAACGAACGGCCAGCAAGGTATGTTATGAACGTTCATGTATTTTAATCGATTGTGACTTGTGAAAGATTAGACCTCTCCTCAGAGAGGAGGTATATGTAATACTTGCACTTATCTCTTCAAATGTGAAGACCCACTGAGTAAATATTGCTTTAACAACCGAGCAGGCAAACTTGAACATCTTACTTCGATTATAGTGCACCACCGGACGTTCGTTCATTAAATCCTTAAGGAAAGAACTCATGAACTCGAACAGCGCAACCAACAACAATTCAGATCCACTTACACTTAACATTTTTAACAGTTCCAACGCACTTGCACTACTGACGTCGACCACAGCGAACACTCATTTGCATCACTGATTTCATCTAAACACTTGCACCTCTCACTTCCACCGTCTGCTGCAGATCAACTTCCAACACTTCTTCCCATCAGTTTTATTAGCAACTTAGCCCAGCAACGTTTCTAATTGATACGATACATTATCTAAAAATAGGGCCTTGTAATACCCCCTCTCCTGTTTACGATCTAGCACTCCTCACAAAATCGAATCTTTGCTTTTTGAATAAGTAGACAGTTGTTGCAAAAATAGACAGAATTTCAGCTTTCTCCGCAAATCACCGTTTCGCCCATGCCCACGCTATACGCCCACGCTCTACGCCCACGCAAAACTCTCATCAAAGCGTATCAACAGCAGCTGACTCAGCAGTATATAAAGGCTGAGTTTTTCTCATTCAGTCAACTTGGGAGTTCGCCCCCGCCACCGGCCACCCTTGCTACCAGAAAACCTTGTCATCCGAACCTGCGTTATTTCACGACGGAGACAACAGCATCACTTCAACGTAACAACGCCGGTCGACCAACCCTCGTCTGCAATAACAGCGATGGTGGTTTCTCGTCTATCCTACCTATTCATCACCATTATTGTAGAAAGCAGTCCATTGTCAGCCGTAACAGCCACATCGGCGGCTCGGATAACAGCCTCCACCCCACCCCAGTCAGATTCTTTTCTCACCGTGGTAGGGATAAAGACAACCTGGTTGTGTCAGAGTTATCCGGAAAACAGGGCTCTAATAAAAATTCAAGACGAGTCGGCATCAGGATCCGTCGTCATTTGGTCGCCTCTGCCTTTGCGTGTTGCAAGCAAAGTCATGTCAGGCGCGGAACCGCAAATCAATGGAGTAAGAGTAACAACGTTGCGTCATTCCTTTGTGTGTTCTGAGAAAATCAAATCCCTTAATTTGCATGCAACCGCTGAGCGTTACTGTTCAACGTCGGTAAAAAGGTGCAATCTTTCTGGTTAACGAATAGCTGCGACAAACAAGAACTTCATGCAGATCAGACAATTTTCGTGAGATCTATGCAGAAGTCCGACTCGCTTAACAACAACAGTTGCAACATAAAAATCGTCAACGCTCAATGAATCTATAAAGGACGTTTCAACAAGGATAAGCATCATCATCATCATCCTACGGTAACGAGCCATCCTTTTCTGTGGATTCACCGAATCATGAACCTTTTCCTAACATGCGTGTATATATATTAATTTGAAATAAATCCCACTTTTATATCTTGCGTAACACACGACTGTGATTGTCTTCCCTTTTGTCGTTGTTACGCTCATCATGGGTCGCTTTTATTCCATTTATTTTTATTTTTTCTTAGCGGGGGTGGTGATGCCCTGATTATAACCGGTGGTGTTCCCTGGAGTCTGAGTAACAACAAGTCTCCCCAGATTTTTAGTACTCTACACGTCTTTCGATAACAAGTGCAAATGACATTGCGTTATCGCAGCAGCCGCTTAATGTTGATTTATCGCTGGCAACGACCATTGTTCCTCTCTGAGATTTTGGTGGCAATAAGCCCTCACCCCCAAGGTCACACTACTCTCCGTACTCTTCTAGTGGCCGTCTGATTATTACCTTCCGTCCGTTATCTTTCCAACCCCTTGGAGCCTTCACGCTTATTTTGTGTGGTATCAACCGAGGGGGAGTATGCACAGTTTATACCATTTCTATCAGTTTCAGTTTCCCGTGTTAAATATGATATTCCTTCCATGTTTTTGTTTTACTTTTGTTGGAATTTCCACCTGGCTGGTTAGTGGTCGTAGTTTATGTGGGTAGGTTTCCGCATTCGAGGATTTTCCTTAAGGTTTCAGCTGTTTTGATCATTGCTATCCGTTGTATAGTTTCAGTCTTTCCTTTGATTCCAATTCTTTGTCGTCTTTTATTCCAGTTTTTTCTTGGCTATTATTATTATTATTATTATTATTATTATTATTATTATTATTATTATTATTATTATTATTATTATTATTATTATTATTATTATTTATTATAATAAGCATGGTTATTATTAAATAGAAGTATTATTTTACTTTACTATACTTATTAGCAAAAATATGTGACCAGTGATCGCATAATTTTGCTTGCATATCATCCCCCCCCTCCAAAAAAGAGAGAAGGTAAAACCTGGGAGGATTGTATCATGACGAACACGTATATATTACACTAACCCCAAAAGAGGAGGTAATTCCCAGGAGGATCGTATAATGACGTACGAACACATACTACACTACCTCCGAAAGAGGTAATGCCTGGAAGGGTGGTCTTATGATTACAGAACATATACTATACTACTCTCCAAAGGAAGAGGTAATGCCTGAGAGGATGATCTCATGATAATAAAATGGATACTATGGCCTCTAAAAGAAGTTGGTAATGCATAGAAGGATGGTATCATGCCAACAGAACATATACTACACTCCCCCTTTTTGAATTAAGCATTGAAACATAGTTCATTTGTCTGAAATAGTATAGAAAAGTGAATTAAGATTAACAATATTAGAATTAATAGAAGTAATAGTATAGCTTCGAATTCAGACAGACATATACCAACTTTCGATGAGTAATAGATATAGAAGTAAAGAGAGTTATTATTTTGCCTTCTAATTTACATACGTGTGTTTATTGCGTACAGACACACGTATGTAAATTAAATGACACGAAATGAGTAATTCTTTCTGTGAATGCAGAGATATTAAGAGATATTAAAGATTAGTTGAATCAGCATAGAATGAAAATGGGCAAGGTAAATGCATCGATAGCTAAGATAGGGATGGGTGACTTGTTCAGTTAATTTTAAATTACAGCGATGTTTTTACTAACGAGTCACCGCTCATCAAGGCCCAAAATCTATTCGAGGATAAGAGTTAATGGGTTTTTGTCAGTTTGAAGGTGAGACTAATACCTTGAGTATTGTAGATAATGATTACAGGTAGTTTTGATAGTTTTGTTTTACGGCATATCAACCCTTTTTGGGTTATTTAATGCCGAATCTGGTCATTATAGTAAAATATTTATGCTTCAAGTTCTAAAAATAAAATAAAAAAGGGGAGGGAGAAAGGGAGAGGGGCTGTTGTTTTTGTTTTTGGTTTTGTAGAACATAATTAAGTTTTACAAAAAAAAAAAAAAAAAAAAAAAACGTCAATGTAGGTGAATTTCGTCTCAGGGAGCCACAGGGCAGCCTGATCTGGTATCACCAGGATAATGATTACATCTGGGCATAATTTCATTATTTAAGAGGACGTCTGAACAAAGATTTGTAAACATTTGATTTGCAAAAGACCATGTTGTAGTCAGCTGGGAAACAAACCCGTGATATTGCGTTCCACAAACAGGCAGTTCTTGAAAATAAGCTCTACTCATGAAAATTCTATTTAAATCCAGTTACACGGAGGAAGAAAGGACAATTATTTACAGTGGTTGTAGGTAGACGGGCTTTTGCTGTGAATATTACACAGGGAGGGAAACCAGGGATTGCAGCTCAATCAAGCACCTACCATGAACATAACGATTAAGTACATTAATACTAGCAACGTATGGTTTTCAAACAAAACTCAATCCTAAAACTAAGGTATAGTTAAGCATGCATTGTTTATATTACAGTGTTTGTGCCAAAAGCCTTCTGGAAGGAAACGTTGCTGGATTCGCATTTAGCATAATGGTAGATATTTTGCCCATCCAGATAATAGAGTAGGAAGTCTTTCGCTTCCAGTCTCTCCAGAAGTCAGTCGCATGTAACGATTCTTTCAACCTCGCTTCAGCACAAAAGCTATATTCTCGACACCAGTAGGTTTGCTTACGGCTTTTAGTCAATGAAAAGCGTTTTTTTATTGAAATGATTGACATAATCAAACAGACTTTCTTTTTTTTGTAAACGCAAAGAAGAACCGTTTCCTTTTGTATGAGCTTTTTGTGAATGCCGAGAAATCCTATTGTTAAACCTGAGCTCTGTCGTTTCTTTTTTTGGAGAGAAAAACGTCTTCATGCTTTTATGAAGGTTTGGATCCCGATGTACCAGTTTCCGCTGTCCGTTGCGTGGGCACCAAAGTTCGATCAAGATCTTAAGTATTTTACACGAAAGCCGCAATTTATTTTATATATGAATGTATTAAATATAAATGAGCCGTCACAGACACACACAGAGACAAAAGTAACAATTTTAAAGTAACGGGTTACTTGCGCGCGCGCGAAAGAGAAAGGCAGACAGGTAGATAGACAGATAGATAGCTTGTTTCATTTAGCTACATTGTGCCCCACCCCATAGGGGGTAGTTCCCTTTTACACGCCGAATTTGTTTTAAATGTCACCAGAACGAGATAAGATCTCCCCCGGAAGTTACCTGATTAAGGCGACTTCCGTTTCTGGGGTCACATATGACCCCTAGGTATAACTCCAACTTTTCTGTATACACTTACAAGCTTGGTTATGTGACACCGACTATTAGATCTTTATTTAGTTTGGTTAAAATACTCAGTAAACAGCATCATACACGTACTTATATATATATATATATATAATCAAATATAAACTAAAAGTAAACTTTTAGTAGATAGAACCTATAGTGAAATGGTTTAAGCTCAATATACGAGATAGAGCAATATCACATATCTTTTTTACACGAACTCTTTTCACTAACATTTTAAATATTTTTTCAAATGTTTGAACTTTAGATTTTCCACAGCCAACTTATCTATCTGTATATCTCCTCTGATGATAAGATTTCGATTTTTGAAAATCCTTGGCTTAAGGAAAGAATAATAAACATTAGTTTATTACAGAATATACCTTGCATTGAACAATCGAAGTTTGAAATAAATTTGGACATTCGTACATGTTTATCACTCTTATTTCTTCTATCTTTATATATATATATATATATATATATATATATATATATATATATATATTCATCTGTTTGCTTTAATATGCCATCTATCCCGGCAGTGACGTTATCAGTACAGGAAGTCGCTAACTGACGTGGCAAATAGAGAAAGAAATGCCTGCCTCGTTTCGATTGAACCAGCAGATATATATAGGTAGATAGATAGATAGATAGAGAAATACTGTGTGTGTGAGCGATCGAGCGAGAGAAAGATAGATAGATAGATAGAGAGAGAGAGAGAGAGAGAGAGAGATAGCAGTGAGTTTGGATAGCTGGTGCATCTCCTGTGGTGTATGCGTAAACATGTAATCTATGAAGAAAGAATAAAACCCCAAAGAGATGTTGAAAAGCAAATTTCATTTGTCTATGTTTCTTTATTAATAATAATTTATCGCAATAATTGTGATGTCTAAACACCTTGTTCCAAGGTCATTCAAGTTTATATAATAGGAAGACTCTATTTATTTCATATACTGCTTATGTATATGTGATCTCAATCGTAAAGCTAATTAATTTGCATATTTCTGTGCAAAATGTAATGAAACAGACCCTTAAGATCTCCGTGAACGGAGAGAGAATAAGGGATTAATACGGACGTATATCACAGAAAAAGGACTTGGAACAGAAATAGATAATGACGAAGGACACGAAATTTGGTATACTTAGACGTGTCATAATTCATCAGGGTGAGAAGTGTAATAGAAAAGATGCTCAGCGGCGCCGATCAACCGATCGTGAGACGTTAGGGATAATTCTTCAGGATTCAAACCATAGTAGGAATAAATCCTTACTGAAGAAAGATTAGTTGACAGATAAGATAATAGACAAAAGAAAATCTAAAAATCAAGTGGCCGAAGGTTAATGACACTGCAGTTTGCAAGAAAATTGACGACGAAGTAAATAAGCTTGTGGGGAAAATGAAAGGAACAACTGAGAAACAAGTGGAAAAAAACTAGAGGGGACAATATATAAAGAGGGAGAAAAAACGATTCAGGTTAGACAAACAGAATATAGAGAATAAAGATAAGGAACGGACACCAAGAGGGCAGAAAAAATATCAATGAAGTAAAAAGGGAAAAGAAAAGATTAAGATCACCGTGGATTTAATCATAAGAACATGAACAGAAAGGATTAAAAGTGCTGTAGGAAAAAATAAAGAAAAGACTCAGAAAGCTGATGCGGGAGAAACGAAAAGCAGAGAACAGAGAAAAGAACAAATGTCCCAAAGAATTTGTGGAAAAATCAATACAGGTTTGTAAAAACTTTATTTGATGAAAGCAAAAGCGGAAAGCTAGAATGCTCGAAAGAGGAACTAGAGGAACACTTGAAAAAAAAACGTATACAGATCCAAAACATAGGAAAAATTACCAAAGATCAATGACCTTAAGAAACCAGGTAGAACATTCAATATGGAAGACTTGAGAAAGCCAGAGCGAAAACTGCGCCAACACGACGGTGTATGTCATAAAGTTTATAAATCCTGTTCAAAATTGAGAATAAGATTGTTTCTGCTAATCTGAGAAATGTGGAGAAAAAGAGATGTTGCTGAGCGATGGAGTATAGCGGAAGGAATTTATCTCACAAAGAAAACGAAATCAAAAGAACTAGGATAATTCCAACCAGTGTCCTAATTAAACATCGACGGAAAAATCTTGTTTGGATTACTTGCCAAAAGAATCATAACATTTGCAACAGAAAACGGATATATTGATGAATAAAATCAGAAGGCATACCTTTTCCATATGGACTGAAATACAGGTAGCTAAAACAACAAAAGCGATTTGTCAGGTCAGTGCCACACGCCCTTATATATCAGGCGATGCAATTGTTTTAGATCTCTAAATAAGTTAGAGTTATGGTGAGGAAGTGTCATGATTTGTTTAAGATGAAATTCGCAACGGGTACGTATACAGCGGAATGGCAAAGATAAAAAGTTGGTATTGCAGCTGGATGCACGATATCAGTTATTCTATTTGTTCTAGTGATAAAAATGATATTAAACACTTGTGGATGTGATAATACCGCGGTGGCAACGTCATTGATATCATCTATGGATGATATTGCAGTACTAATGAAAAAGCCAAAGGGAACTCGAAAGATTTTTCAACGGTGGGTGAGTTGATTGCCTGGTCAAGGATGAAGTTTAAGGCGCAGAAATCACGGAGTGTCACGCTTGTGAAAGGAGTTCAAAAGGAAGTAAAGTATTTGATCAGAGGTGCAAAATACCAACTGTTAAAGAAAAGCCATTGAAAAGTCTTCGGAGATTATATCAAACGATAGTAGCCAAGGTAAATATACAAAAAAAACATTGAAGATCGATTGAAGGCGATTGATAAAACATTGTTGCCTGGAAGATTCAAGTGTTGGTGTTTACAGTTAGTGTTGTACCTAAGATTATTATCGCCGATTATGATATACGACATTACGCCTTCAAGAGTTGAAACAATTGAACAACAATGCAACTGTTACATCCAAAAATGACTAGGACTACTGAAAGTGCTAACAACATCAGCACTATACGAACTTGCGGCTCCACTGAATATATATTTTACATCAATAGTGGAAACATATCAAGCTGGAACAGTTAGAACGGTGATAACACTTTGATATTCTAAAGATGGAAAGATCAGAGAAGATCCCTTGGGAGTTTGAACAGGAAGAGAGTTGAATGCAGAACACGCTGCCGACAAAGCTGTCAGCCAATTAGAACATAGATATATCATCGGATCAGTACAAATACACCGGGAAGGGTTTGGAGCAAGAGGTTTTGTACCATTTTATGCGAGTAGCGACGTCGAGAAATAAAGCAGCTGTCGTGAATAAACTGCGGAAGAGAATGAATGAATAATAGAAATTAAAACTGGTACAATGTATAGAAAATAAAGAAATAAGGTACAGAAAGCTCATTGAAGATTGCGAAGAAAACGGATGGGAGATGGAATATTACCATACTGGAATAGGAGCAAGATGGTACATTGAACAAAGTTTTTTGGGCCTAGTCAAAAACCGATTTGGATTAAAAAAAAAGAAGCAAGGAGAATGACAACAGAAATACAGACAGCAGTACGAAAAGGCTTCACTTGGTTTTGGCTGAAAAGGGATGACTCTAGATTGAACGAAAGAGAAATCTGATGTCTATTATAGATACCATAAAAGCGTCAACATAAGATCACATGGACAAAATACATGCAAGACAAGATCAATAGTCAGCAAAACATCAAGCATTGGCCATTCTAGCGTGGA
Source organism: Sepiola atlantica (assembly GCA_963556195.1). Taxonomy (NCBI): domain Eukaryota; kingdom Metazoa; phylum Mollusca; class Cephalopoda; order Sepiida; family Sepiolidae; genus Sepiola; species Sepiola atlantica. The sequence goes on along the minus strand of OY744521.1, from coordinate 194,557,446 downwards.
GGAGTGCCGCCATACCAGACTTATCAGTCGATCGTAAGGCGCCAAAACTTGCTGGTACGGTATCTTCCTGGTGATGACATTATTGACCAGACCAAAAAGTGGAACTGCTAGCTGTGAAGCACTACAGTGTTCGATACTTTTTTAATTTATCAACTATACTTTGTTATTGTTTTTTTTAATTCCACGATTGTTTTGATTTTAATTGATTTTCATAAATACTTCTGTTTAAGGATATTGTTTTCTTTTGTGAACAAATGTTTAGCAAATCAGCAAGATTCAGAAATCCTAGTGACAGTTGTTTTACAGCACTATTGTATTCCTCTCCGGCCTACTTTTGGACGGCCCAAAACTTATTTTTAACAAGTTGCGATCTATCCCCCCTCCCCTCAAACACACCATTGTCCAGACAAATTGATTTCTTCTTTCTATTCTTTACGGTCATATTTACAAGATAAATACATTTTTTTATAAAACTTACAAAAATGTTAATTTTTATCTATTTCTATGAATAAATGGGAAAGTGTTTGTTTTTTCAACAATGAAATGTTTATTATTAAAAGGTTTTGTTTAACGTATTTTAAGTAGATAATTTTGTGAAGCGATAGCGATATGTCGAACTCATCTAGTGTTTACATAATCTGGAATGGTATCGGTTCAAAGGAACAAATACATTACCATATCTTTACCAATAGCGAAAGGACTTCAGATTCTGTTAAACTTATCCAATTTTAAGTTTTAAAAAAAGTTTTGTTCATACCAAACAAGGAATAATGCGCGACTGTGATTATGAGCCAGATTTATAGAAGGCATCATAAATGTGCAGTTGTGGAACAAGATATTTGTTCACATTACATTTGAATTCCTGCATGTTGTGACAGTCTGGGAAACAGAACGCAGGAGGGTGATTCCAAATGCAAGCGATCTAAGGACAGAAGCTACTCGAGTGTAAAGTTTTCTGGCATCCGGCAGTTTTGATGAAATGATATAATTAAATTACATCATATACTTTTTTAGCATATTATACGGAAGGTCTACTGTCTACACGGGTATAAGAATTCACATTTAATAGGATTATCTGAATTGCTTTAATGTGTTTCAATCGTTTGGCTGGTTGTCATACACTTTTAAACGGCAGTCTATATAAATGCGTAACCAACAAAATAGAAAACAGCAATTGACCTCTATATTGAAAGAAATCGAAAATAACCAACCCTTAGAACGACCATTATAGATTTGCTTTCGATCTTCTAAAAACAGATTCAGTTTATTATGGTGTCTGAAATCTATCGAACCCCCCCCACCCGCTCGAAAAGAGAGAGAGCGGGAGGGAGATTGGGAGGGAAATAAGTAATTACTTAATGAAAACAGGGTGCCAATAGGTTTGACTTTAATATGCAAAAAGATGATTTTGATGCAAAATGACTGGGCTGCATTCTTTATGGAGTCACAAGTAGTTGCGTCTTTTCGTGGTCGAAAACGAAATGACGAGAGGCCCGACATGCTATGTTTATATACTAGTGTTTCTGAACACTGAGCGTGGATCAAACTAATCCATCAGAACTATCTTACCTGAGATAGAAAGATAGAGGGATATAGATAGATAGAGAGAACACGTGTATGTATATATATATATATATATATATATATATATATATATATATATATATATATATATATGTATATATATATATATATATATATATATATATATATACATGTTTACGAGAGAAAACAAACAACATATATCCTTTGCAAAAATCATAATTTTATAGATAAGGATAACATGATTATTATCCATCTATGCTGAGCACAAGAAATATTTTATAATACTAAACCAGTTGTGACAATAGGACTATATGCGTAGAATATGAAATATAGATTTGAATAAGACAAGCATCTGTAGATGTGCTAGACAGAACAACAAAAATGAAACAGCAGAAAGATTACATACTGTATAAAGATAAAGTATATTTGATATCCTAGCTGTTACATTTGTAGCGACCACGTGTTTGGGTGTATATTACAGTACAGGAGACCGCCGTTTTGTGTGTTGGGTTATCGTGGGTTACGCCCATGAGGGGCGGGGGTAAGGAGGGGACAGTTGGATTTACATACATGCACAGTTATCTCACATAAACAGTTTGTCAAAGAGAAAGGTAAAATGGGGATACAGAACATATAATATAGTAGACATTATAATACATAAAGGAAAACCAGCTGACAGTTGTACTAAAAAACATACGTTAGCGTCCCAATACAATCGATAAAGACACATGTTGTCGGATTTCGGAGATAGAGAATATGTGTGCACAATGTATAAGTAAATATGACTTACAATTTCAAGTCTGTTTTTGGAGTCTAGGTGACTGTTACTGGAAGAGCCGCCCGACAGACACGGCGCCAGGGTTTTTGAAGGACATACAGAAAGAGCGAACTGATCGGACTACATTCAATAGCTTTGGAAGACTAACCGGGAAAGATAAAGCACAACTTTGAATTTCTAAAACGAATGCGTAAAAAAGAAAAAAAGATATTGCATCAAAGCTGATGAAAGATTAAATGTTACAGGTTATTAGGATCTTACTAAATAAAAAAGTCTGATTGTCATAAATCCTAATTTGTAGGTATAATTAAGAATTTGATAAACAAGCGATACGATACAAATACTATACTACCCGATCCCCCTGATTGAGAATTGAGAGATAGTACATTAATTGAAATAGTATAGTAAACAGAGCACTTCGAAGGTCATTGATGATCAAGATCTTTCTGATTCTCTCTATGGAAATATGGCTGGATAATTCTACGGCTCAAGAAAGTACGTGACTCCTGACGCAATCCATCACCTAATGGAAAGTCAGATTTGGCCATGAGATTAAGTACTCCTACAACATCTTGGAAGGTGTCGCTCATAACATTCTTTGCTGCCATGACAGATTAAAAAATCGCCCTCTCCCAGTAAAACATTCACAGCAGAGACTCGTCTAGCAACAAACATTGCAGATAACTTTCCTTGATTCTTCTGTGTGCTTAAAAGTAAACAAATTCCCGCCAACATAGTTTATTCCCAAAGAATTTCCAATCCGTGAAAACATTTCCACGGGACTACTTCCTTGTAGACTACAACATGGTCGTCTTTAATTCCAATGGAAAAAATACTTGTCGAGCAGTCATATTAAGTAGTCAGATTTTGTCTATTCTATCCATCTTTTCAATCCTCTCATGGTGTTGTTGATCGTTCAGCTGATTATATCATGTAGCGACTCTATTAAAAAAAATACTAAAATTATTAGTCAGCTTATTAGTCTGAAAAATACTAACATAAGATTGCTAGTGCAGCTAGATTAGGTGATATTATCTATAATAAAATAAATGAAAGAATGACAAAAAATTAAATTATATTTTTATACAAAGAAATGAAATTTGATATTTTAAAATAATTGCTAAAGTATTCGATCTGTATAAATTTTAATAAAAAAAAACATGCTCCAATCTTAAGTGTTACGATTGTTACATAATGAGGGTCGTGTTTGAGAGGAAAGATTTAAAGGTCAGAAGTTACAGCAGACAGAAATCATGAAACCACGTGATTTCCGTTGGAAGATTTCCGATCTCTTAGCTGCAGAGACTCAAGCAGAAAAGAACAATGTGACCGGGTTTTATATAGATGGTCTATCCGTCTATCTGTCTGTTATTCTCTCTCTCTCGCCCACGCATATACGAGTGGTATCTCTGATGTTTATTTGTGATTGTCTGTTTAAATAAACTTTTTATGTAAACACAAATCTTGGAGTTAGTTTTTCAGTAGACGAAAAGCACCTGTGTTCACGATTACAACACGGGTGTATAATGATTTATACACCCATTAATACTCAAAAATACAGCATGGATGTCCTTCCGTTGTGAAGTGTGTATATAACATTATACACCCTGTCCATAAGCGAGGTCGTTTCAACAATTGCAAATATCTAACATGTAGGCAGATAATTATTTTAATGGAAAGCTTATTACACAGAACATACAGTCACGGGAGACCAGAAAGGGAGAATATACATTTTTATAGACGGGTTACTGCATTAGCGATATATATATATATATATATATATATATATATATATATATATATATATATATATATATATATATATATATGAGAGAGAGAGAGTGAGATAGATAGATAGATAGAGAGAAAGAGAGCGAAAGAGAAAGAGAGGAGAGACGGAACACCTAGAACCGTGCACTGATTAATGGGGGCCAAATGGCGAGCGAAGACTTGTCGTGCCCTCTCTGCTTGAGTGTGTCGCCAAAACAGAAAAAGAATCTCCTTCCCCAGAAGTTAAGTTATTTAGCCAATTTTCGTTTACTCTGGTCACCCGTTGACTCTTACTTGTTACATAACAAACTTGAAGCCGTGGCTATGTAACACCGGAAGGCAATTCACTTTTTTTTAAATCGACAAATTTAACTCAATTTTCGACCATAAGTGTCCCATGCCTTTCCAGATTTGACCTAAACCAAACCTCTATATGCTATAAAGTGATAAAGCCGTGTATGATTCCTGGTGTATCTAAAGAATGCATGATAGCCTAAAAGAAATAACATACAAGAATAAGTAGATTTTTACAACAAAGAAATGTAATCTGATAACATTTCTACTTTGATTTACACTTCCGTGGCGCGAAATCTTTATGAATTTCCAAAGGGAGTGGGGGATATGCTCCGATTTCAAGACGCTATCTTTTGCTTGACGCCATTGGAACCTTCCTTCAGTCAGAGAAGTCTCTGTGTTTAGTCAGCATATGCAAAGTGCAGAGCAGAGGCAAACGTGCCCGTTCAATTACTATATCCAGGTCGATAACTTTTTTCATCTCATCCTATTTTCTTCTCCATCTTTTTTTACGTGTCTTATTTCTGTCTTTTCAGAAGCGACATGTTCCATTGATTTTTAGTGCGGGGGCTGTTTGACAGCACGGAATATTCACGTCGCTACGACAGACAAGAAGATGATTGCAAAGAAGAAGAAGAAGAAGAAGAAGAAGAAGAAGAAGAAGAAGAAAAAGAAAACGACATAATCACTGATTAAAAACCAAAGATCAGAGCTGACTATCTATGTGTGCTCCAAAGCAGACGTGTGTCCAACTACCGACTAACACTGTTAACAATTTGTAGTATTCGTATCATTAGGACAACTATTCTCAACTTTTATGCTATTTTCACAATATTTCGACCGATGTAACCTCCGAACTTCTTCACGTACGTCTTTTAGAACATCGGGCATCTTTATGTCAAACGCGGAAATCTATACGGAATTTAGAACTGAATCCTCTATTTAAACCATGGGGTTAGATTGTTGTCGTTTCGTGAGCTTAGACCGCGTAGTAAGTAAAGTATCGCCTGGGCTGACGATTGAACCTCCGACCTCCAGAAGACTGCCATTTAGAACTTATTATTACTTAACAACTTTATTCGTTGCGTCATAACTAAGGCGATACTAACTCAGAATAAAATAAAAATAACTACCAGTCATAGGTGAAGGAACGAATTTTTTCTCGTGAATTAAATAAAGAGTTAAGTTTGAAATTCCGCATAGATTTCCGGGTTCGACCAGACGCATCTGAAGAAGGTCGGGGGTTAACAACGGACGAAACATTGTGAAAATAACACCCAAGATGGAACTAGTGGTTTGAATAATCCAAATAATACAAACTAACAATTATCATCATAAAAAAGTCCAGAACACTCTCCTAAATGTATAAACGTACAGTTTCTTCCCATCTATTGGTAAAAACAACAACTTGTATTCAATTAATTGTGTACAATGAAACTTTGCCATATGTATTGTGTTTCGGCATTTATAAAAATGAATGGATCGATCGTAGTCGACGCGACCCGAAAGCTCCTTTTTGTTGGCTATTACACGTAGACGTAGGAGAGAGTGGCATTGCCTTCCCTGGATAGCCCCACTTACCCTTGATACTCTCCATATAATACTGAGTGTTTAGCAAGGGGACATCAAGTACCATTTCTTAGTATTTGGTACGACTCGACTGAGGATTGAACGTCGGTCTCCCGGCCACTTAACGAACACTTCTACCATTATGCTAAATTAAGCAGTGAACTGCTTTAGTGATGCTACAGAAATTGAGCTTGACGAAAGATGGATTGATCGTAGTTGAGGGCGACCCCATCGCCCCCTTTTCGTTTGCTACCACACCTAGATATAGGGGAGAGTGCGACTCTTTTCCCTGGATTGACCCACTTACCATTGATCATTGCTAAATGTTTTGCAAAGAAACGTCAATTACCATTTTGTGAGTCTTTGATACAACTCGACTGAGAATTGCATGCCGGTCTCCCGACCCATTAACGAACCCTCTAATTATTATGCGAAATACAAATGGTAAAATGCTTTAATAATCCTATAGAAATTTATTTTGACTTACGGTGAATCGACAGTAGTCGAGAGCGACCCGAAGGCTTCCCTTTTATAGGCTACTACGCCAATACGTCAAGCAGGTAGACACTCTTTTCACTGGAATATTCCACTTAGCTTTGATCTTCTCCTTATACGGTTTAGTGTTTAGCAAGGAGTCATTTCGTTGCTACGTATTTTTAACAAGTTTTCCCTATGAACCGATTGAGGATTGAAGCCTGATCTCTCCGTCGATTAGTGAACACTTTAAATATAATGCAAACTGATGCCGTAAAACATATGCTACATCATTTATTAGACCCTAAGTTTGACCGGAAGTCGAAAGACACACAAGCTGCGACTAAAACAGTTTAAGATAATAGAACAATCGAGAAACCAATTAAAGTTATTCGTTACCAAAAGAGATGAATCCATTTCCCTTCGAATTAATCATTTATTTAGCTATTTCTTGTTCACGTTTCAGAAAATAATTGAATTGTTTGAATAATATTATCTCGCATGATTGTCTGCCTTACAAATATAAACAGTAAGAAAGTTAAAGGACATGGAAGCAGATGTGTTAGACTTGAATAAACCATAACTTACAATTCGTCTTTTCTACACTAATTAGTTATCTGTACTTCGTTTCATGATGTAGATTTTGTTCTCGAATATTTATATAAACTAAGGTATCTGTATATGTTTATATATTTATATATATAGGATTCACTCCGAAAATAAGTAACTGATCATTATGAATTTTGGAACACAGCTACTAGGCATAAGCATGCGTAATGTGGGCTATATTTAGTTTAATTTTGTTTTATGTAAAGCGGCAAAGGGAAGTGAGGCAGAAGCCCTACGTGAAAATTCAGATACATCTGATTTTTGTGAAATTTGAATAACACCTATTAGACATTAATTAATAAATGTTCCCTAAATTTCAAATTATTTTAAATATTATTTTAAAGGGTCTTTAATGAGAATTATATGAGCGCGTCCTCCCATTTGTAAAAATCAAAAATGTCAAATTTGTATTAAATTTGACAATAGTAATTATACACCAATTAAGCTTCAAATTTCAATTTCCCCTGAAGACCACTTAAGCTAAAGCTTTAAGTTTTAGACATTTTCTAAAATCAAAATTACATAATGGATTTTAATCAAAATTGTCATAAACATTCTAGACATAAGGTTTTGTTTCATTATATCTTGATCTTTTAACTATTTTTATGACACATAACTGTGGTGAAAAGTTTTTCTGTTTGGTGAATGGTATTAGTCTGGTTCTAAAAAAATAAACACTAATTTAAATTATTTTTCGCATTTCAACAAAATTCACTTGCCATCTTTGTTTTATGATGGAGTTTTTTTCTTTGGGTATTACTTATCATTATTTTCTCGATATTATATAAAATATCAGAATGATTGCCTACAAAAATATCTAGTTTAAGCGTTATTTCACTAGGTTAATTAGTAGGTAGCATTATTCATTTCTAAAAATTGCAAGTCACTAAGTTTGCGAAATAAGAGATGTTATGATATAGTCACGATTGCAGTGTATTTGAACGCTAATTTAATTATTTAATAATAGCAGGCATTAGTATTGAATAAGACGATAATATGTATTATTTGGATTATTCGGACTTCTGTTCTCATCTACGATGTAATGGTTACCATGGTTTCGACTGATGTGACCCTTCGACGTTCTCCAAGTGCCTCTTATCGAACTCAAGAATCTCTACAGAATTTTGAACTGGATAGATTGTTCAAATTGGTCTGGGAAATTTGTATTATTTGTATTATTCGAACTTCTATTGAGATATTGGATGTTATTTAAGCAACGTTGTGGTCGATGTAGCATCCAACTCTCGTCAGGTGTTTTTTTTTTCGGACCTGTGGATTACATCGACATTCTGTATAGGTTCTGGAGTTCGACATAAAGGTTCCAAGTACGAAAACATGCAGCTAAAGAAGATCGAAGGTCACATCGACGAAATAGTTGTGAAAATACCATCCAAGATGCGAATACTAATCAAAATTATACTAATTATCAATCCTCATCTGAAAAAAAAAACACCCTGAAACATGGTTTTGAGAAGCTTAAATACAAAATAAATACATTTTACCCTTTGGATCCCGCGCTGTCAACTATACAACAAAATAAAATTCTATGTTTACGCTCTACTGTTACATTGACAGGTTTATAACATACGTTCGTAATGTCGGAATCTCTGGTCGTCGTAGACTCTTCGTCTGTTGATCCCGAAACGGAAGGATGTGACGCTTCTATTAGCGTTTCCCAGTTGCAGGGAAACTATTCGTACTAACCGTGGCTCTTTCTTCACTGTCATTGCCTCGCCGTTGTATGGACACTATTTTTACTAACCATGCGTTCCTCCTCTTCACCGTCAGTGTCGTCGCTTGCTTTGTATCGCGATTGCTATCATCTGCCGTTTCGCCGAGCGTCAACTTCGCTCGTTTCTCTATCATACCGGCGGATTTTTAGTGGGCTGAAATCAAATCTTCCCGTACACGATAAAATATAACAAGGCTTCTCCTTTTTAATTTAGAGCCATTTATTTACTATACTGCTTGTCGATACTGGGCAAGTTCGTTGTAGCAGAGAGAGAGAGGCTTACGCTAGTTATTTTTCTACGTAGCTACTTGTAAAGGAAGGAAGATGGGGTTCGTCTGGCTCTACTTCGGGGGGTCCGAAATCCCCTAGCTTGTAATCGCTACATGGCTAAAGCGTGTTCTCTCGTTGGCTTTTAGTCAAGAACTGAAATCTCAATCCCAGTTTTCGCACCGGGAAAACTGTGACGTCACTAAATCTCGTGATCAACGCGCAGGTGTGACCGAACCCCCCGATCTCGAGGTCTCGTCAACTGTCCCCGCAAATCGTGAGAACACATCGCGCCAACTTGCACGAGGTGACTCCGCCACAAATCGCGCAAGTCAAACCCGATTTCCAACAGACACGCCCATCCCCATAGGGCCACCATCTAACACTACAAAAATGTAAAATATTAAAAAAGGGTGTTGTAAATCTTGAAGCTGAAACACAAAACAGTGTAGAAATGTGAAATTCTGTAATATTTTGAGATTAAGTCACTTTCAAAATCTTCAACTACAAAACTATATTTGTTCGAGCTGAATAAAAAAACGATTAAAACATTTAATAAGACTATAATCGGAATTTTTTTTAAAGAGATGTAATAATAGAAATATGTAGTGAAGTTGTAGAAACAAGTTATAATATCAAAAAACATCAGAAAAAAAACGGAATAAAAAACTATGAGAGGACTTTAAAAAACCTTGAGTAGGTTTAAAACGGCGAGATCGGATGAAGGTTTGGTAATTCAGGAGCGCATGCAATACAACTCACGTGAATAAAAAAAGGTAACAAAGACAAATAGTATAACCCCCCCCCCCAAAAAAAAAATCCGGAAGCAGCCGACCACTATAAAAGGTAATGGTAAAGGTCGCATAGCCTTGACGCGCACGAGTGTCGTTGCCGACATCGCACACTGCCCATGGCCATAGCGGCGGTGATTTGTTAAGAATCACCGTGTCTAGGGCACAGCATATGAAAGCCGGAGCCCATCCCTCTCCTTCCGCTGCCGTGAACCTTCCCTGAGTTTTAGTCAGGTACCCATTTACTGCTGGGTGGACCACGATGATCTCAGTTAAAAACGACATATATATATATATATATATATATATATATATATATATATATATATATATATATATATAACGATGTACTTTAAATATAATAAAAACTATACTATCGTTGCCATTGTTTTCGTGTTTTAATCAATGGAATTTTAGCTATGATGTACCCTTGTCTATGGCAAGAAGCAAAAAAGTGCGCATATACAACAAGAACAATACTGCTACTACTACTACTACTACTACTGCTACTACTACTACTACTACTAATACTACTAATACTACTACTAATAATAATGTTCAGTATTTTTATTTTCGTCATGTTTCTTTTTAGCTATTTTCTTTATTTTTATATTTAATATTCTTTTTCTTGCATCTTCTTTATTTCTTACTGACAGTTATTCTTCCTGCAAGTTATGTCATTCATAAAATAAATATTTTCTTCTTTGTAATTGATTTGGTTGGCTTTGTTACTGATGCATCTCACATCGAACGTGCGAGAAACCATGTCTTCTTTCTTTATAAAGACTTCATTACTCATGATTTATTTTTATCGCTGTAAAAATAATTGGATTGTTTGACTGATATTATATTGCCTGATCGTCTTCCTTACAAAAAGAACAAACAAAATAATAAAAATAAGCAAATAAAATGTAAAAAACTAAGAGAGATTGTGTCTCGACAAAATCCGTCTTTTCGACGCTAATTGATTGTCTCAGCTTCGTTGCTTGATGTCGACTTTTGTTGTTATCAATTTGTAATATTCAAATGTATAAAACACTCATTTAAATTTTATTTTCGCATCTCAACAAAAATCATCGTCTACTTCATAAGGGAAAACATACGATTTTCCGTTAAATAATAATACGGAGTAATAGGCTTTAATATTAAGTGTACATATGATATACAGCACAATCACATTGTCTTAGATCGCCGAAGTTAAGCGACGTTTAGTGTGGTCACTGCTAAATTAGTGACCATTTGGAAATACTAAGAGCTGTATGTGACAGGGATCTCTGCTTATCCCAGCATTGTTTTCAGTTGTCCTGGACTTGTCTTTGCCACTGACCTCAAGTAATGTCGGTTCAAGAGAGGTTTGGTTGATGTTGGGTAACCCTTGCTTTACAGTAGACTACCCGCACAGACACCATTATAAGGTGTATGCATTGTCTCTTATGACCGTACATATGCCTACTACTACATCTGATTTTCAACGGCTAAATGGCTATCAGACATGATTAAGGGAGTATTAACAGTGACGTCAGTTATGACTCATACAAAAAATGTATAGCTGGATGTTTGGACAAATCGTGTATTATACAAAACATGTGAAATTGGATTTCAGTTCCAGTTGAATCTTTTTAGAGTTTGATATCTATGTAATATCCGAAGATACATTAATGATAATCTAGTGATAAGTACAGAAAATGTAGTAAATATAAAAATCGTTTTCGTCCTGTAATTCATGAATATGCTAATCGACTCGAGGAAAGGACAATATGATATATAACCCATAAAAATTATACTTTAAGTCTTTATAAATGTCAACATTTCTCTTTGAATTAAAAAAAGACTGACCATGGCAGAAAACCTGTAATCACGGGATCGTGTAAGCCATAGAAGTTTCTAAATTACAGCCTACAACAAATTTATATATATATATATATATATATATATATATATATATATCGATAAAGTTCAGATATTCAAATATATTGATAAAATGAACTATATTTTTCAAAAGTGCTCATTATAAAACTAGAGCTTTATGAATTAGATTTATGTAAACAATACGAACATTAACCTGTATGTCTGTGCTAGAGGGCTGGAAAACAACTAAATGTTAAATTGTCCGAAAGAAATTAAATCAAATAGAAATTTGGGTTTAATTCTGGCTAATTAGGTTGATTTTGATAGTCCAGATTTCTCTTTCATTTGATTTCTTTTGGACAATTGAGCTTGTACCTCTTTTCCAGCCACGTAAACATACGCTAGCACAGAAACGCAGGTTAATTTGCACACGCTGTTCTAATGTTTATATATATATATATATATATATATATATATATATATATATATATATATATATATATATATATATAATGTGATAAATATTTTTAAAAAAATATCCACATACACATGTGTTTAATCCTTTTTAGAGATCCTCTTGTGTGTAGGATGACTGTTCTGCCAATTGCCCGATTCGAGATCCAGACCTAAGTCACTTTTAACCTCTACATATATATATATATATATATATATATATATATATATATATATATATATATATATATATATATATAATTATAACGTAAACCTACCATCCGGCCGCTTCTAATATAGCCTTACCGATGGGGGTTACCCAACAACCATAGGAAAATGGGAGAATTAAAGTCTTTTTATGTCAATACAAGCAGACATTTTTTAGTAGGCTGTCATAACGGTCGGACGCATTTAATTGGTAGCCCAATTTTAATTCTCTTAAAGTAACTATCATATATTAAAGTGGCTATGAAAATATGATGATACATATTTTAAAAATTTTGAGCCACATACACTAGTGTTTTATCCTTGTTCGTAGGCGTCAGTGTGGAGGGTAAATATATATATATATATGATCTATCTTGTTATGCGGTGTAGGGAGAACACATTGTCGGGATGGCTATGATAATAATACACCCCCACATTATATATATATATATATATATATATATATATATATATATATATATATACGATCAATTTTGTATAATTAGTCTCTAAAATACGTCATCACTCTATCTTCTCTGTGGTTCACCTTTTTTTTGCATTCTTCCACCATTCCTTCTAAAAAAGATCACTAAATGCACATATATTTTCAAAATACTTATTTCTAAATAGGATTTATTACCTTTTCCAAGAGCTAGGCCGTCGTAGACATTTTACCGTGCCACAAAGACATGTCTGTTTATTACAATATTATTGATGGATACTATGTTGTTATCAGTCCTTTATTTAGCTTTTTATCAGAATAGTTAATTGAAGGTGTTCTGTTCTTGAAGAAAGTGATAATTGCCGTGTCAATATTCTATCATATTCGCAATAACGATGGATATCCACTTCCTTAATTACGTGTTACTTCTGGGCAATATTCGGAAAAAACGGGACTCAGCGCACTTATGTAGCAGGACTTTACATGCATATCACTTCACTAAGATTACTACCATAACTGAAATCCGACTTCAAATCTTTTCCCGTGTTAAATGATTACACCAACCAAGCAACTATCTACTTTTCAAGAGTTATACCTCTTCAGCCATGCCTTGACTTGACTTGAGTCATCTATTAATTGGCGGTGAAACTTTAATAGGACCATATTTTTTATTGTACCTGGGCAGCGCCAGGTATGAACTACAAATAACAGGAATCTTTTTATAAGCATAAAATGTGGATGTCGAAACATATTGACGAAACACTATATTTTACTGACTTGACTTGAGTCATCCATCAATTGACGCTAGAAATATTCAAGTAGTTCGTGCCTTCATTATGATTTATCTAATGGCTGATTGCATATGCGGCACTCCAAACCTGCATATAGTCCATCGTACTCCACTAACTTGAGCAGTTATTCCTTTCCCTTATCAAATATATATGATCATCTAGAAAGCCATGCTGTTCTCGGAACTAGATCACCAGTTTGTTGATGAATGCAACTGAAACTACTGCTACCCTTCGAATAACAATATTTGTGGTGACGGTTGACTCCTCTATATTCGCCGTTTTCTGCCTGTGCCAATGCATATTAACAGTGTAAACTCGAGAAGGATGTCTATCCACACCATGCACGAACTGTCATCTACTATGGGAGGTTATATTTTGCGCACCACCTAGTGCTAAGATGTATGGAGACCAGCCGAGGACACAGAGGAGGCGAACTAGGAAAGGTATACCACTATACAAACCCCTTTTACCCCCTGCTAAGTAAAACTTTACACTAACAAACAGGAGTTTCACAGGGTCAATTTTTATGAAGCAACTCATTATTCGTTGCGACACATTTGGTTGACATAACAAACTCGGATATGTCAATTAAATGTGTTACGTGAATGCTTTTTACATAATGGAGAAAGATATCCCATGAAAACAGTTCCAGAAAAAAATTCAATTGTTTCCGGTTAATTTCTGGAGGATGCAACCGGAAACAAAAGAAAATGCACACCTAAAACAAAACACGACACAATAAAGAAAACATGGCTGACCAATTTATAAATACACGACGAACCGAGAATATATTAAGGACAAATCAGTAGCATTGAACAAGATATCTGCTCCACGAAAAAGCGCGGTAAAAAATGTCTAGCGACCTTTGAATCAAACTGTCATATTCAATTGTATTTATTATTGATATTATTTGTTATTGTTTTTTCTCCATTACTTTATCGTTATGGATACAAAAATGCATTAGATGCATGCTCAGATCATTGTGTGCCTTAGTCCATACAAATAACAACAGAAAACGACGTGCCTATAAAATCAGCAATGCCAAGTTCAAACGATTGCATAACGAAGGCTGCAAGTTTGAATGGTAGAATGAGTGGCAGCTAGAAGTGACCAAGGTGAAACGGAAGCTATCAAAATCGCGTGACTTCCAGCAAAAGAGACACTTTCGCCTTCCTGCCAACGCACCAAGAAGGGTAGACGCGAAAATTCGCCGCACCACATTTAACTCCATTGAAGGTAGGGGTGGGCGCACAGTGTTACCTAATTAGTGTACGGCTCAACCGCCTGTATATATCTCTTTCTCCTTCTCTCGCACTCTCGCACGCAGTAACCCGCTATTTTCGTGATTGTTTAATAGAACTTACATAAAAATGAATTGGTGCCTTCATGTCGAAATATTTAGGATGTTGAGACAATCGTGGGTGTGAACAAAGGAGCATTATAACAAAACCACATCGGATCTATTGTATTCAATTACATAAGAATACTGTTGGGAAAGGCATACACCGAAATTTACCAGAGCTATGTATAAAATAGTTACCTTTTTGTTAAAAATCAAGGGATAGCGTCTTTGCATGAAATACTCCAAAAAGGGTTGATATATCGTAACACAGACAGATCTTTGTTGAAAAGTCACATATACACCAATGCCGTCAGGAAAGGTATGAATCCTCACTTCACCTTGATATATACCTATACAGAATAATCACGTTGATAGATCGGTTCTTGGTAGATCACGGAAGTTAAGAAACGTTCTCTCTGGTCAATACAAGATGGGTGACTATTTGGGAAGACCAGGAATTGTATGTAGGAGGAGGGCAAAATCTCTATGCAAAAACTGCAAAAGCTAACGTCGTCATTTCCGCTAACAGTGATGTACATGCGACTGTGAATTTAATATTCCCTAGAAACTTCCTCTTTCGAAAAAAGCCGGCTGAACCCTCCCAGGGTGAATGCTGCATACGGTACTAGTTAGATACCAGGTTACCTTGACCTATTGGTTAAATGTCAACTTCTGTAAAAAAAAAATATTATTTACAATATGTATTTCTTTTCGGTATTAAATAAGCTAAAAAGTGTTGATATGACGTAACACAGGCAAAGCGAACGCATCCGTGGTCGTTTTTTATCAGTTTTATTCTATACTAAATGTCTTGTGAAATATGAGCATTTAGACCCTTTGTATCCCCGCATCTGAAGATAATAAAGATGCATATACGTGTTTAAAATATGGGCAGATAAAGAAAGTACACTCTGCGCTATCATTTCATCTTTTATAGTTGACAGGTTTGTTGGCACAAGGGATAAGTCACTTGAATGATGATGGCATTTACACGTAAACGAGCGTTCGAATTTCGAATCTCGGCATCGAAAGGCTTGCTACATCTAGCCACAATGATCAGTTGCAAATAACACATTTACTAACTGTCAATTACTGAGTAATATTATTATTATTATTATTATTATTATTATTAATATTATTATTATTATTAATCTTATTATTATTAATCTTCTTCTTATTATTATTATAAACTCACTAGGTGTTCTCACACAGTTAACTACTAATGAATGCTCACTGGCAATAACCGGATCTGTTTCCTGTGTGAAAAAAAATATCCACAGATTTCCTGTACTCTCCACCTCGTTCGATAACTATTGCAAATGATTTTGCGTCATCGCAACAGCGGCTTACCGTTGATTTCTCGCTGACAATGACCATTGGCCTTCTCTGGGATTTGAATAGCAACAAGCCTCCGCCAGATTCCAGTATTCTCCCCACCCTTCAAGTGGAAGTCTGGTTAGTGCTCTCCCTCTTCGGTTTTTCCATCTTCCTTAGCTCTTCACGACTCTTCCGTGTGGTTATTAACCGAGGCTGGATCAATCACGATGTGTGTGTGTGTGTGTGTGTGTGTGAGGGGAGTTAGCATATTAAATTTATT
>OY744521.1:194530937-194535937 GCA_963556195.1 Sepiola atlantica | reverse complement strand
GATGAGTTTAACTTTTATTTTGTGGAAGTTATTCAAATTCAAGTTATTCAAATTTAAAGATAGGACCCTTATTTTGGCCCACCCTGTATATATATATATATATATATATATATATATATATATATATATATATATATATATATATATATATATATATATATATATATATATAAATATATATATATATATATACTAGTCTCAGGACGGGTTTAGGCAATAACTATACCATTATTTTTCAATTTTAATGTTTTTTTTTAATTTAGTTTTGGTGCCCCTCTGAATGGTAAAGTTTTTTTAAAAAAATAACACAGTACCCACGTTACTCACCCTGTGGTCTAAAATACATATTCCATTATTCATAATGATAGCTTTAATAGTTTAGAATTTTACCAAGCACATTTATATTTTTTACACTAACTTGGGTACGTCGACCTTTTTTATAAATGTTAACCAGCCGTCTCTATCATGTTTTGTTCCCGACGTGTGCATACTGTCCAAGTAAAGCACCAAATACATTTTAGGCGCCTACGTGTTTAGATGATAAGTTTAGATTTTCTAACTACACATAGCCTATCTGATAGAGCACTAAATATTCAATCAATATTCATATTCTTCAAAATTTTAATGACTCATTAATTTGCTTACGTAAATAAAACTATGTTACATTTCAAAAAGGAGTTAATATTTGCGTCCTGATAAATTACTTAAATTAATTCATACAAACGTACAAGAAAAAAAACGAATTTATTTTTAGCAATTTTCTGAAATGAAATCGTCGATACGATCGCATTCTACCCGGCACCAAACCAACCGAGTTGGAAATCGATACGTTTATTTTTTGTCCATACCGGTTAATGCTAATGTCAAAATTAGAATACGGATCATTTGGAGTAAGATTAACAGACGTCGCACGAATTCGACGAACTGTCACAGAAAGACTGACGAAATAGTAAACGGAAACTGCTTTATATTCCTCTCATTCTCTCAGAAATCACATCTATATCTCTATTAGTCGTCGTCGTTTTTTTTCTAAATCTCTATTGCTCTCTCTTCTTCTCTCTCTGCCTTTCTCGCAAACTACACCTCGTCATTCACTTCGTTATTCACTTCTTCAGGAGTTAGGCACAAGGCCAGTTTTATTTTACCTCCACAAGTAAGATGTGACCCAAGGTCGGGTCCGGAAAGTGGGGTTTGAAAAGCCAGCGCCCGAGAAAGTGAGCACTCTGGCCAATAAAAATTGTCTGGGCAGCCCCGTCAGCATTCCCCGGTAGGGGCGCCTCAGGCAGTAAGCAATAAACTTACTCCTCCCCAAAGAGGGGAGGCGAAGCCTGGGAGGGTGGACCTCCTAGAACTGCACAGGACATACCTATAGACCGGCGTAAATCAAGCCCCGAAGGCCAAGACAATACCACTCTATGGGGTGCAGTATCCATGGGAACAGATACTACACTTTGATCCCGGCCAAAAGGCCGAGATGTTATTTAGGCAGGTTTTATTTACTCCTCCCCAGGAGTTAGGCACAAGGCCAGTTTTATCTTACTCCCACAAGTAAGATGTGACCCAAGATCGGGTGAGAAAGTGGGGTTTGAAAAGCCAGCGCTCGAGAGGTGAGCACTCTGGCCATTTAAAAATTGCCTGGGCAGCCCCGTCGGCATTCCCCGGTAGGGGCGCCTCAGACAGTAAGCAATAAACTTACTCCTCCCCAAAGAGGGGAGGCAAAGCCTGGGAGGGTGGACCTCCTAGAACTGCACAGGACAGGCGTGCAGTATCCATCGGAACAGATACTACACTTTGATCCCGGCCAAAAGGCCGAGAAGTTATTTAGGCAGGTGAATTCCCTCGGACAACCCTCATCTTTATCTACAGATGAAGATTTTACAAACCTTGGGAATTCACCAGACCTTAGGAATAGCGCCCGAGATGTAGGGGGAGGGGGTCGGGGATAAGTGAGACAAGCTGTTAACATTTTTTATTTTCAACAAAAAATACAACAAAACAAAAAAGAAAACCGTTGCTTACTCTTAACCAGATTCTTGCACCAAAATACCGCATTCACTCTGTGGATGGATCCCTACTTAACATATCCCCAAAAGTTGTCGTTGTAAATAATAATTATCGTGGGAGTGGGATAAAATATTAAAAACACCCAAAAAGAAAGAAAAATAAAGAATAAAATAAAATGATAAAAAGGGGGGTTAGTATGGCCCGTCTTTCCCTCATTGCTAAGTGTTGGACCACCCGCTGTTTTCCGGCCCAGGACCGAAAACAAGCAGGTCGGTCCCTAAATGGGAGTGGGAACTTAAAAGAGGGGTATTCACAAAATAAATTCATCGGGAATGGAATCAAGGGGTGGATGGCGGCTTCCAAAATAGTAATGCCAAAGGTTCCAAAAGAACGGGGACAAAGTAAAACAATGGAAGTGGGAATCTTTGGAAGCTCTCTAGTGCCGGCAAAAAGGTCCCCTACTCCCCCTTTCTCTATCTTCTTATTTCATTTTTATTTTCATTTTATTTTTAATTTTTAATTTTTTAATTTTTTATTAAATGTTTAATGTTTAATTTTTATTGTTATTGGAGATTTTCGCTACTTATTTGACTTCATCTTATTCTATCTTATATTATATTATCATATTATTTTTTATCTTACTTTTATTTATCTCATATTATTTTTATTTTGAATATGTAAGATTATCATTTGAACATTATTACTATTAATATTGTTATTAAAATTATCATTATTTTTATCATTATTACAATAAGTAATGATGATAATAATAATGATAATCTTAACTATTTAAAAGTATTATTTTTATATTATATATTATTAGTATTATCATTTTTAACACTATTATTAATATTGCGATTATTATTATTATTATTATTATTATTATTATTATTAATACCAATATGAATATTATCATTGCTATTATTATGATTTTCTTGATTATTTTATGTTTAGTTTTATCACTATTGCCATTGTTATTACTATTAGATGTATTATAATTATTATTATTTAAATTATTAGTATTAGATTTGTTATTATTGTGATTAGTCTTATCATTGATATCATTATTAATATTATTATTATTATTATTATTATTATTATTATTATTATTATTATTATTATTATTATTATTATTATTATCATTATTATTATTTTATTATCTGATTCTGACATCAATATTACTTTATCGCCTTAATTCTTCACTAGATTAAACCATGTTGTCTCAAATTGATATACATACATTAATCCGTATGTTAGGTCTTTCTTTCTTCTTCTATGCTACTGTCTATGTCATCTTATTTTCGGCTAGATTTTTTCTTCTTTCTTTTTTCTTTCTCAAAATGTGGTGTTTCTACTTTTCTTTTTCTTTTGTTTCCGATCCGTTGTTGTTTTATTATCATATATGCTGTGACGCTGAAAAAAAAAACACAACCCATAAGATAAATACATGGCCGCACATGATTTAAGCAACTAATTAAGATTACTTTTTCTACATTTTCTAAAGGTTACATAGCTTTGTAATTTTAATCTAAAATACTTGAGAGATAACACATCAGAAAAGGGGATGGGAAAGTCTATAGTATATGTGAATATACTAATAATAGATAACAGCGACACAGAAAGTAGTGAAAAAATACAGTGGATCCACTTTGGGGTCATCCATCCATGAACAGCAAAGCTTTTATAGATATATTTACAAGTAGAAAGAAAAACAAAGTTATCTAGGATTAAGGGGAGCACGAAAGTTTGTTTTATACTTTTCTGGTTGCAATTTTGAATTAATATCGTGGGGTCTGTGTTCGCGCCGGACAATTATAAGCAGCAAATAATTCAATACATCAATGTTTGGCATGGAACTTATTGCGTTATTGTTGGGAAACGTTCGGACACGTGCCAGCTAGTATACACACACACACACACACACACACATATATATATATATATATATATATATATATATATATATATATATATATATATTTAGATTTTTCACTTATAAGATAGCTTATTCAGTGAAAGACCTGGATTAGGCCAATACAAATAAGCTAGATGATACTCGATTACAGGGTATAGAGCATTTATATGTGATTTTTTTAAGGCTTACCAAAGCATTCCGTTCAGGAGACCAATCATCAGGGAAATTAAGTACCTGGAATAAGAGTTTAAACAACTGACAATACACAATGTAGTGTTGCCTTAATTGGGGTCACTAAAGCAGAGAAAAAAAATAAAAAGATAAAAAGAAAAAATAGAAAATGTCTTAAAAAAATGTCTCGTAAGATTTTCGCAGTATTGTTGCTACTAAGCAAAACAGCAAAGAATTAGTCTCAAATACATTCAAAAGAAACAGGAACAATGTAGGAAAAACTCTTTAATTTGAATATATATGATAAATAAATAATCTTTGAAAGAAAAAAGTATTTTGTGGTGATGATTGGTCTCCTGAACGGAATGCTTTTGTAAGCCTTAAAAAAATCACACACACACACACACACACACATATATATATATATATATATATATATATATATATATATATATATATATATATATATATATATATATATGTATGTAGTCATCCACACCCACACACACATATATATATATATATATATATATATATATATATATATAGTCATCCACATACAGGCTGTATCGCTATATCACAACGCTTCACTGGTTTACATCGGCAAGTGCCTAAAATAGAGATTGAAACTAGATTCGTTGAATATTATATCAAATAGGCATTTTGTTGGAATGCGTCATATTTGAAACAAAAAACATTTAAGGCTTAAATAAATAAATCAAACTTAAATAAATAAAGGTAAATACATTGCGTCTATTACTTTCTAAACACATGCATAATTGATGTTACTTTTCTCTTACAATCAACATATGAACCTCTCTCTGTCCATCCCTGAACTGATATAACATGCTCTTTCGCATCGTTTTACATATAGCAACATATGTGAATTTATCTATCTTTCCTCCCCTGC
>OY744521.1:194520937-194525937 GCA_963556195.1 Sepiola atlantica | reverse complement strand
GTCTCCTTTGTTGAATGTTCAATTAAATTTAATCTGATTATGTCGTGTCACACGTACGAAAGTGCCTCAAACGCTTCATCTTGTAATGCACATATTTAATGATGTCTAAGGTGCATCTGCGTTGGCCAATAAGTTTGTTCGTTTTTTGAAAGTGGATATTAATGCAATTCATTTTCCATGTTCGATTTGGAAATCTTGATAATGTCTGCGATTTGTCTGGTTGGCAAACGGCAATCTCGTTCAGCTACTGCTTTTTCTTGGTCAATGTCGATCAGATTTGACCTGCCAGAGCGAGGAGCATCTATCATTGAAAACAATTATTTTCGGGACCGATCAAACCATTTCTGTGCACACTCATTCTACCCATACACATGACATGTCTTTATGCAGGTTTATATAGTTTTTTCTTCTTCTATGTATGTAGTAAAAACACATCACATGTCGGTAGTGCTCTGCTTGATCTTCCATTTCAAGGCCTAAAATACAAGTAAAATTGTAAGAACTCTTCTCGGAGGTTTATTACACACTGACGTCAACATATTCGCTACACCAAATACATGATTTGAAGAATAGGAATATGAAACGATGTTTAGTAGGCCGGAAAGGTTACATTAACAAACGAACGAACTTTTGGGCCAACCTAATACCTATGTGTGTGTGTGTATAAGTTTACGTATGTGTGTAAGTCTACATCATGTTAAAACGTCAGTTTACGTCGGATGACTGAAGTTATGCAACATTTGTTGCGCACCGCCTGCTTGCGTTCATCTTTCGTTGTCTTCTATGTGTTCATAACGACACCATCTTAATCCAACACCATGTGCCCACCGACTGAGATCTTAACACCACCACAAGGCCAGTTGAATTTGTTCACTTCCTTATTTGAGAGACACTTTCTATTGTTAGGTTAGTTGTTCCTTACGAGTGCCTTTTCTTCTTACACACTTTTCCTGTTCTCTTTGATTATCCTTCCGGCTAGATAGTACACTCATACTGAGTTCAATGATGTGACTATTTAAATATTAACTATATTTCACACATATTCAACAGCGATAGAGCCTTTTAACGTTTTTAGTTTATCAAATTAAACGTAGTTTATAATTAACTGAACAAAGCAATACATTTACTAAATCCCATTTATGCACGTCATGTTTATGTTATCCTTATTTAGCAGACAATAACGATGAAAGAAAAACAAACTACAAAACATTTTTTACACTAAAGCTGTACTTAAATTTAATATTTTTGTATGTAGGTCAATAACGCTAACAACAATACCTGTCTCACCCTCCTCTATTAAAAAAACAACTAGTATTAACTTTTGTATTCATAATTGTTACACCGGCCGTTCTTATACAGGAGAAACTACACCGGTTGTCACTATAAATAGTGCGAGTCACCAGAGACACTGAAGAAAAAGCACAGTCTTGTAACTGTCTAGCCAAGAGCTAGTCACTTTCTTACTTTGTTAATACACTTGTTAAACCAACCCTCGACTTGACTTCCTTAATTTATTATTTACTGTGGAACAACTTCACAACAATAATTATAAAATTGAACATCGATATAAAATAGCAATGATAAAGAATCTATTAAACTGCGCAAACCTAATCTCCCCAACCAGAAAACGTATCCTTTAACGAATTAAAAAATATTAAGC
Organism: Sepiola atlantica; assembly: GCA_963556195.1. Lineage (NCBI taxonomy): Eukaryota > Metazoa > Mollusca > Cephalopoda > Sepiida > Sepiolidae > Sepiola > Sepiola atlantica. The sequence goes on along the minus strand of OY744521.1, from coordinate 194,524,277 downwards.
AAGTCCTATTTAGCAATCCAGCACCTAATTATATTGTTGATGAACCAATTAGATTAATGATTAGAAACAGACAATATAATAATCAACTTAATAGTTCCCACTATATTAACTTCTTTTATTATAAGCAAATGCATCCAAAATTGAAATTGGATGAGAAAACTCTCAAAAAACATAATGTATAGATACATAACTCCCTATTATCCGTGATAATAATATAAGATTCAGTATATATTACAAACAAATTAAAAGATTACACCTTATAGTTAAAATAGGCTTAGTTCTTTTTTTCTGTTCTAAAATTTCCAATAGTAATCCTGTACAGAAAATAAAACTAGGCAACCCGTCCAGAAATTCATGTTTTCCATAAGTTGTCGGCTGCCTATTGCAACCTGATTGGCTAATAGTTTCATCAACTCTCGGGCGCTTCTGTAACCTGCCTGAACGTTGACGACGCGAAGTCACGGAAACGCGGGTCGTTCACTATAACAGTACCAGTAATTTAAATGACTTTGTTTTTTAAATTACATTACAGATATTTCATATAAATTTATTTTAAGTTATACATTTAAAAATAATGCGTAGAGTTGGATTAATACACACACATTAAAAGATTACACCTTATAGTTAAAATACCTCTTTAAAGGCATAGTAAGAAAATAACAATGTTATATATCTTTTCAATACTTTTGGGAAAATGTATCTACGGCAATTATTTAAAAAAAGCTAATTGTTACAGATGTTATACTACATCAAAACTTTCACGTAGACTTATCATGCATTTCTCTGATACTAGTTCAATTTGCCAACGCTTAAAGAATCATGACTGAACCATTTTCGATATAGATACTTTTTAGTTTATAACAAAACAGAATACACTATGATACGAGTTTAAACAATTAAAAATTCTTTAAGCCATCTACGTTAAAACTAGACATCTCACAATTAATAACATGAGATAGGATACTAGTCACAACATTTTAGAAGTGTCTAGTGTAGTAATTAGCACTAAAAAATTAGCCATTAGAAAATATAATTTTTACTTTATGTATGCGTAATTGATGTTATCACGTTTGGATGCAACGTCTTATTACTTCGGACGCTCGTTTTACAGTTCGTTAATACTAGCCGTAAAAACTAAAATAAAATAGATGTAAACACACATACTAACCCCCGCCTTATGATAATTTAATCAATTAAATCTAAAGTACTAGTGAAGAAAGTCGAGCAAGAAACCCACGGCACTTATATGCACCAATTGAAAGGAATCTCAAATGAATTATTCGGAAAATTGGGAAAAAAAAAATCAAAAAGCCTCATCAAATAAAAACTGCGTGTTATTTAATCATTTTTCTCCCGAATTTAATATTTATAATTAATTTAATAATTAATATTTATATACGCCAAGCGTTTGTCTCGTATTATAACTACTCGTCAGTTGTGCTACGAATACAACTAACCCACCGAATACACGAGGATTCAATTTCGACTTCTGACAGGGTAGAGTGTGTTTTGTATTACAGCTTTAAATCGAAACAATTCATTCTACACAAACACAGTGTGTTCCATTTAAGGGTGCTAATAATTATAATTTAATAATTAAAGATCCATTTATATATATATTATAATTTAATAATTAAAGATCCATATATATATATATATATATATATATATATATATATATAAATCGTGAAATAGTTTGCGTTTATTTTATCTGTTGGTTATTTTTCAAAGTTCTTCCCAAGATCAAATCAAATACTTGATAAACATTCTAAAGGAACTGCTGTTGTCTTGAACTTAACAAAAAAATTACTTTTAGTTTTCACTGAATTCAGGAATATTCCGGGAGAGTTATAGATAAGAAAATAATTAAAAAAAACACGCACAAATATAAATAGATGAAATACGAAAAACGAAAAAGAATTTTTATTAAAGGTATTTGAAAGAGATCGCGTGACGAATGTTCAGATCACGTAAAGACATGAGAATGCATTATGGTGAGCTATACACATTTAAAAGTACAGAACCCTGAAAAATATCTCAGTTTATAAAAGTCGAACGTTTTTGTTTATTCACCAGTAGAAAACATGCAACCGATGTATATTTTATTTGGATAATATTATACTAACCACGTTTTCTATTAAGCATTAGCAATCTAGGTATTACACTGCGTTTTTTGTAAATGCTCATGTTTGCGTGTGTAGTATCATTAAATGAACAATTAATTTAGTTAACAGGGTTGAGATTAAACCAATTAAAACCCTATTGTGAAAAATGAGACTCGTACAGGATTCGAACATGTGTCTCATAAATAGGGACCACTTAACTTATCCTATAAAATCTGCGACACTTCTTTGTTCACGTTTTTACTAGCAATGTAACCATAATCTCCTCGCATTTAGCAAGCGAATATAGTAAACTTGTTATGTATTTAACAATGGAATTTTTTTCTGACAGTATATTATGCATTCCACTGCTTTTCTCATGACGCCTATGTTCACTTGGACAATATAATTAAATAAACAATTAATTTAGTATGTGTTTATTCCCAGCCCCGTATACTAAAATGATCTTTATTTAATGATATTACTCATACACATATATGCGTCTACAAAAAAACCAGCGTGATACATGATATAAACGCGCTTTACAAGGAATTTAATGGTGCGAATTGTGCTTACCCATTTCCGGTTTAAAAACATATATAACAATAGGAGGTATACCTACCCCGGGTCGGGTTCGTAATAATGAGATAAAATTGAAACGGGTACGCGTAAAAAAAGATACAAACTTTAAGATATATCGAAGAAAAACAAATTGGTATATGAAAATTGATGAGAAAATATAAATTACACAAATGAACTCATAGAATGAGAACATTTATAATCACATGGAATTAATCTGACGTTAAGGCTTCCGTACGGAAATACACTTGCTAAAATCTGTAGAATCAATATAAGTTTGTGCGTATTAGCAATGTTTACACCTTTTACTCCAAGAAGCGGCCAGGCTAAAATACTAAAATAGAATGAATAGTATATTGTCTGTGGATAACTATATATATATACATACTGACGATTCCCGTCAGAATGAACGCATAAGTATGTAGACAAAAACAAATGTTTATAATTATATATATATATGTATATATAGAGAGAGAGATAGAAGAAAAAAGAGTGATAAATATGCGACGATTGTCCAAATTTATTTCAAATTTCAATTGTTCAATGCAAGGTGCATTCAGTAATAAACTAGTGTTTATTATTCTTTCCTTAAGCCAAGGCTTTTCAAAGATCGAAATCTTTCTCTCTCTCTCTCTCTCTCTATATATATATATATATAT
>OY744521.1:194345937-194518437 GCA_963556195.1 Sepiola atlantica | reverse complement strand
TTTGATATGGTCTTTTCGCTATTCCAGGTCGAGGAATTTAATTTTGCATAAGCATACAGATGAAAATTAATTCCCCATTCAAAATGTGTTGTATCATAAATCAAATAAACAAAAAAGCTGAACGTCAACTGGTCAAATAAAAAAAAAATTTATTACTAGGTAATTTGAAATGGTTACTTTGTGCTTTTCACCAACATTATAAAAAACTGAATGAAGATTTCAAAATGAATTTAAAGCGTAGTTGAAGACGTATAGTTTAAAAATGAGATCAACAAATATTGCTAGTTTTGTAGATTAACATTCTCTGCTAAATCATCTCCTACTCAAAAAATGCGATTCCTATTTATTTAATGCGATTTCGTGTGAAAACCCTGAAAAATTTGGCGAAAAAAGGTAGAATTTAGTGGAGGATCAGTTACGTATATAACTTTAATGTACATTGATCTCACACTTCCAGGCCATTACACCAAACTATTTTACACTAACCCTTAATGCAAGTAGCAAGGTCGTAAAAGACACACGTAATTGCCTAAAGAAGTACCCCCCCCCATAAAAAATACGCATTTTATATCCCATAGCAAAAATAATTTTTGTTAACTTCCCTAAAACGCTAGAATGGCTGGGAAATAAGGGATCATGTTACCTTAAATTGATATGCGAAACAGATCTTTCATTCTAAATTCTAAAATAATTGTTTTTGTTTTGTTTGTTTTTTTACTTCTTTACGCCAACTTTTTCAGGATGCCCACAAGTAATCGCCTAAAAAAAACTAGAATTTCATATTTTTCGGCGCAGGGGTGGGGTGAGGCGTTTACGAAGAGGGTAAATTCTAAATTACTTGAATTAATTAAGATTAAATTACTGACAAAATCATTGCGTATACAGAGAGTCATCAAGAATAAAACCGAATGTGTTTAAAAGATATAGATATGCAAATTAAGTTATGAGGAAGTACATTTTACGCCCATCCTATAACCTTTTATGACCATGATTGTGGTAATTTGTTCTTTATTTATTACATCACTTTCATTAATTACTATTGATATCGAGAAAACTAATCAAGACATATAGGAAAATAGTACAATCAAATTACACCCGTATAACACTAAGCATGCATTTATTATGAGCTCTTTAAAAATTGTTATGCAAATGAAGTAAAAAAAATACTTGTGTTCTGGACTTTTCCTAATACAGTATATCAAAAGAATATGATGTATTATGGATTTAAGTTAGAGTATTGATTTACTCCTCTCCAGGAGTTAGGCACAAGGCTAATTTTTATCTTACTCCCACAAGTAAGATGTGACTCAAGGTCGGGTCGGGAAAGTGGGGTTTAAAAATTGCCTGGGCAGCCCTGTCGGCATTCCCCGGTAGGGGCGCCTCAGGCAGTAAGCAATAAACTTACTCCTCCCCAAAGAGGGGAGGCGAAGCCTGGGAGGGTGGACCTCCTAGAACTGCACAGGACAGACCCATAGACCGGCGTAAATCAAGCCCCGAAGGCCAAGACAATACCAGTCTATGGGGTGCAGTATCCATCGGAACAGATACTACACTTTGATCTTAGCCAAAAGGCCAAGAACCGATTTAAGTTAGAGTAACCCGTTTTGATGTTAATATAACATAACATAACATAACATAACATAACATATATTTGGGAAAAAAGCTTTTGCCTGTAACTCCCGTTCCTTTCCTTCTTGTCCACTATATCAGTTCGTGCACAGGTCTGACTGAATATTGTCTGTGAAGCCAATGTTTGTCCAACTTGCACTTGAAGTCGGTTATGTCTGTTGCGTCGATGACCCAGTCTGGCAGAGAATTCCAATTGTTCACAACCCGTATCCCAAATGAATACTTTCTGATGTTTAGCCTACTATGCGTCTTTTCCAGTTTCAGGTTGTGACCTCTTGTCCTGGTGATCTTGCTGAGGGGTAGCAGTCTCTCATGGTCCAAGTTGTCTTTACCTGTGAGGATCTTGAATGTCTGGATCATATCTCCACGTTCCCTTCTATAGTACATGAACACGAGCTTCATGTGTCTGAGCCTATCTTCGTATGGCAGGTCCCCAAGTGTAGGGCACAATATGGTTGCTCGACGCTGGACTTTTTCAACCTTGTCAATATCACCGACAAACTGATGGACTCGTGGTGCATTTCCATACTCAAGGATGGGTCTAACCATTGAGGTGTAGAGCTTCTTGATCACGGTCTTGTCTTTGCTAACAAATGTTCGTTTTATTGTCCCAAGTGTACGGTTTGCTTTCTTTACAGTTTCATTAACATGGTGATGAAATGACAGTTTGTTGTCTACGTATACACCCAGGTCTTTTTCAATATCTATATAGTTGTGATAAACGAAAAAAAACTTTCACATTTATTCATTGAAAATACAGAACAATAAAATAAAAATTTCATGGAGGATTACATTTTCTTTAAAATGGATGTGGGCATGTACAGTTTAATATATAGCTGTATTCATCCGGCGTTGACTGAGTGGAAACTTTCTCAGGTGGAGAATTCAGAGAAACATAATTCAAAATATAGAAAGGTTTACATTTAAAAACAATCTTTTTTTCAATATTCGTTTTAGTTTTCTCTTATTTAATTTTGATTTCAATATATATTTGATATACAGTAAACTGAAAAAAATAATAGAGTTACGTATAAGCGAGAAACACTAACACACACACTCTTTTATGATATGTTTTATTAATAACAGAGATGAATCACGCAAAATAGAATTGAATCAATATTAATCAATATTAAAAAAATGCCAAATATTCTTTAAAAAATGAAAACATACGTACTCATTAGTAGAGAAAAAGTAATTTAAGTTAGTTAGAAAGTTTCCAATTAAAGTCAATCCAGGAGAAAATAAAAAAAACGTTTCAGGGATGCAAGTCTTCGGCATTTTAGCGGAAGTCCGCTTTTCAATTTAGAAAAAAGCGGATTTCTATTTTAATAGATGTTTTGTCGAAATCAAACTTTATTCCCTACCTAATTTCTAGAGCCCTATTTTATTTATGTATTTATTTGGATGTATTTTCTTTTTCTTTTACTCTTTCTCTTTCCTCCTCTACTGATTAGCTTATAATTCTCTATTCCTGTTTTTTTCTTTCTTCATCTTCCTTTCTACGTATTTTCTTGCCTTCCTTCTTTCTCTTACGACACTTAATGAAAACTGAAAATGGTAATTTTGCCGGGAAATCTAACACTTCAAACGATTGAGATAGGAGAATTGGATGACTTCTGTTTAATCAAAGAAGGGCTCCTGTTACCTTCCTCTCACATACGCATTGGTGTCTTTCTCTTAATTTTGACTGTCTCAGTTGAAACTTATTAGCGTTGTTCTTTGGCTAGGAGCAAAATGCAGTATCTGTTCTGATACTACACTTATTATTTTCTATGCTCGATCGATGAGGAAAAGATTCTTGTAAACTGATGCGCTTTTTATTCATGTACTTATCCAGACGGGGAGCTGGATTTTTCCCCACATCAACACCACTCTTGTGTCTAACTCTGCCGTTGTGGGGAGGTAAGTAAATATAGACTATAAATGAAGCTAAATTGCGCCACATAGATGCAGTTTTAATAACAAATTTAGATCGAATTGGTTAAAGAAAAATGTTTCTATTTCTAGTAATAATGGCGACACCCACGCACACACATACGAAGTAAGGCGTGGGCCCAAGTGTTGGTAACTTGGTTTACAGGCCTCCCGTCTGTTACAAAATTCATGGAGGGGGCTGTAGCCCCCGAAGTTGGAAAATTCAGTTCGATTTCAGCTTTTTCAGCCATTGGTTACTCGCATCTATGTTAAACTTATTTCGAATACTGATTGTGTGTGTTGGTGGGTGTTTAATATTTTGTGAGAGCAGAGTGATTTTTAAAAACTGTTACTGCAGCTCATCAGCGTGGCTGACTATAGCAGGATTCGAAATCCCGACCACAGTGACTACAGTTGAACGCTTTACACTTTATATAAGTGTACTTTATTACTTTATATACGTGCATAACAATAGAGGTAACACAGTGTATGTAAGGCAGTTTACTTTCTCTCAAGTAATTAGGAAATTCAATTACCATTAGCTTAATCCATAACCCTACTTCCCTCAGAACCTTAAATCTTAAATCTATTTTCAATTATTAGTAACCCTCCCCCTTACACCTTATTAATTGCCTTCCTTATCTTATGGAATCAATTCAATTTGTTGATGCAGCGCTCACCACTGACAATCCACTCCTTATAGATCTCATCGTTGTTACCCTTTAAACCGCGCTGCTTGGTTTCCTCTATAATAGCTTATTCGCATCTTAATTCAATCTGTACTCAAAGTACACCATGTTATAATTTTCTTGCATAATCAATCTAATCCCAACCGATAACCTTGTATATTGAATCCCCTGACTTAAGCACATAAACACCGCCCCCATCTTAACATTAGTAATATATTAAAATATCATAATTGGCTACCCCCACCCTCCAACTCAGCTCCTATTTGTTCAAATTACATATATCCGAATATAACTTAACCTATGAAACCCTGATACCTCTGAAGCTGCAAAATAGTATTTCAGTTATATTATCTGTACATATAACCCCTCCATTTATGTCCCCAATCGTTAACTAACTGTGAAATCTATAGATTTCTTAAACCTTGAAATACTAAAAATGTCTGAATAATTACTTCTTAGACACATAAATTCCCAAATCTCTAACTGTTTAAGCGCTAATCACAATATGAACCGTTTTAAACCTCATGAATTATATATACTGTTGTATTAATCATAGTGCTTCAACAGATTACCCATTAGATTTCCATTTTTTACCGCGTTCCAACCCATAATCTTATAATATCTATAACCCTAAGCTAAATTCTACCTAATACGAATAATTCTTTCCCGAACTGTTCACTTAATGCTGGCCATGCTACTGTATTAGCTTTATAGCACCCGACCCGCATCTCTTCACTGGTGTCCTACCCTGATTGGAAAAAATCTAGCATCAGATATTAAAATCTATTTTTACTTACTAACGATGATCCAAACAACCGCCCTATCTCACTTCAAACCAAGCGCCAGCAGAAGTATCACTCGCTCAAACTTCTCCACCAACATCTCGCACCGTATCTCATCCCCAACTTTCCCCGTCCTGAGATTTAACATAACAGTCTCTTTCAGTCTCTAGAAGCCATCAGATAAATATTTAATTTCCAGCTAATTTGCCTACCTCTTGGATTCTACCCAAAAACCTTTACAATATTTTGAACTGAAATCCTTAGAAATTACTTGACTGAGGTCCATGGAAGATTTTAAGATGGCCTCAAATATCCAATCTACACCCTAACTAGCTTTCTCTCTACAACAGAACAACATTCCATTCTATTGAATAAATTCATCCTGGATTTACAATATTTTGACCACTTTTGACGCAGTTTTCACGAACTTTTAACGATGATTTTTTTGTCTTGCCAATTTTAACCTTTTCCTCACTGGACATTTTGTCACTGGAATTTTTTCTATGTAGACAAAGTATGTATTTTGACAACATCTTCACCCATTTACATCCACTTTCTATTATCTTCTCAAATTTGTCAAATTTTGACAACCCCACATAACTGGTATTGTCTTTGCCTTCGGGGCTTGATTTACGCCGGTCTATGGGTCGGTCCTGTGCAGTTCTAGGAAGTTCACCCTCCCAGGCTTTGCCTCCCCTCTTTGGGGAAGAGTAAGTTTATTGCTTACTACCGGGGAATGCCGACGGGGCTGCCCAGGCAATTTTTAATAGCCAGAGTGCTTACTTTCTCGGGCGCTGGCTTTTCAAACCCCACTTTCCCGACCCGACCTTGGGTCACATCTTACTTGTGGGAGTAAGATAAAACTGGCCTTGTGCCTAACTCCTGGAGAGGAGTAAATAAATACTCTCCTGACAACTTATCTATCTATGCAATTCCTCTGACGATAAAATTCTAATCTTTGAAAAGCCTGGCTTATGGAAAAAATAAACATGCTTTAACTCAATGCACCTTGCATTAAAAAACTAAAGATAAAATAGATTCGTCATGTCTACAATTTCTTTCTCTTTTTCATTTATCTCTATAATTGCTCTATCCCGTATATTAAGCTTTAATCATTTCACGATAACTTTAAATTTATAAATGTATACATTCTACTTTTAATTTCACACCCTTATATATATATATATATATATATATATATATATATATATATATATACAGATCTTTAATTGTATAGTATTAAAATGTTGCTTTTCCGAACTTAGTTCACTTTTAGTGTAAATTCAATTTTTTTCGTTTTGATATAATTATATCCGTTGGAATATCCTTGGGTATTTTTACTTGTCAAAATATAATTTTATCTTAAATATGCTTATTATCAGTACCTAACCTATAATGATCTTTTTTTAAATAGCATAATTCCCTATATAGTACGATCATTATCTTAACTACTTAAATATATACAATTATTAACATATACATTCATAAAAAATTCTGCCTCGCTCTTTTTTCATTTTCTAACATAATTTACAAGACACCTCTCAACGTTGACTTCCCCTTTCATTTTAAATTTGTCAATTTCAGCATATCCTAACCTTCAACGCTTGTTGTTTCGTTCTCTTTTCATTTGTCTCATTTTGCACATATCTCATGATGTTCATAACACTGCTAAATAACACGTTAGAAGCAAACTATATTTGCATATATTAAATTTAAGCGGTTTCACTCATATACTGGATCATATACATCCTTTTTCGATAATTTATAATTTAATACTCCAATGGAGGATATGCCTTCGCACTTAATATTATATCTGGGATTCACTATTGCCAAGCATTTTACTTCCTATGCAAGTACATTCTTTCAAATTTCATACATGATTGATAACCTTTTTCAAATTAATAATGAAAACCAAAGCTTCTAATTTTAAATAATTGTTATTTTTCTTCTGATAAGAAGACTTCTTTCTTTGAAAACCTTCAGTTCAGAGGACTTTTCTATATTTGATACTTTTCTTTATTGTCCTGCTTGAAAATATTCATATGCCTATCTATCTATATATCTAACTATCTATCCATACACCTATGTATATACATATATATATATATATATATATATATATATATATATATATATATATATATATATATATATATGTGTGTGTGTGTGTTTGTGTATGTGTATGTGTCGCTCAACTATGTACACGATTCAAAACAAACCTATATATATACACACACAACCACAACAGACAACACAGCGTCAAGGCCATAAAAATAATAAATTTCAAAAGAAACACTTCTGGAAATGGAGATGACCGATAAAATAAAGGTCAGAATCACACGTACTTAAAAAACACACAAAACTTTGACTCAGAGGAGCCAAAAATAAAAAAAATAAAAATAAAAAATATAAAAACACATACACCCACACCCGCACACCCACACATGTGCAGAAACGTCAAACAATAACACTATTTCTCAAATGTAACAACACTCTTTTAAATGGAAAGACATTTCTTCAAATGGATTTGCATATCTGAAGAGAGCGCACCACTCTCGAAACGCGGATGAAATTATCAAATTATAAAATGATAAAATAATAAAACGATAAATAAATGTTGAAATCTTTTTTTTACAAATGTTGGTTAACCTTACTCACTTACATATATACTTTTCTCTCTCTAGTTCGAACTGCACTGATGCTGCACTACACTTTTTTTCTATATATATATACATATATATATATATATATACATATATATATACATATACATATATACATATACATATATATATATATACATATATATATATACATATACATATATACATATAAATATACATACATATATATATATATATATATATATATATATATATATATATATATATATATTTGTTCTAGATAAAAAAGTAATTGTTTTCTATAAACTCTCGTCTCTTGGTAAGAAATGAATGCGCATCCTCAGGTTTTGTTTTATACGACGAATCTGAATAATTCATCTGTATTTCTCTGTTAACTGATGCACCAATTTCAGGTCATTGTTTGGAAACGAGAGAATGCTATGAATTTTCGTACTATTTCACTTCTTAGTCTCAAAGATATTTTGATCGATTCTTCAGCTCGCCGGGATATGAACACACCGAAAGCTCTCATTTCCGTTTTTGTATTATTATCTATTTCCTTACCTTTATTTTCTCATAGAGTATTTGTCTCTCATGCTAAATTATTCCGGAAATATTCATACCGATATATTATTTGTTTTTCCCCATCATTTCTATCTAATATCATTATCTTGTCACTGTTTTCGTGTCTTAATCTGGACCAACAAAAGCTCATAACTATATATTAGCCCCTTGTTTCATGCTGAATAACCCCCCCCCCCCTTTTGGTATCTCTGAAACCTCAGGGTTTGTTTTGACATTCATACTTCTTCAATAAGAATAATACGAAGTATATCGATTTTGAAATAAGAGCGGCTAATTTTTTTTAACTTACTCATCCTCTACTCTCTAATACGAACTTATGTGTATTTATTTGTATGTCTCTCTTTCTCTTTCTCTCTCTACCTCATATATATATATATATATATATATATATATATATATATAGAGAGAGAGAGAGAGAGATAGATAGATAGATAGATAGATAGATAGATAGATAGATACATACATACATACATGGTCGCTGAATCTGCCATTAATACGTTTATTTACTCTTCCATTTCTAGTGGGTACATCGGTAGGCGTTCCGACTACTGAGTTAAATATGACTTTCGCATTGGGGTTCAAACCGTGTTACCGGCAAGGATTGTCGCCACACATACTGATAAAGTTTGGGCATGAAACACGTGTGTATATTGGTTAAATAGCAAAAATATTTTCTAATAATAATTTATATATATATATATATATATATATATAGATAGATAGATAGATAGATAGATAGATAGAGAGAGAGAGAAAGAAAGAAAGAGAAAGAGAGAGAGAACGAGAGGGAGAAATATATGTACCGTCAGATAAAATTAAGCAAGTAAGAAACGTATCTTTTTCTAGCACCAAGACAAAACAATTTCCAGTGGTAAGGGGAAGCGAAAATGTAAATAGCAAGGCAGACAACTACCCCAGTCTTACTCTGCTGTCTGGAATCGATCTGGAAAGAAATTTTACACTCTATAATAAAAAGTGAACGGTAGATGTTTTTTGTTTGAGTCATCAGAAATGATGATGATGATGATGATGATGATGATGATGATAATGATGATGATGATGATGATGATGATAACAATAATAATAATAATAATAAGAAGAAGAAGAAGAAGAAGAAATATATTAAAAAGTAAATCACTGACGCTATTCTATAATTTTATATCAATATTTTAATAATATATCTAGATAAATAACGAGTGTCAACACTGGCGAAGCATACTAATTTCCCCCGTTAACTTTGTACATTAGTTGTTGTTTTGTTTAACAATTACGAGAAATCGGGGAATTATTAAAACATTTCGAGCAGATTTTTGGTAAATTTCAATCGCTCGTCTGCCCACAACTTTGCTTGACGAAACCCGCCCAGACAACAACATTTTATATCCCAATTTTTTTGTGTGTGTGATATCACACCAAGAGAAATGCCGTAATCAAATTCATGTTGTCTCTGGTGAATTTAACAAATAAACAAACCGTAGCAAAATGAAAAGTTTTAATTAATTCCACCTCATTATGGCATTTCATAATTAAACAAATCATTCACTAATGAACCTTTTCAGATGAGGCGACAAAAGAAAGAAAAGAAAAGTAAAAAAGAAAAGAAAATAGAGAAATAGGAGTAAAGTATTTTGTTTTATGAAAATCACATTATTATTAAATGACTGGCTTAAAGTCTTTCACAAAATCAAACAACCAAATATCCGTTCCTTGCTATGCACGCCTGTCGGTCTTTCACGCTTTAGTTTGAAATATCATTTTAGTTGTTCTGTCATACTTAAGTTTGAAATAGCATTTTAGTTGCTCTGTCATACTTAAGTTTGAAATAGCATTTTAGTTGCTCTGTCATACTTAAGTTTGAAATAGCATTTTAGTTGCTCTGTCATACTTAAGTTTGAAATAGCATTTTAGTTGCTCTGTAATACTTAAGTTTGAAATAGTATTTTAGTTGCTCTGTCATACTTAAGTTTGAAATATCATTTTAGTTGCTCTGTCATACTTAAGTTTGAAATGTCATTTTAGTTGCTCTGTCATGCTTAAGTTTGAAATAGCATTTTAGTTGCTCTGTCATACTTAAGTTTGAAATAGCATTTTAGTTGCTCTGTCATACTTAAGTTTGAAATAGCATTTTAGTTGCTCTGTCATACTTAAGTTTGAAATAGCATTTTAGTTGCTCTGTCATACTTAAGTTTGAAATAGCATTTTAGTTGCTCTGTCATACTTAAGTTTGAAATAGCATTTTAGTTGCTCTGTCATACTTAAGTTTGAAGTAGCATTTTAGGTTCTCTGTCATACTTAAGTTTGAAATAGCATTTTAGTTGCTCTGTCAAACTTAAGTTTGAAATAGCATTTTAGTTGCTCTGTTATACCTAAGTTTGAAATAGTATTTTAGTTGCTCTGTCATACTTAAGTTTGAAATAGCATTTTAGTTGCTCTGTCATACTTAAGTTTGAAATAACATTTTAGTTGCTCTGTCATACTTAAGTTTGAAATAGCATTTTAGTTGCTCTGTCATACTTAAGTTTGAAATAGCATTTTAGTTGCTCTGTCATACTTAAGTTTGAAATAGCATTTTAGTTATTCTGTCATACGTAAGTTTGAAATAGCATTTTAGTTGCTCTGTCATACTTAAGTTTGAAATAGCATTTTAGTTGCTCTGTCATACTTAAGTTTGAAATAGCATTTTAGTTGCTCTGTCATACTTAAGTTTCAAATAGCATTTTAATTGCTCTGTCATGCTTAAGTTTGAAATAGCATTTTAGTTGCTCTGTCATACTTAAGTTTGAAGTAGCATTTTATTTGCTTTGTCATACTTAAGTTTGAAATAGCATTCTTGGCGGTCTGTCACGTTTCAGTTTAAATCGAAGTTCCGGTCTGTCATGCGTCAGTTTAAAATAGCATTTTCGACTGCTTGTAATGCTCTAGTTTAAATAGCATCTTCGACGGGCATACGTTTGTCGGTTTGAAATAGTATTTTTTGTAGTCTGTCATGTTTCAGTTTGAAATAGTATCTTCGGTTGTCTGTAATTCTTGAGATTGATATAGCATTTCCGGCGGTCCGCCATTATTCGGTTTGAAATAGCATTTTCGTCGATTTGTTATGCTTTAGTTTCAATAGCATTTTCTGCGGTCTGTCACGCTTCAATCTGAAGAAGCATTTTCGGCGGATATACATTTTTAGGTTTGAAATAGTATTTTCAGCGGTCTATATCACTTCAGTTTAAAATAGAATTTTGTGCAGTTTGTCATACTTGAGATATAAATAGCGTTTTAGTTGTCTGACATGTAACAATTTAGAATTTGGGTTAAGGGGGAATTGTATTTTTCAGTTTTAAATAGCATTTTCGGGGCTCAGTCAAGCTTCAGTTTCGAATAGAGGTTTTTGACGTCTGTCATGCTTCAGTTTGAAATAGCATTTTCGGCCGTCTGTCATACTTTAGTATTAAATATCATTTTAGTTAATCTGTCATGCTTAAGTTTGAAATAGAATTTTCAGCGGGCTTGTATTCTTCATCTTTAAATAGTATTTGGGGCGGTCTGTCATGCTTAAGTTTCGAAAAGAATTCTCGGCGGACTGTCACGTTTTAGTTAATAATAGCATTTTCGGAGGTCTCTAATTCTTCAGTTTTAAATAAAATTTGAGGCGGTCTATTTTGTATCAGTTTGAAATAATATTGCATGGAAGGTGCCAGACCATGGCCACCGAGAGTTACTAAGGCCAAGCAACTGACTTCTTGCCCCCCTCTGATGTCATTGTGGTTGGTTAACTTAATTTCGCGCCTTTTTAAATTTCATTTCATAATTCACAAAGTTAAAATGCCTACTGCATGTGTTTCGATTTCCAAACGAGAAAGAATTTTTTTTTTTAATTATATAAAAAAGGAAAAGTCTGAATTACTTATTCATTATTTGATAAAAAAGTAGTGCATAGCCGATAATTATTGTTTCCCTTTTTTTAATTACTTTTTTCGATGTCTTATTAAGTGTAGTATATTTTATCTTTTCTCTGTACTTTTGTAGATTAAATAAATTAAATAATAACGGTATATTTCATCAATATTTT
The DNA here is from genome assembly GCA_963556195.1 of Sepiola atlantica. Classification (NCBI taxonomy): domain Eukaryota; kingdom Metazoa; phylum Mollusca; class Cephalopoda; order Sepiida; family Sepiolidae; genus Sepiola; species Sepiola atlantica. The sequence continues at coordinate 194,506,154 of OY744521.1, read as the reverse complement.
CACACAAAAAAAATTTATTCAACAATGCTTTATTCAATAATAACATCGTTAATTAACAAAATTAATTTTTCTTCGAGTTATGATGATTGTATTAACACGGAGTTATGGAGCATATTTCGTAATATATACGAAATAGTTAAAAAAGATTTTTTATTTTAAACATATACATATCTTTATTTTCATTTAAACAACATTCATGGATTTTTTTTATATATAAAAATATACCTTTAGTAATGTTGTATTTTGTTTGAAAAATAATAATACATTTTCACTAAGATTTAAAAAAATAGTTTCATATACGGCATTTCGAACAATTCGGAACAGTGTTATTTAAATAAATAGTAAATCACATGAAATCTATTATGAAATTATATTTTTTTGTGAAAATATTGATTACACAAAGCTTTATTCAATGATGATATCGTTAATTAACAAAATTAATTTTTCTTCGAGGTATAATGATTTTATTAACAAGGAGTTTAGGGGCATTTTTCGTAATGTATACGAAATAATTAATTTTTTTTTTATTTTAAACATATACAGACCTTAATTTTCATTAAGAAAATGCTAACTTTCTTTTTCATGTTGACTCTTGAAAAAATAGAAAGAATGATTATCTGGAGTTCCTCAATTTCTATACTGAACAATCTTTGTGATATGAAAAATGATCACATCAGTAAGAAAAAGCTAAACAGAAAAAGAAAATTAGAAACAATCTACTAAATATTTTCTATAAATGTATATTGAATAAAGATCAGTTTCAGGATAAATCGAATCGTGTTCCTTTCTTTTCTTTTTTTACATGCAATTTTTAAAGTTTTCTAATGCTTTGTTTTAAATATTTACAATATCGTATGGTCAACATGTTTTGATATTTTCGATAACTTTAGTAACAGTGTTTTTTGTTTACAGGAAATAATACATTTGCACCAAGCTTTCGAATAAAGTAATAGATTTATTATATTCCGTGATCATTAATTAATAAATACTGAAAATTTCATTAAAATTGGTCGATTTCCTGAATTTTGATGAATTATTTAGTAAATGGAGAAGTCGAAATGTTTTGATATTTTGGATAACTGTTTTTTGTTTACTAGAAATAATACATTTGCACCAAGCTTTCTAATAAAGTAATAGATTTATTATATTCCGTGATCATTAATTAATAAATACTGAAAATTTCATTAAAATTGGTTGATATCCTGAATTTTGATTGATTATTTAGTGAATGGAGAAGTCGAAATGTTTTGATATTTTGGATAACTGTTTTTTGTTTACAGGAAATAATACATTTGCACCAAGCTTTCTAATAAAGTAATAGATTTATTATATTCCGTGATCATTAATTAGTAAATACTAAAAATTTCATTAAAATTGGTTGATTTGCTGAATTTTGATTGATTATTTAGTGAATGGAGAAGTCGAAATGCCGTCTTATTATTATTACGACGGCCATTGTTTGATACGCAATACAGTGACGTCATTTTCGAGCTAACAGGCCTGTAGTAACTCTCGGTGGCTATGGCTAGACTGACCTCGACTCTGTAGTTCCTTTGTAAGACATTCACAGCAATAACACATTTCTACCCCCCCCCCCTTCATGCTTAGCATCAGGCGGAATTTTCATGGACAGAGTTTCTCTGCGAAAGATCTCCTCAATGGAACGCCTTACCGAGGGGCTGTGTCCTGCATATTACATATATATATATCCAATTTAAGAAAAATACTGTTCACAAATCGCGTCATAAGTAATCAATGTTTCTTCGTACAATTCATTATTCCCCATCTTTCGACTGACAATCATTACAAGAAACTCAATTGTAGCATTATATCAATATTATTTACAGAATATAATGAATAGGCAATCATGCGGTATAGTTAACAACCGAAAAAACGAAATCAAACAAAATATACAACAAATAACTATTACCAAACGCAAGAATATTTTCTTTTTACTTCTCTACATAGATTTCGTCGATATCTGTCTGTTGCCGACACTAAAAAGCAATATGGTCGACCTATATGTATACTTGTTGACGTTCTATTAATTACAAAATAGTAATAAAAAACGACTTACCTTACCACTTACCCTAAGTACGACTAGCATCCTCGGACTTGAGGTTAGGGGTAGAATAAGCACATTTTAGATTATCTGTTGAGCCTGAAATTAGCACCTATCACCAAACAAAATCGACCACTATTTTTTTATGCATTCGTGTTTAACAAAATGAAAGTGACGATAGCATTTTAAGACATAATAATCCTTAAAATAACTTTTTACAATTTAAAATTATACAGGTCAGTAGAAAATTAATTTTTCTTGTGTTTGGTAAAAGTTATTTGTTGTATATTTTGTTTTTGATTTCTCGGTTGTTAATGGCAATTAATGTACTATATTACGTGTTACCCGCACAAAAATGCCACCATGAAAATCGTTAATAAAATTCGCAATCCATTCTGCAAGCAAACACTACATGGCACAATTAATAAATACCTGACTTTTCCACCAGGTTTCAGTTATGAACATTCAACAATTTTGTTTTATAACCGTTCAATTATATATAAGCCACGTTACATTCAACAGTAGGAGGCATGATCCTGAATGGGCTTTAAATTTACCTTTTAGAAGTGCTGAATATCCCCCACATGAAGAAACCGACTTCGTGATTAAGTTTTCTCTTGTTGGGAGGGAAGTAAATATGGACACGTCATAATGAGACCGCTTAATCGGTAGCAACGTCTAGTTGTAACAGTGGTCATAGTGGTGATATTGTAACAAAAGTGTCTCATGTCATCGTCATTCTTTTGGTTCTGTGACAAAATAACGCATGGACAAATAAACGGCAACAACATGCTTGCCAAATAGAATCATGCTTGCCTCTGTTTCATTCCTTTACAGTGCTGTACAGTTATACATTACGTAAGCTTCGCAGGGCGGGAAGAGCAACGAAGACAGAACTTAGAAATAGACATCCGAATCCTATCTGTTCAGCTACTAAAGAGAAAATAATTGCTATGATTTTTACTACGTATCACTGCGGACGTCCCGTACATACCTTCATATTCCGACACGTAGGCCCAGTTCTAATCGTTTAACTTTTACTGGAATTTTACATTTCTTTCTACTTTGATTCAATTTAAACAAGCCACATTGCCATTGATACGTAAGGAGCCACTATGAATTATGGGTCATCTTGGCCTTTTGGCTAAGATCAAAGTGTAGTATCTGTTCCGATGTATATAGCACCCCATAGATTGGTATTGTCTTGGCCTTCGGGGCTTGATTTACGCCGGTCTATGGGTCTGTCCTGTATAGTTCTAGGAGGTCCACCCTCTCAGGCTTCGCCGGTCCTCTTTGGGGAAGAGTAAGTTTATTGCTTACTGCCTGAGGCGCCCCTACCGGGGAATGCCGACGGAGCTGCCCAGGCCATTTTTAAACCTCACTTTCCCGACCCGACCTTGGGTCACATCTTACTTGTGGGAGTAAGATAAAAACTGGCCTTATGCCTAACTCCTGGAGAGGAGTAAATCAATACAAGGGCATCCTAAGTAGAGAGTTATTCAGCGAGATGTTTGTTTACATAACATTTAAATTTTTGCATGGTGGTACTGTCTGGAAAACAATGAGAAGGGAAGGAATTCCAAAGGCGGGCACTACGAGGAAAACATATTAAAGAAAAGCTTTCCGGAACTGGGGACTTTTACAGTGAAAGGTTGGATTTTGCTGAATGTCGGGTCGGGTGGGGGTATTTTCATCGATGTGGCCACCCGTGCAGCAAGGTCGTCGAAGCACATTCCATTAAAGTATTGTAAAACAGCACAACAATGCAACATTGTGGCGATGCGACAGAGGCTTGAACATGTAGACAGAGTGGGACCTATTATATTATACGCTCGTCTATTGATCCTAAATAATAGGGAGAGGCTAGTAGTTTGTGCATCTGGCCAGATGTGTTAATAATACTCCATGGTGGCTTTGTAGAGATATAAGATACTCGCAGGTGTGAAAAGCTTACTAGCACGTTAGAGAGAGCAAACTTTCTTCGCCGCAGCTTAGGCAATGTTTTGTATGTATTTGTTCCAATAAATGTTACCTGTGAATGTTAGGCCGAGGATTTTAAATGATGGACTCTCAGGTAGGGTGCTATTAGTCATGGCAATCGGTGGTTGAGATAGTTTATTATAGTTGTTATAGCTTTGTCTTAGCAGAATTAAATGTTACCATCCATTTATGTCTCTGTTACACTACAGACTAGAGGTCATTTTCTAAGGGTTTGGCTATTACCTAAGATTTTTGTGTGTTCGTTTTGCCGCATGTCGAGTAAAGAGTGTAGTGTTATCAGCAAATATACCCATCTCAGACACAAGTGCATAAGGGAGGTCGTTTATGAAACTCAGGAACAATAATGATTCAAAGATCGACCCCTGGGGTACACCGGCATTAATATCATGTTGTTTTATCCTTAATCTAACCTAATGTAGAAACACGGTTTAAACATTGTTTTTTCGCCCCCCTATCCTATCTAACTACACTTACAATGTTTCTCCATTTCTCTTGAACAATCGGATACTGTATCAATGCCAGACCAGAAGTGTTAATTGGTATAAACGTAGACTAACTGTTATTATATGTTTGTTTCCTTAAGACGTTTTACTATAAACGTTGATAATACAAAATACATGCCAACATATTCCTTTATTCTGAGATTGAGTTATGTTTGAAAAAATCATTTAAATTCTTCTAATTAGGTGTAAATTGTAAATAACTGAAAAAGTCACCCATCTCTCACTTAGTATTTCTTTAGACCGCTTTCAACTGTGAGTTGATTCAGTCACTCGTTAACAGTTTCAATGTCTATGAAACAGTGCCTTTCTTTCTTTTCAGCTATTTTACATAGTGTGGTTGTATACACCGTGGAAAAGTATGTAAATTAGATAACAATTTAATAAAACTTTTTTCTTCGATATTATTCATATGGATAATGTAGAAGTAAAAAGATAAAAATAGCTATTATATTATAAGAATAAATTCTTGACAGATATATCACAGTTTGCGAATTTTTGAATGAAATCAAAGTGGAACTAACTATGTTTAGTTGATGTATCACAGGGAGTCAAGTATATATATATACACTTTAAAAGTGTTATTAAAGGAGAAGTCGCTAAATGCGTTAGCTAGAAAAAAGAAAAACTATCAGTGTCAAAGGAAAGAAGACAAAAACAGCGCGAAACGTAACTATTATAGGATACCGATTGTATACGTTTACTCCATGGAAACTGCTGTTTTCATTTTATTAGACTGGTCTAGCATTTAGAAAAGCAGGATAAACATACACACTTATAGGCTATTAAGGGATTCCGTACTTAAACGGAAAGTTCTATTTTTCATAAATAAATGCTTGTCAGTTTGTATTATTTTGATGATTCGGACGGGTTGATACAGATGCGACCGAAAGTGGTTTTCCTTACACGTCGACTATCATTTAATCGAGATTATTAGGTCGTCTGACACCCTGCTTAGTATCGTCTTGGTTGTTACTTTCAAAACGCTTCGACTGATGTAACCTCTCAACTATTTCATGGCATCTTTTCGAACTCTGGAAACTTTATGTTCAAATCGGGAACATATACGGAATTTCAAACTAATTTTTTAAATTTAATTTAGGGGTAGATTGTTCTCATTCCGTCAGCCATGAGCGGTTTGAAGTGTTAATTATTACTTTATTCTAAGTTATTATCGCCTGTCGTACAGATTAAACCTTTAACCTCCAGAAAAGTGTCAGCTAGAACTCATTGCGAATTCACGCGTTTAACCGCCACAGATCCATATGGAATGGTCCAAATAATCAAAATTATCAATCATTATCTAAATGATTCCCAAGCATAAAATGTTTGTAAGGGTTATAATAATTAACTAAATAATATAGTGTGTGAATGTCGTATTCATGGCATTTAATGTAAACGTGGAGAGAAGTAAAAAAAAAAGCATACTGTAGAGTGAGAGTTGGTAAAGATAAAATGCTTGTTCGAGATGGGAGATAGCCATTTTGTAGATTGAGTGGCTGCATCTGTATTCACCCCACTCAGCTCGGTTGAAATGAAGAAGAAAAAGGGGTTACCAGGTTCTATAAAAATATCGACATCTTCTCTAGCGACATAGGAATACAAGAACATTAGGCAAGTTGACTCGGCAGGCAGACTTTAATTAAATACAGAATATTGAGATATCGAGTTCCATCCTGTCTTGTCGTTCCATTGCAGCGTCTCGTCTTCACAGAGTGTGTTCTGGAACGTGATTATATTTTCGCACCAACGAGGTGGGCGGAAATAGAAAGCTACGCACGCGCAGTAGTGTTCATATTGCTCCGTTTATTTCAACGCGAGTATTAACATGCCTGTTTATGCCAATCGAATTTCAACTCATCATTACGCAAGAGATTGCGTGTAAAAAACAAAAGAAAGTAGACCTCAATTATGTAACTGATACAATGATTTCCATGTTAATTGAGCCAATGTTAAGTGGTCAGATGCCAGAATGTCACTCGGAAATATGCGTGGTTCAACTGACTTATAGGGAGGGGTGTAGTCTTCATTCAGAAAATCAACTCAAACTACCGAATATGTTAATTTACCTATTAAAGGGTTATACGCTACTCTCACATGGGGTTCCGGGGGGGGGGAGGGGTAATTGAAAATGTGCTAATTTCCGAATAAAGGATTATATAGACTAATGTAGTCTCCACGCGCAATTAACCGCTAATTTAATAACTAATCCATTTCACTCCGACGTATCTGTGACATAAATAACGAATTTTAAGCATAGAAGTACAGGTGCAGTGGAAATATAATTTTCATTTCAACTGTCTATCTGGCATAGTTCTCATGTGGGATTATACTATGAAATATTTAAGACAATTTTCTGTTTCTAAACGTTCGCGGTAAAAATATATTTTCACAAGAAGTGATTTTTCAAGATCTTAGATAAAAACAGGTATCTTGTGAACTAAAAATGCATAGCCGACGACTAAATTTTTCAATGTTACCGGATATGTAGGAGGTGGCCGTTGTGAAGCTGATACTGGCGAGGACTGATGACTAGGCGTGTCGTGTTCGAGCCCTGTCGAATCCATAACACCGCTTTCACTACGATTGTTGTGAAACTTTCACGTGGTCCGTCCTGTGAGTAGCTGATTTTAAAAGTGAATCGGGGAAACCAATTCCAACAACAGAATAAAGCAAGTTACAAAATGAAGATTCTCATCCATATCAATAAAGAAAAAAAGAAGACCAAATATGTCAGAAACTACTTGATTATGCATTTTTTAACTAGTTTGAACATTGAACTCTAATTTCTGTCCCCCCCATAAAACAATTACAGCAAAAACTCGACTCTTAACCTCACTGAAAAAAACGTGTCTTTATATCTATGTGTACCTTAAACAAAACGAACTGCCCTGGAACAAAGTTTCTTTCCAAGAACCTCCCATCTGTGGAACACATTGCCACTGGACTACTTCTCTGCAGACTACAACATGTTTGCCGTCAAGTCCAAAACTGATACATACTTGAACTCTTCAGTACTCAAATTCTGTCCTACTGTCCATCGTTTTCAACCCGCTCACAGTAGAGTTCAGCATCCAATTGACAATCTCATTGACCTTTATCATCGAGTGGCTTTTGACCTTGTTAAATGATGACTCATTGGTATAAAACAATTCAAATTTTTAAATTTTTTTCTTCGAAATGTAAATAAATTCATTCCTTTTCATTTTTTTTCATAATTCAGACACATTTTGGTAGGATATTAACAGAGGAACTCGTCTCACTACAACAATCGAAAATAACTTTCCTTTTATCCTCTGCTTGCCTAGCACAAAACAGAGTTTTCATGAACAGGGTTTCTTTCCGAAAACTTCCTATCTGTGGAACACATTACAACATGACTGCTTCCATGCAAGCTGCAACATGATCGCCTTCAAATCCAATAATTGTCATAAACCGTCCTCATATGTTACCAAACTTTTTCATTCGATCCCTTATTTTCAATCTTCTCCTATAGTCCAGGCAAAATGAGGTTCGACTTGGAACAAATTGCAACAGAATTTTTTCACCACCAGGCATTCCCATGAGGTGTCTAGAACATCATACTAAAAGTCCTAAGAAATTAACGTTGAGGAAATATGTCTAATTTGCATAAATCCAAGATGGCCGCCAATTTTCGATAATTTGCCACATCTCCGCATTTAGATGTCATAATTGAGTGATTTGAAGTGCTAAAATGGTGTTTTTGAACACAAGGATTTACGTGGAATAGGTTACATTTTTATTGGATAAAGAATTTATAGCCAAAAATCCAATATGGCCAAAAAATATTGAAAAATGTTCATATGCGTGGTATCCGAAACATAGGCAAACTGAAATGTGACTGTTTTGCTGCCTCATGTGACTAACTCTTGACTAACTTTATATTATAACTTTATTATAACTTACTAACTCTTGCCTAACTTTATATTATAACTTTTTATATTTAACTATTTATGTTATAACTTTATATATTATTTTTGTTTCTATTCCAGGGTAATTAATCTGAGATTCAGCAAACATTGACAATGGAGAAGTGTCGCATCTGTAATGAATCAATCTCTGACGGAAAGGCGACAGTTGTTCTTCGAACAAAAGGCAGCGATGGCGTGAATCGTGCAAGTAGTCAACGTGGTAGCGATTTGGTAGTGAATCCAGGAGAGACACTACACGTAGAATGTCGCCGCAACTATTGCAAAGCAGAAAACATTGCACGTGACCTAGCAAGGCAGCAACAACCACCAAAACCCCGCTGTGAGCTCCGTTCTGAACTACACTTCAATTTTCAAGAACACTGCTTGTTGTGTGGACAGTCAGCTAAAACTGGTAGGAAGCAAAGAGAACTGGGTGTTTTCCCAGTTAGGACAGAAGACTTTCAGAAAAGTATCCTTCATGTTTGTCATTCTAGAAATGACGAATGGTCTGCAACAGTATTAGGCAGAATAGCATCAGTGAATGACCTACACGCAGCGGATGCAATGTATCACCAGCAGTGCAGTAGCAACTTTAGGACAGGGAAAAACATTCCTACTAAGCACTCTTTAGACACCAGTAGTACTGGAGACAAATCAAAGAGGCTCAAACTCGGAAGGCCTTAGATAGACGAGAGAACGTCAGCGTTCCTGGAAGTGGCTCAGTTCTTAGAGGAAAATGACGAGGAGCAAACCACCATACATGACCTTGTTCTCAAAATGTCAGAGTTTCTTCAGAACACAGAGCATGAACCTTACAGTGCTAAATACATGAAAACTAAAATAACGGAGCACTTTGGCGAGAGGGTTTTAATGACTGTGCTGAGCACCAAAGAATGTGTGGTCACATTGCGAGATACAGCAAGCTCAATCCTCTATGCATTCCACAAGCAACAGAAAGCTGAAAATATTGAAGATGACAAGTTGAATATTATTGAAGCTGCTGCAAGACTCATTGCCAGTGATGTAAAGTCCATGGAAACCCCAAAGGATTTCTATCCAGACACGGGCGACATTGCTGATTCTGCTAGCTACATTCCAAACTCATTGCAATTACTGCTTAGGACTATGTTTGCTGGCAAAAATGTTGGTGTAAAACTTGCTTCGATTGGGCAGGCCATAATGCAAGCCATACGACCAAAGGCAATAATAACCCCTCTTCAGCTTGGCCTCGGTATCCAGATGCACCATCATTTTGCGTCACGTTTTTTGGTGGACACGCTTCACGGGCATGGGTTTTCATCTTCCTATGCTGAGGTCATGAAATATGAACGGAGTGCAGCTGTTGTACAAGGTACTGAGATCCCTTGGTATTCCGAAGAGCACCACATAGAGTATATTGCCGATAATGTGGACCATAATGTGGCAACAATTGATGGCACAGGGACATTCCATGGAATGGGCATTATAGCTACTGTTACACCAGAAACAAAAACAAGCAAGGCTGTCCCCACAGTCCATGTGACGGCTAAAGAGATTGCTGCCATTGGTCGCATCAGCATTCAGTACTTCAAAATTCCTCCAGCATTGGAACCTATCATCTACATTCCACTGGTTCGCACGACAGAAGAGGATCCAACATCAGAGTTAGATATACTGTGGAAGACATCATTACTTCTCCACTCTCCAAGGCCATCATGGTCTGGCATGATGCAGTTCCTGCATCGAGGTCAACACCCAGGAAAAGCTTCTGTGACATTCCTTCCAATGATTGACATTGATCCCAGTCATGCTTCATGTATCTACTCTACAATGAAGTTTGTGTCTACCCAAGCTCAACTATACGACGTTACTCCAATCCTCACATTCGACCAACCCTTGTACTGGAAAGCTTTAACGATTATAATGTCTCAACCAAATGACAGTGATCTCAAGCGCATAGTCCTCAGGCTTGGGGGATTTCACATGCAGATGAGCTTTCTTGGGAGCATAGGTCACCTAATGGCAGGCTCGGGACTGCAAGAGTTGCTCGAAGTGGTATATGCTGGAAACACAGTGCCCCACATGATGACAGGCAAAGCTGTTTCCAGAGCAGTGCGGGGACATATGCTGGTAGATGCTGCACTGAACACCATTTTGGTCGCTGATGCCTACAATGTGCCTGTGCCAACCAAAGACACAGTTCAGGAACCACAAGTGGCAACTGCTGATACTGAGACAGATAATGTAGAACCACAAGATATTCCTTCAGATACAGTGACGACTGACATAACTACAGCAAGTGAATTATATGACAGAGCAATGTCCTCTTCCCTCTCAGTGGAAGAAGTTTGCTCTGCAAAAGTGTTGCAAAGAATCCAGGCTGAACTTGACAACAAAAAGGAAATGATGACTATGCCAACAGCAAAACTCTGGTTGCAGTATCTCAACATGGTGGACATCTTGCGGAAATTTATTAAAGCTGAAAGAACAGGGAACTGGAGCTTACACCTACAATGTGTGCACGATATGCTTCCCTACCTTGCAGCTTCTGGACACCGACTGTATACAAAGTCTGCATATGTTTACCTGCAAATGATGACCGAACTACCAAATACACATCCGGATGTGTATAAGAAGTTCCAAGAGGGATACCACGTTGTGCGGCGCAGTGATAGATACTGGGCAGGGCTCTCCACAGATCTGATCATCGAACAAGTTTTGATGAGAAGTATAAAGACGCATGGGGGCCTAACTCGAGGAAAAGGGATGACAGAGACTCAGCGCTTACTGTGGGTCCTATCCATGCCAGCATGCGCAAACATCAACGATGCAATGCAGAAGTTCAGCGGGGTCTCCTACGAAACCAGCGACCAACACAAAGATATTTCGAAGGCTAGACAGGCCAGAGATGTCAAGGACACCCTCGATCTTATCAGCTATCTGAAGAGAAAGAGATCCATTCAAGGAGAATACCGCACTTCACAACATTGCTAATTGCATGGCCGCTCAGGACGGAGTCAATGTTGACCAAACAAAAGAAATTGGAGAAAAGATTCTTGTGAGCATGGCAAGGAAATCTGTGGAAGAGTTCACCTTCCGAAAAGCCGATGAAGCAATGACACTTGCATCCAGATCAACTGTCAAAGTCAGAGGGGAATCTGTAGTAGTGGATCCACAATTGGTGTTCCAGCGACTGGTAATTGTAGGTGAACGGTGCAAAGACTTGTCAACGTTATTCAAGTTCGAACTTTGTAGCCACCCTTCTGCCTTATTTGACTCGTCATCCCTTCCTTTGCAGGCCAATAAGGCAGTCCTTGCTGATGTTCTGTGGAAGTCTATAGATGAAGAACAACGTGAGCCGAGTGTAGACCAAGTCCAATATGTCCTAGATGGCGGCGCGCTACTCCATCGGATTCCCTGGCCAAAAGGTTCCACATATAATAGTGTGTGTCAGATTAATGTCAGATATGTGACACAGAAATATGAAGCTGCTGTCATTGTTTTCGATGGCTACAAAGATGAACCCACAACTAAAGATGCCACACAACAAAGAAGAACAGATATATCACAGTTTGCGAATTTTTGAATGAAATCAAAGTGGAACTAACTATGTTTAGTTGCTGTGTCACAGGGAGTATAGTATATATATATATACACTTTAAAAGTGTTATTAAAGGAGAAGTCGCTAAATGCGTTAGCTAGAAAAAAGAAAAACTATCAGTGTCAAAGGAAAGAAGACAAAAACAGCGCGAAACGTAACGGGTGAAAATGACTATGATAGGATACCGATTGTATACGTATATTCCATGGAAACTGCTGTTTTCATTTTATTAGACTGGTCTAGCATTTATAAAAGCAGGATAAACATACACAATTATAGGCTATTAAGGGATTCCGTACTTAAACGGAAAGTTCTTTTTTTTCATAAATAAATGCCTGTCAGTTTGTATTATTTTGATGATTCGGACGGGTTGATACAGATGCGACCGAAAGTGGTTTTCATTACACGTCGACTATTATTTAATCGGGATTATTAGGTCGCCTGACACCCTGCTTAGTATCGTCTTGGTTGTTACTTTCAAAACGCTTCGACTGATGTAACCTCTCAACTATTTCATGGCATCTTTTCGAACTCTGGAAACTTTATGTTCAAATCGGGAACACATACGGAATTTCAAACTAATTTTTTTATTTAATTTAGGGGTAGATTGTTCTCATTCCGTCAGCCATAAGCGGTTTGAAGTGTTAATTATTACTTTACTCTAAGTTATTATCGCCTGTCACACAGATTAAACCTTTAACCTCCAGAAAAGTGTCAGCTAGAACTCATTGCCAATTCACGCGTTTAACCGCCACAGATCCATGTGGAATGGTCCAAATAATCAAAATTATCAATCATTATCTAAATGATTCCCAAACAAAATGTATGTAAGGGTTATAATAATTAACTAAATAATATAGTGTGTGAATGTCGTATTCATGGCATTTAATGTAAACGTGGAGAGAAGTATAAAAAAAAGCATACTGTAGAGTGAGAGTTGGTAAAGATAAAATGCTTGTTCGAGATGGGAGATAGCCATTTTGTAGATTGAGTGGCTGCATCTGTATTCACCCCACTCAGCTCGGTTCAAATGAAGAAGAAAAAGGGGTTACCAGGTTCCATAAAAATATCGACATCTTCTCTAGCGACATAGGAATACAAGAACATTAGGCAAGTTGACCTGGCAGGCAGACTTTAATTAAATACAGAATATTGAGATATCGAGTTCCATCCTGTCTTGTCGTTCCATTGCAGCGTCTCGTCTTCACAGACTGGGTTCTGGAACGTGATTATATTTTCGCACCAACGAAGTGGGCGGAAATAGAAAGCTACGCACGCGCAGTAGTGTTCATATTGCTCCGTTTATTTCAACGCGAGTACTAACACGCCTGTTTATGCCAATCGAATTTCAACTCATCATTACGCAAGAGATTGCGTGTAAAAAACAAAAGAAAGTAGACCTCAATTATGTAACTGATACAATGATTTCCATGTTAATTGAGCCAATGTTAAGTGGTCATATGCCAGAATGTCACTCGGAAATATGCGTGGTTCAACTGACTTATAGGGAGGGGTGTAGTCTTCATTCAGAAAATCAACTCAAACTACCGAATATGTTAATTTACCTAATAAAGGGTTATACGCTACTCTCACATGGGGTCCGTGGGGGGAGGGGTAATTGAAAAGAAGGCCTGTGCTAATTTCCGAATAAAGGGTTATATAGACTAATGTAGTCTCCACGCGCAATTAACCGCTAATTTAATAACTAATCCATTTCACTCCGACGTATTCGTGACATAAATAACGAATTGCAAGCATAGAAGTACAGGTGCAGTGGAAATATAATTTTAATTTCAACTGTGTATCTGGCATAGTTCTCATGTGGGATTATACTATGAAATATTTAAGACAATTTTCTGTTTCTAAACGTTCGCGGTAAAAATATATTTTCACAAGAAGTGATTTTTCAAGATCTTAGATAAAAACAGGTATCTTGTGAACTAAAAATGCATAGCCGACGACTAAATTTTTCAATGTTACCGGATATGTAGGAGGTGGCCGTTGTGAAGCTGATACTGGCGAGGACTGATGACTAGGCGTGTCGTGTTCGAGCCTTGTCGCATCCATAACACCGCTTTCACTACGATTGTTGAGAACCTTCACGTGGTCCGTCCTGTGAGTAGCTGATTTTAAAAGGGAATCGGGGAAACCAATTCCAACAACAGAATAAAGCAAGTTACAAAATAAAGATTCTCATCCATATCAATGAAGAAAAAAAGAATACCAAATATGTCAGAAACTACTTGATTATGCATTTTTTAACTAGTTTGAACATTCGATTGAACTCTAATTTTTGTCCCCCCCCCCTAAAACAATTACAGCAAAAACTCGACTCTTAACCTCACTGAAAAAAACGTGTCTTTCTATCTATGTGTACCTTAAACAAAACGAACTGCCTTGGAACAAAGTTTCTTTCCAAGAACCTCCCATCTGTGGAACACATTGCCACTGGACTACTTCTCTGCAGACTACAACATGTTTGCCGTCAAGTCCAAAACTGACACATACTTGAACTCTTCAGTACTCAAATTCTGTCCTACTGTCCATCGTTTTCAACCCGCTCACAGTAGAGTTCAGCATCCAATTGACAATCTCATTGACCTTTATCATCGAGTGGCTTTTGACCTTGTTAAATGATGACTCATTGGTATTAAACAATTCAAATTTTTAAATGTAAATTTAATATTTACATCAATTTGACCGAAACATTAGATGGACAATTCGGAAAATTGAAAAAATAAAAAAAAGTCAGATAAAACAAAACCACTCCGTGTTATTTAATAATTTTTGCCTAAATGAAAATATGCTGCATAAATACACCCAATATATATATATATATATATATATATATATATATATATATATATATATATATATATATATATATATATATATATATACATATATATATATATATATATATATATATATATATATATATATATATATATATATATATATATATATATATATATATACATGTTGTCCCCCTACGAATATTAAAATCAAGATATAATAGATCCAAACCTCATCGATATAATCCTTATTCAATTTAGATGAAAATCAATTACTTTATTTTGATTCTAGAAAATTTCTTTAAAAAAATTGAAAAGAAACAAGGTTTATGATGAGAATCGATATTGGCTAGGGAATAACTGGAAGTCTATAGATAAAAGAAAAAAAGCAATTGTCTATGTGAGATTCGAACCGACGATAGCATAAAATAGTGAAAATTAATCTAAAGATTTGAATTCATTTTTAATAAAACAAGAGATAAATGTATGTACGAGTATTTGATGTTCAGTCGGCCTGGAAAAGAAGGCGCTAAACATGTTAAAACATTTTATTCTAACGTTATTTTTACGGACTTTTAAATTTGAACAAAGAGTTTTAGAAAAGTTCAATAACTTCTCACATCCATAACGACATTGAGTGGAAGTTTCTGATTCTAAATCTGCGGTTAGTTTGGCTCTGTGATTAGCCATTTATGCTAACATACACATACAGACAACATTGCTTTATTTATACATATATATATATATATATATATATATATATATATATATATATATATATATATATACTTAAGCTTTATTTTTTAATGTAACTTTAATTCCTATATAATTTTATTGCTAGCTACCATATTGTAGAATGGTTCTTAAGTGTAGTGTTTCGATATTATTATTATTTTTTTTATTATTGTTATTATTATAATTAATGTTATTTAATATGCAAATTACTATATCATACGGTAGTCTTAAGGGTAATATATTATTATTATTATTATTTTATTATTATTATTATTTATTTATGTATATATTAGTGACATTTTAAGCTGAATTATTTCGACACTTGATTATTGGGGAAATGGTAGTATAATCAGTACTATTGGAGAGCCATGAATATTATAACTTTCCTTTTTTTAAATCTCCGAAACAGTTACATGGTAAACAGCTGATGATCCTCGTGTTAATATTAGACGCTTAAGGTCTCATGTTTTTGTTTCACTCTTAGATAATTAACCCCCCTTTTTTATCTACTTATATTTTTTCATTTATTAATTTTCCAACGAATGTTAAGTCTGCAATATCTTGGATTTAGTTTGTTTGTCTGCGAATTTAAACTGCATTTTACATTTTTTTTTAATGACTCAAAGCTTTTTTAGACTATATATATACATGCATATATATATTATATATATATATATACATGCATATATATATTAAACAGACAGAAAGTGTGTTTTTATGGTTGATTCTATTTTTTTAATTTTTGTTTAATCTTTGTTTTGTTTGTACTTCGCCTATATAATGAAAGGGAACGTCGTGTGGCCGTCTCACTTCAATAATCACGTATGCAAATTTATTTTTTATGAGCAAAGAAGGAGAAGAATAATCTTAATAATAACTACTCATCATAAAACAGAAAGGATAGAAAGATTTTCTAGCTTTTAGAACTTTACAGGAATTTCGAGATCTTTAAAATGTAGGTTAAGAAAGTTATTAAATCTGACTACAAAATTCTTAGCAAATCCCCTCATGTATTAAAAGAGAGAAAGTTTTGGAAGCTATTTTCATCTATCCGCTTTATGAATAAGGATTATCTTAACCCTTATATGCTTTCTTTTTATTGGTTTTGAAAAAAATGAAAAAAACGTTGTTTAGGGTTAACATAAAGTAGAATACATGATTTTGGGGAAAACGGTACTTTTTTTACATAAGGACCCGCGCTACCTTTGACCATGACCCTAACCTTAACCAAAAACTCAAACCCCAAACCCTAACTCTTACTCTAACGCTAACACTTATCCGAACTCTCACTTTGACCCGAATCCTTGCCCTAACCTTAACGACGGGGTCAAAGTAAGTGCGGATCCTAATGTAAAAAAAGCACCGGAAAAAACAGTTACTACACAAAAATTAATGCCGCTGTAAATATGCAACAAATAGCATAAATATATGTAACAAAACACTAGAGCATCTGAATAATTATAATACGCTAGGGAATCATAGAATGTTTTTTACTTACCATTATAATGACGAGATTTAAAAGTTTAGGCTCTTGAAATAGACAGATGACACACCGATGACACACACCCGTGATATCGAATATACTGATTACCTATTTAACAGGTGTCTGATGCAACATCATACTAATATCTACTCACACTTGCCAGCAGGCTCGTTGCAGATGTGAAACAAGTTGCAGTTTAACATATTTTCGTTGAATATTATATTAAATAAGCATTTTGTTGGAATGTGTCATATTTGAAAAAAAAAAACCATTTAAGAGTTAACAAACAATAGTTATAGTTTCATAATTATTTTGGTCAATTAAAAATTTAATGACCAAACGTTACGATAATTATGTAATTTAGTAAAAATAAAATATATATAAGCGAGAAAAAATTATATAATGCGACAAAAATGCAAGAAAACATTGCCGGACAACACTCGGTATGTACAGCTCAGATCATATATGTGCATATTTGTATTAAACTTTACTTAAATAGAAAAGATATGTAACCGCATTTTCAATGAAATGATATTACACCTAATCAAAAACAAAATGTGTTGAATTTTTATGTCTGCGCAAATTATACCTCTATAGATTTTGGTTATCAACCTACCTATAACTTATATAATTCACCTCGTAAATACAGTTGCCGTATTACGAATAAACAGCTTCACTACTAATTACTACTAATACTTCGAGTACACACACACACAGATATATATATACATATATATATATATATATATATATATATATATATATATATAAATATATATAAATATATATATATATAAATATATATATATATATCTAAATATATATATATATATATAAATATATATATATATATATATATATATATATATCTAAATATATATATATATATCTAAATATATATATATATATATATATATATATATTTGTGTGTGTGTATATAAGAAAAGATTACCCGTCCTTGTAAAAATCAATTCCCAGAACAGAACAGTTTTACAAAGTTTGTCTTCCTACGAATATCAAGATATAAAAGATCCAAACCTCATCGATATAATCCTTATTCAATTTAGATCAAAATCAATTACTTTATTTTGATTCTAGAAAATTTCTTTTAAAAAATTGAAATTCAGAGAATCTTGCTTAATTGATATTTAATGATTAGGAATAAAGTTCAATGCAAATCTGACATATGTGAATTTTTAAATGGGGGTTTTATGATCAAATTATGTCGCTATAAAAACACCTTTAAGAACTCCGACGAAACTGACATTTATAAAACTTCCTTTTACCATAACCCTAACTCTGAGTCCGTGTAGCAAGCAATATCCCACCCCAAACAAAACTGTTCGTAAAACACAAGTAATCGTCTGGAAAATAAAGAAACTCCCAAAAAACGCACAGAAAAAAGTGATTAATTGCACCCACACGGTTAATAGACCGGAAATGAAGGATCATTTTACGTTAAATTTATATGCAAAACTGATTCCACGCTCTAAATTCTAAAATAATTTTTTCTTGTTTTGTTTTTATCGTTCCGCCAAGTGTTTCAGGGTGTCCACACGTAATTTCGTAACACAAATAGAATCTTATTTTTTTCGGGGGAAATGGCGATGATTTAGCGGATTGTTTTAATCTACAAAGATAACAAATTATTTTCATCCATTTTCATAAAAGACACCAGGTTCATCATGAGAATCAATATTGACTAGGAAATAACTGGACGTCTATAGCAAAAAGAAAAGAAAAAGAACAATTGTCTATGTAAGATTCGAACCGACGATAGCATAAAATAGTGAAAATTAATCAAAAGATTTGAATTCATTTTTAATAAAAACAAGGGATAAATGTACGCACGATTATTTGATGTGAAAAGCGCTAAACATGTTGGTACGTTTTATATTAACGTTATTTTTACGGACTTTTAAATTTGAATAATGAGTTTTAGAAAAGTTTAACAAATTCTGACATCGATAAGGACATCGAGTCGAAGTTTCTGATTCTAAATCTGCGGTTTGTTTGGCTCTTAGATCAACCATTTATGCTATTATACACATACAGAGGACTTTGCTTTATATATATATATATATATATATATATATATATATATATATATATATATATATATATATATATATTAAACAAACATAAAGTGTGTTTTTATGGTTGATTCTCTTTTTAAAAAAATTGTTTTATCTTTTTTGGTTTTTACTTCGCCTACATCTACATAATGAAAGGGAACCTAGTGTGGCCGGCTCGCTCTAAAAATGCCGTATGCAAATTTATTTTTATGTGCAAAGAAGGAGAAGTCTAATCTTGATAATAAATAATAATCATGAAATACAAAAAAGATAGAATAATTTATGAGGAGAGGATTAATCTCAATCATGTCTGATAACAACAAAAAAGACAGGAAATTATTTATGTCACTTTTAACATAGACACAAAACGATTCCTTTATCGTTATTCACAACACAGAAATAATGCGAAAGAGATAGAGTGTTGTCTCCTATCTCTTATCGATTAGTGTTGTCTTCTATCTCTTATCGATTAGTGTTGTCTTCTATTTCTTATCGATTAGTGTTGTATTCTATCTCTTATCGATTAGTGTTGTCTTCTATCTCTTATCGATTAGTGTTGTCTTCTATCTCTTATCGATTAGTGTTGTCTTCTATCTCTTATCGAATAGTGTTGTCTTCTATCTCTTATCGATTAGTGTTGTCTTCTATCTCTTATCGATTAGTGTTGTCTTCGTTCTCTTATCGATTAGTGTTGTCTTCTATCTCTTATCGATTAGTGTTGTCTTCTATCTCTTATCGAATAGTGTTGTCTTCTATCTCTTATCGATTAGTGTTGTCTTCTATCTCTTATCGATTAGTGTTGTCTTCTATCTCTTATCGATTAGTGTTGTCTTCTATCTCTTATCGATTTATGTTGTCTTATTATCGCTTAGCTGTGCTTTATAATCTTATCGTTAGAGAGAGAAAATGTTGTCTTCTTTTTATTATCGATTAGTTTCGTCTCACTGATTTCATGTAATGAATAGGAATTAAATTGCGAAGCGATAGCAGGCGAGTGAACCCGGGCCTATTGTTAATAATCGGTATCTCGTGTTCTCTTAATTTCTAACTGACAATTGTTCTTCCAGCCGATTATGTCATTCATAAAATAAACAATCCTTTCTTTTTCTCTTTGATTTGTGACGAATGCAATGAATATTGAACGTGAGAGACATTGTGTCTTCATTCTTTGTATATTCTTCATTACTCATATTTTATTTTGTCGCTGTAGAAAAATATTGAATTGTTTGGCGAATATTATATTTCCTGATTGTCTTCCGTGCAAATGAGAAAACAACAAAAGAACTGATATAAAATGAATTAGACCCGGGGAAATCATGGCTGAACAAAATCCGTCATCCAAGCACTAATTAGTAATCGGTTTTTCGCTTTTGGGCGTACTTTTTTGTTTCGTATGTTTGATATTTAAAAGTATAAATCCCTTACTTAAATGATTTTCAGAGTTCAACAAAAATCGCTCGTTATCTTAAAGCAACAAAGTGCTTCAGTATTGAGTTTACATAATCACAATAATAAAAATTATAATAATAATTATAATAATAATATAGATGATGATGATGATGATGATGATAATAATAATGATAATAATAACCTATTACTAATGAAGCCGAAGCTATACTATTTCAGATTATCTTCCATTGCTTAATTCAAGGGGCAGTGTAGTATAGTTCTGTTGTCACGAGATCATCTTTCCATGCTTTACCTAATTTTTTCTGGGGAGTAGTGTAGTATCTATTTTGCTGTAGTATAGTGTAGTATATGTTCTGTTGTGATTAGACCATCCTTCCATACTTTACCTCCTTCTTTTGGGGAGTGGCGGTGTAGTATATGTTCGTCATGACACTATCGACCTGAGGAAGCATACATTTGCTAATAATAATAATAATAATAATAACAAAAATTGCGACTCAAATTTCAGAAAAAGCAAACGCCCGTTATCAGCTATACATCAATGGTAAACAACTGTTGTGAGAACGCAGTGTGATTTAAAACAGATATTGGAAAAAACAGAGAGTACTGAAAATCCTGAGACTTATTGTCACTCAGACTCCAGGGAACATCACATATTGTTGCCAATAAGCGACCACTAGTAATGATTAGTGTAGTAACTCCTCGTGAATAGATAATAACAATAAACACACGGACATGGCTACAGAAAGAATTCTGCAGAAGAGAAACGCAACTGGCAACGCATAAAACAACGCAATCAGGACGAACTACATAAAAACAAAAATAGGCAAGACCAATATAAGCAGTAAATTTAGTCTAAGTAGACAAAGCAACGATCGCATTAACCACATTTGAATGCAGTAGGCTTGCAAAAAAGGGAATATAAAGATATAACTGGCTGTGATGACAATCAATTCGGAACTATTAAAACGACTGCAATTTGAGCATGCAGACTAATGGTACAGACACGAATCGGAGCCAGTATTGGAAAATGACAGGCATAAACTCATCTAAATGGATATATGCGAAATAATTGTTTATTTCTCACAGCTATATTATCAGCAAAACGGGGTTGCCTAACTTAAATTAATAATAAAAAAAAATACTCTTTTGAAATACTGCCTATATAGTAACTAGCACGGATGTGTTTACCTCATTTACATAACTATTTTCAAACAGCTTATAATAAATTCATGATTGGTGTTATTCGATTATGATTTGATTGTCCATTTTTCTGATATATATATATATATATATATATGTATATATATATATATACATTCCCGAAACAGTTTTTCATGGTAAACAACTGATGATCCCTTAAAATAGTGTTAGAAATAAACTAATATAATAACTGTAAAAAATAAATTGACTTACATGACTGATTTTCCACTGGAAGACTTGGGACTATAAGTTTTTTTTATCTTTATTATTTTTTTATTTTTTTTATTTTATTTATTTTTAATATAGTTTTAATGGTTGAGAAACTTCCGAGACTATATATATATATATATATATATATATATATATATATATATATATATATATATATATATATATCACATATAGTTTTCTCAATATTATCTAATTAATTAAAGTGATTTAATAAGAAAAAGGAGAAATTATAAAAACCATCGTCATTACTTTTCAAAAGAGGTTCTTAAAAATTATTTCTTCATAATTTTATTAAAGTGGTGTGGAGATGAGAACTTCCATCCACCGGCTCCCCAGGTTTCGGATAGGGTAACTGCCTCAAGATATAGAGGTCAGCTGCGAATACACAAAATAAGCAGTGCCGGACAAACTCACTGGTTACCATCTGGCAAGGCAGAGCACCTGTAAGCCACCCCACCAAGGTTACGGTGAAGCCAAGGTGATCAGCTTGGTAGATGTGTGCTCCCAGAACATGAACTCGCAAATTTAAGTCAATGGCACAGCACATTAGTTCACAAAAAAACGACTGCGTTGTTTGTAGGGGTGGCGTCCGTAGACAAAATACAGCTATCAAAAGATCTATTATGACTCATTCACAAATTAAACACTCGAACCGCATAGCTCGTCGCACCGGTCGACAAGGGGCGCTATCTTCGACCACAGTGTTAGAAAAGCCATCTACGCAATCTAAGACAGCAAGATATAAGCCGGCACGTTATCTACAGTTTAAAAAGTATACTAAAGTGTCATCGTTTAATGTACGCACACTAAGCTCAATCAACCAACTTCAAAAGTTTACTTCTTCTCTGGAGCAAAACATTGACTTCATTTGCATCTAGGAACATCGTCTTTTTCACGATGAACTCGACCTAAAGTATCTCGACGCAGGAAACGGGTGGGTTCCATATCTGCCTCTGCTTGGAAAACCTCCAACAAGTCTACAATTGACGGTGTAGGAATGCTACTCAGTCCACATGCATCGAAGGCACTAAACAGTATAGCAAAAATTCAGCCCAGGATGATAGTGGCTACCTTCAATGTAAACCCTGAAGTAACAGCGATTTCATGCTACAGTCCAACAAATATGACCAATGAAGATGATGTTATCATGTTCTATCACGATCTATTATCATTCATAAGATAGGTACCAAAACACAACATTTTGATTCTAAGAGGAGACACGAATGCTTAAATAGCTAAAGACGGTTTTCACAGGCATAGCTATCATGATGTTACAAACAGAAATTGTGAGATCTTTCGCGATTTCATAACAGATCCGCCTTAGTCTAGTAAAAAAAAAAAAAAAAAAATACTCTAAAAATATACGAATGGTAAAAATTATCAAAATAAAATATCTGCAAACAATATGCCATCGCACTACGAAACATATTTACTTGAAGAGATTGCAACCTCTGCAAATAACAACTTTGAGCAACATGTAATCGCTCACAAAGAAACCAGAGAAAACAGATCTAATTGAAGCCGAAAAAGGAAATGGAGAGAAAGAGAGAAGTCTTAAAACAAACCTCAAAACTGAAGAGGAGAAATCGAAGTATAATTAATCAATTTAAATTGTCAAAAGTCCAAATAAACAAGGGGCATATGTCTAAAGAAAGATTGGTCTGATCCTGTATACATTAGAAAATAGACAATTGGCAATGGCATGAAAAACGGTAAATGAAGTGAGTGGAAGAAAAATCTCTACAAAATAGAAGCTTACAGCCTCAAGTGAGAAAGAAAGGCTCACACTATGAAAAAATCACTTTAGCAATCTTCTGCGAATAGTACCAACAGTCAATGACCTGCCAATTGAAAAAGTAATCGCTGGAAAACTCAATATTAAAACTGGCAACTTTACCATAAGTGAGCTCGAACCAGTTCTACGAAGATTAATCAATGATAAAGAAACTGGATTGCACAAAATTCCTCCTGTTTGAATTCTGTAACGCTGTATATCATAAACAGTGCATAGATAAATGGACATAAGGCTGCACCCGCCATTCCCCAAAAAGAGACCTTGAGATTGCCTCAAACTACCGTGGAATAACTCTAACAGCTATTCTGTCAAAATATACAATGCCATGCTGTTGAACCGAATCCGACATTAAATTGAGAAAGTTTTTCGACGAAATTAAAATCGCTTTAGGAAAAATAGATCATAATCTGCGCAAATCGGTTCAGAAGATTAAGGAGGGTGTACGAGAAAGACATCTGAGGGCAGTCTTGTTCATGGATTTCACGAAGGCTTTCAATTCGATACACAGAGTGGAGATGAAGAAAATGTTTTTTTGGCAGATGGTATTCCGGATAAGACTGTTGATTCAAAAATGATCTTGTACAGCAAGGCCCAGTCTATGGTGCGATCGTTTGATGGAGACACCGAAGTCACTGCCGGTATTTTTCTAGGTGATACTATAGCTGTCTATCTGTTTACATTTTGCCTTTACTACATCCTCCCTAAGATTTCAGCCCTGATCAGAGAGAGAAGCACCAGATTTGTTGGATATTGCTGGAGGGCTAAGGATGAAATCACCAGCGATGTTCGTCTGTGACAAAGAGGGGAGGCAAAGCCTGGGCAGGTGCACCTCCCAGAACTGCACAGGACAGACCCATTGACCGGCGTAAATCAAGACCCGAAGGCCAAGACAATACCAGTCTATGGGGTGCAGTATCCATCGGAACAGATACTAAACTTTGATCTTATTACTGAATTGATAACTATTACCAAGTTAAATATGAATCTTTTTCGATAAACATAAATAAAATCTTAACTATGTACATTCAAAAATATGTTATATTAATAAGCATTTCCTATTTATTGCAAAAAAATAAGGGAACTTAAATTAATTACATTTCTTTATAACCTTAAAAATGGATAAATAAATTAAGGTATAATAATTTTAAAATTTCTATAAACTATTATAAAACCATTTATATATATAAAGTTAAACATTATAAACAGGAATATTATCACATTTTGTGTTCTATATATTCTGCATAGCGATAGTGCCCTTGTTTACTAATTGACTGAATGCCGGATTTTATCGAACTATGATTTTTATCGGATAATTTAGGTAATTTTTAATAAAAAGTGTAACATTTTTGTTTGTATTCAGTATCTTATGACTTAAATTTAACAATTATCTTTGAAATAGTTCATTTATCTTTAATGTATTTTTAAATTTATTTCTTCAAAGTTCAAAATTCACTGAATTTTTTATCTTTTGAGCCGTTGTGCTAACATTTTTCATTATGACTTTTTTCACACGTAAATATACAGATTTTCCTTTTAGAAATTAAGTTTAGGCTTTTATCTTTCGAAACTATCATAGTTTACACGGAACGGGATTGGAAAATGAATGATAAGCGAATTTTAATAATCATAGTCCGTACGAGACACGGCCATTTTTGCACGAAATTTTTGAACGAATTTATGCTTTTTTAAATTTCAAGCATTTAATTTTTGACGTTTTTATATTTTCCGTTAAAAATAAATCAATACCTTTTTTTAATTAGTTAATTAAACACCTTATTAGAAAAGTTTAATGAAGATAGTAATAATTTAGTGTTAAAGTACGGTGGATTTGACTCCTCGGTGTTAATGTCAACAACATCAAGAAAAAAGTAAATAATAAGTTTCGCTTCTGAGAAAGATTTATTCATAAAACATCTTAGCAAAAAAAAAAAATGATTTTATCATTTAAAATTGCACCATTTTTTGTTTTTATCGAATTCCAATATAAATATTAAAGCACGTAGTGCTTCTAAGATGTTATCAATTTCCTTATTCAAAAGGCGCCAAACCAGCGCAACGATATCGACCGGACTATGCTCCACTTTAAACTATCGTCTCTAACAACTTTACGTGTCTTTCAGACAATATGGCTTATCTGATCCATCGGAGTTAATACCAATAATATTAAGAAAAAAAAGTCTCGCTTCTGAAAAAGATGTATTCATGGTAAGTCTTAGCAGAAAAAAAACAATAAATTATTTTATCATTAAATATTGCACCATTTTTTGTTTTTTTTTCAAATTTCAATTTTATTGTTTAATGTTTTTGTTTATAATATTAAAGACTACACTCCTTTTTTACTATTCTCATTGACAAATGACAACAAGAGTTAATAGTTTCCCTCCACTGATCTGTCCAAATAACAACAAAATATAAATGTATAATTTGGTATTATTGTAGATTAACACACACCGCTAAATCCCCCCAATTAAATACTACTGTTTAGGCAATTACGTATGAACACCCTGAACAAGTTGGCGGAGAGAAGAGAAAAACAACGACAACAAAAACAGATTTATTCTATAATTAAGAGTTTCGCATATAAATTTAATTTAAAATTATTCCTTTGTTTCTTGCCATTCTAGACTTTTAAGTCATTTGGCATAAAATAAATTTACTATGAAAGAGTAATCCTGCGCATTTCGGGGGTTGGATTCTATTGTTTAAGTGATTAAGTGTAGGTTTACGACCTGCTCAGTTAGTGATACAATTTGAAATGAAAATTGTTTTTTTTCTGTAAAAGTATGCTATAGCTTGATCAATTGCTGCCCGAAGGGCGAGTAATTTTTGCCTATCTGAGATATTGAAATATAAACGAAGAAACTTATCCGCACGAAAAGAAAACACCTGCCAAGCAGTAGAATTCTTGCATTCCCGCCTAAATTTAAGCTAAAAAAACTAGAACAACTAAACTTGCAAGAGAGCTTATGGGAATATTGAACATGTAGAAAACTACCGTGATGCCAATAATTCTATGAACACTAGGAATAGTTCTGGAAAACATGTAACGGATAAGAAGAATTGCAATCAGTAAGATGATTGACACGATACTAAGCTCGATGAATACAGCTGAAAACTCTACATGTCTAAGGAACATCGGCCAACTGTAGGTCTGTTAAAATAGAATAAAGCTGTGTACACACAACTTGAAATATAGTAGAACATTACACGAATCCAAAGAAACTAAACATTTTATATAACACCAATATTCTATAATACCACCAAAATACGTACATCATTACAAAACTGAAGAAAAAATGTAATTTCTATTGAATTATACAGGTTGTTATAATATTTGGGTCGTCCGTAAATCTTTTACTCCGTCGCTTGATTTTGACTGGCAAACGTATCGGCTTGTGTCATCTATATTTATATGAAATTAGGTAGGTTTATATGCTTATATATTTGTATGTAAAAAACTAGTAAATCGATCATGATGAATTAGGGGGAATCTATACTAGGCGGAAGGGTCGTAATAGGGATGTATTTAGTTTGATTTAATTGTATGCTAAGGAGAAAAAAAGAAGGTTTGTTAGATAATCGCCGTATGGGAATGGACGTATATGTTAGAGATCGGGTTTGACTTGCGCGATTTGTAGCGGAATCACCTCGTGCAACTTTGTTACGATGTTTTCTCACGGTTCGGGTGACAGTTGACGAGACCTTGGGGTCGAGGGTTAGGTCACACCTGTGCGTCGATCACGAGGTTTCGTGACGTCACAGTTTTCCCGGTGGGAAAACTAAGTTGAGATTAGAGTTCTTGACTGGAAGCCAACGAGTCAACACGCTTTAGCCATGTAACGATTGCATAAGCTAAGGGATTTCGAATCCCCCCAAAATGAGAGCCAGACGATGTCCCCCCTCTTCCTTCCCTTTCAAGTGATTAGGTGATTAATTAAGAAATTAACTAGCGTAAGCTTCTCTCTCTTCAACGACGTAATTGCTTCAGTGTCGACAAGCTAATACATATAAATGGATCAAAGTAAAAAAGAAAGGCTTGTTATCCTTTATCGTGTACGGGGAGATTTGGTTTCAGTTACAGAAAGAAACCGCCGGCCCGAAAATGTAACAACGGCAAAGCGTCTGCAGAGATTGGTGGTGGCGACGGTGCGACTAACAAGCAGCTAGGTTGCAGACAACAGAGAAGAGACACAAAAAGAAAGTGAAATATCATTCCCGAATTGCGTCTACTGCTGTGTTGGTCGAAAGGGGGAAATTGAAAATCGGGACCAAATAGCAAGACCACTCGACGTCGCCGGATCGAGAAACGACATATCGTCCCGTTAGCAAACGATACCGTTCGCTGGTTCAACAAAGGAGCTGTTCTACGACGCCAGAGATTCGACATTACAACGTGTTGTTATAACCAGCAATGTAACAGGAATATTTGAACACCTCCAGATTTTTGTGAAATTTTCAGGATAGGTAGTAGGCTCACTTGAAAAATTTCCCACAAATTTCCGTTTCTTTGGAGTATTCTATAAAGTTTAAAGGAAGCTTAATAAAGGCACACGCTCCTATTTGAAAATTCAGATGTTACAGATTTGTATTCAATGCGATCTATAGTCAGAACACACCAATTAAGCAAAATTTCATAGAATTTCAGTTTCTTCTGAAGACCTTTTATGGCTTAATCGTTTAATGGAAGACATTTTTAGAATCAAAATCATGCAATAGATTTTAAGCAACATTGGAATAAAGATTTTAGACATGAAGTTTGGTAGCATCGTAAATGGAAATAAAAGAAGTGTAAAATTGTTGTTCGGGAAATTAACTTCTGTTTGATATGTAAATATATATATATATATATATATATATATATATATATATATGTGCGTGTGTGTGTGTGATAATATTAAACATAATTATTCTATATAGTTCAAAGCAATTTTAATTGGAATCAAATTCTAGAGCAAATGATGCTCATTATTCAACCCGTTTTACTATTCATGTCACAATTTGTAATACATCTATAAATAAGTATACTGAGAGGTCAAAGTTATATCATACTATGATTTG
This sequence comes from Sepiola atlantica, assembly GCA_963556195.1. Taxonomy (NCBI): domain Eukaryota; kingdom Metazoa; phylum Mollusca; class Cephalopoda; order Sepiida; family Sepiolidae; genus Sepiola; species Sepiola atlantica. The sequence continues at coordinate 194,477,294 of OY744521.1, read as the reverse complement.
ATATCAGTTTTGAAACAAAGAAAAGCTGACACATGTTTCTAGGGTAATGCAAAGACCACGCAGTAAAAAAGAACTCCCGTTGTCAAAGATTTTTGTCATATGAAAAGCGTACAGTATAAAATCGAAACTTTATGCAGAAACTTTTCAAAAGTTCATGAAAAGTACGCAGAAAAACAGTGGCGAAATTAAACTCACACAGTAAAAATAAGATTTAAAATCACAGAAACAATTCATTTGCACATTGAAACGGCTCTTTACATTTATTATACAACAAACGACACCTTTATTTGAAAACTCTACCGTATTGGATGCGAAATATAAGACTTTATTTTTGATATATTATTTCAATTATACTACTAAGAATCGTGTTGTATGCATTGTATGTGGTGAATGCTCGTAGAAACACGTGTAAGGTTTTATTTTCTCCAGGACTGACATGAAATCATATTATAACACTTTGATATATATATATATATATATATATATATATATATATATATATATATATATATATATATATATATATATATATCTCTTGTCACGAATGCCGCCGGTCGGGACCACCGAATAACATTTACGTGACAATGATAAAAAAAAAGTAAAAAAAAAAGTTTAAAAAAAAGTTCGGAGTTGCTCGTATTATCCCAGGTTCAAATAACACGTGATATGGGATGGGGATTTCTCCAATATAAAATACTGTCAGGAAACAAACAAAAGATACGAAGAGACAAAAAGACATTAGGACTTAAATTTATATTCATTTATTTAATGAAACTGTATACTAGAAAAAAAGGGAGTGTATCTATAAAACAAAACAAAATAAAACATCAAAACAAAAGTATATTCTTAAGAAGAGGAGGGGATTGTCTATCCTTCCCTATAGTAGCAAGATTCATTTCTACACAAAAAATATACATACAACAGCCCTAGGGGGCGAATGTCCGTGAAGAGATATTCAGGTTGTTACTTACAACTGGGTGCATTGTTCGACCCAGAGTCGCCATTTCCGGCATGTCGTCGTAGCCGTACCTCCTTGCACATGTAGTCTTGAAATACATTTTTTCTCAGGAAAACAATTCCTGGCTGGTTACTTTTTCTCCGTTTAGTTCAGCGGGTCATATCGCCCGAGCCGAGGGCGGCTATAATTCCATTTTCATTCTCCGCTTAGTTCAGCGGGTCGTCTCGCCCGAGCCGAGAGCGGCTATAATTCCATTTTCATTTCTCCGCTTAGTTCAGCGGGTCGTCTCGCCCGAGCCGAGGGCGGCTATAATTCCATCTTGAACAGGCATTCTCGCCCGAGCCGAGGGCGGCTATAATTCCATTTTCAACAGGCTCTCTCGCCCAGGCCGAGGGCGGCTATAATTCCATTTTCAACAGGCTCTCTCGCCCGAGCCGAGGGCGGCTATAATTCCATTTTCAACAGGCTCTCTCGCCCGAGCCGAGGGCGGCTATAATTCCATTTTCAAAAGGCTCCACTGCGATACTGTAGTCGCACATTGGTCGTCTCACCCAAGCCAAGGGCGGATATAATTCCATCTTCAAATTTCATTTACAAAAGGCCCCTGCCTATCCTCGCGACTTTCTTGTCGACGGTTGTTCATTTCTTCCCCGTTCAGCGCAGAGGTACTCGGGAAGACTGACTATAGTTGTCCTCAAAATATGTCCGTCTTAACCCGGCAGCTAACGTACTTCCTTGCCGGCATCCTTCGTCCTCTGTCTCGCGTTAACTTCCTGTCGACTGTTCTTCTTCGCGTGCGGCTAAAGTTTTTTTTTCTTCACTCTCTCTTTTTATCTCTTTACCTGACGTCATTCGAGTCGCATTATTATAATTTCTTGGTCGTGTATAAATATGCAAAAATGAATCCCATCTCTCTCCGTAAACCGGAGTCGTGAGTTCGAATCTCGATAGCTCTCCCTACATTTTGTAACAATATATATATATATATATATATATATTGAGTTGCTACATATATTATAGTGCTCTTTTTAATATTGTTAATGGTTAGTCGTTAAAAAAGACTCAGCATTAAAGACATATTTGTAAAGACACTAAGACAAACACCGCATGAAGATTATCTGACAAATCGAAAGTACTCGCGAAAAAGGAAAGAAAAACGAGACTAGATACCCACAGCACTTACATACACTAATTTGACCGAAATACTTAATGGACTATTTGAAAAATTGAAAAAATAAGAAAAAGTCTTATCAAGCAAAAACACTCTGTGTAATTTAATAAAGTTTGCCTGAATTAAAACTTGATGAAACTAATATATATATATATATATATATATATATATATATATATATATATATATATATATTGATATATATATATTGATATATCTATATATATATTCATATATATACATTTATATATATTATGTATATATATATATATATTTATATAAATATATATATATATATATTTAGATATATATATATTTATATAAATATATATTTATATATATATATAAATATATATATTAAGATAATATATATTTATATATATATTTATATATATATATATTTATATATATATATTTATATATATTTATATATATATATTTATATATATTTATATATATATTTATATATATATATTTATATATAGATATATTTATATATATATATTTAGATATATATATATTTATATATATATATATATATATTTATATATATATATATATATATATCTGTGTGTGTGTGTACTCGAAGTATTAGTAGTGATTAGTAGTGAAGCTGTTTATTCGTAATACGGCAACTGTATTTACGAGGTGAATTATATAAGTTATAGGTAGGTTGATAACCAAAATCTATAGAGGTATAATTTGTGCAGACATAAAAATTCAACACATTTTGTTTTTGATTAGGTGTAATATCATTTCATTGAAAATGCGGTTACATATCTTTTCTATTGAAGTAAAGTTTAATACAAATATGGAAATATATTATCTGAGCTGTACATACCGAGTGTTGTCTGGGAATATTTTCCTGCATTTTTGTCCCATTATATCCTTTTTTCTCGCTTATATATATTTTATTTTACCAAATTACATAATTATCGTAACGTTTGGTCATTATATTTTTAATTGACCAAAATTGTTATGAAACTATAACTATTGTTTATTAACTCTTAAATGCTTTTGTTTCAAATATGACACATTCCAACAAAATGCTTATTTCATATAATATTCAACGAAAATATGTTAAACTGCAACTTGTTTCACATCTGCAACGAGCCTGCTGGCAAGTGTGAGTAGGTATTAGTATGATGTTAAATCGACATACCCGCTAAATAGGTAATCAATATATTCGATATCACGGGGGGGGGGTGTCATCGGTGTGTCATCTGTCTTATTCAAGAGCCTAAACTTTTAAATATCGTCATTATAATGGTAAGTAAAAACCATTCTATGATTCCCTAGTGTATTATGATTATTCAGATGCATATGCTCTAGTGTTTTATTATATATATTTATGCTATTTATTGCATATTTACAGCAGCATTAATTTTTGTGTAGTAACTGTTTTTTCCGGTGCCTTTTTACATTAGGACCCGCACTTACTTTGACCCCGTCGTTAAGGTTAGGGCAAGGATTCGGGCCAATGGGGAGTTCGGGTAAGGGTTAGCGTTAGAGTAAGTGTTAGGGTTTGGGGTTAGAGTTTTTGGTTAAGGTTAGGGTCATGGTCAAAGGTAGCGCGGGTCCTTATGTGAAAAAGTACCGTTTTCCCCAAAATCATGTATTCTACTTTATGTTAACCCTAAACAACGTTTTTTTCATTTTTTCAAAACCAATAAAAAGAAAGCATATAAGGGTTAAGATAATCCTTATTTATAAAGCGGATAGATGAAAATAGCTTCCAAAACTTTCTCTCTTTTAATACATGAGGGGATTTGCTAAGAATTTTGTAGTCAGATTTAATAACTTTCTTAACCTACATTTTAAAGATCTCGAAATTCCTGTAAAGTTCTAAAAGCTCGAAAATACTTCAATCCTTCTATCCTTTCTGTTTCATGATCAGTAGTTATTATTAAGATTAGACTTCTCTTTCTTTGCTCATAAAAAATAAATTGGCATACGTGATTATTGAAGCGAAACGGCCACACGGCGTTCCCTTTCATTATATAGGAGAAGTACAAACAAAACAAAGATTAAACAAAAATTAAAAAAATAGAATCAACCATAAAAAACACACTTTCTGTCTGTTTAATATATATATGCATGTATATATATAATATATATATGCACGTATATGTATAGTCTAAAGAAGCTTTGAGCCATTAAAAAAATATTGGAAAATGCAGTTTAAATTCCCAGACAAACTAACTAAATCCAAGATATTGCAGACTTAATATTCGTTGGAAAATTAATAAATGAAAAAATATAAGTAGATAAAAAAAAGAAAAAAAAAGGTGGGGGGTTAATTATCTAAGAGTGAAACAAAAACAGGAGACCTTAAGCGTCTAATATTACACGAGGATCATCAGCTGTTTACCATGTAACTGTTTCGGAGATTTAAAAACAGGACACTTATAATATTCATGGCTCTCCAATGGTACTGATTATACGACCATTTCCCCAATAATCAAGTGTCGAAATAATTCAGCTTAAAATGTCACTAATATATACATAAATAAATAATAATAATAATAATAATAATAATAATAATAAAATAATAATAATAATAATAATAATAATATATTACCCTTAAGACTACCGTATGATATAGTAATTTACATATCAAATAACATTAATTATAATAATAACAATAATAAAAAAAAATAATATCTAAACACTACACTTAAGAACCATTCTGCAATATGGTAGCTAGCAATAAAATCATATAGGAATTAAAGTTACATTAAAAAATAAAGAAAAAATAAAGCTTAAGTATATATATATATATATATATATATATATATATATATATATATATATATATATATATATATATATATATATATATATATATATATATAAAGCAATGTTGTCTGTATGTGTATGTTAGCATAAATGGCTAATCTAAGAACTTCCACTCAATGTCCTTATGGATGTGAGAAGTTATTGAACTTTTCTAAAACTCATTGTGTAAATTTAAAAGTCCGTAAAAATAACGTTAGAATAAAATGTTTTAACATGTTTAGCGCCTTCTTTACCAGGCCGACTGAACATCAAATACTCGTACATACATTTATCTCTTGTTTTATTAAAAATAAATTCAAATCTTTTGATGCATTTTCACTATTTGATGCTATCGTCGGTTCGAATCTCACATAGACAATTGCTTTTTTTCTTTTTCTTTTATCTATAGACTTCCAGTTATTCCCTAGCCAATATCGATTCTCATCATAAACCTGGTTTCTTTTTATAAAAATGGATGAAAAATATTAGGTATTTTTGTAGATTAACAGAATCTGATAAATAATCGCTATTTCCCCTGATAAAATAAAATTCTGTATTTGTTACGAAATTATATGTGAACACCCTGAAACACAAAAAAATATTTGAGAATTTCAAGCATGGAATCAGTTGTGCATATAAATTTAACGTAAAATAATCCTACATTTCCTACTTTTTTTTGTGCGTCCTTTGGGAGTTTCTTAATTTTATAGACGATTACGTGTGGTTTTACGAAGGGTTTTGTTTGGAGTGGGTTATTGCTTGCTACTCGGACTCAGAGTTAGGGTTATGTTAAAAGGAAGTTTTATAAATTTCAGTTTCTTCGGAGTTCTTAGAGGTGTTTTTATAGCGACATAATTTGATCATAAACACCCATTTAAAAATTCACTTATGTCAGATTGGCATTGAACTTTATTCCTAATAATTAAATATCAATTAAGCAAGATTCTCTGAATTTCAATTTTTTTAAAGAAATTTTCTAGAATCAAAATAAAGTAATTGATTTTGATCTAAATTAAATAAGGATTATATCGATGAGGTTTGGATCTTTAATATCTTGATATTCGTAGGGAGACAAAATTTGTAAAACTGTTCTGTTCTGGGAATTGATTTTTACAAGGACGGTAACCTTTTCTTATATATATATACTAGTAGAATACCCATGCTTAGCGGGGTATAAACAATAACACCAACATTAGTTTTTTGTTTTTGTTTTTGTTATGTTTTCTCTTTCTTTAGAGTACATAGTACAGTTTCGGTGACACCCTGCTTTACAAATAAAATAATGTGTTCAAATTACTGACCCTGTTGCCGATAATACGTATTCTATAATTGATAATGATAAGTACAATAGTTTATGATTTTTACAAGCACTTACCTATTATTGACGCTGACGTAGCGCACTGACCCTTTTAAAAACGTATTATTAATATAACTCAGCATTTGATGTAGTGCAATTCTTTTCTCTATTAACGTTTTCGTATCAACTTATTTTCAAAGTTCATGGGGGAGTGTTTGAATTATGGTCAGCAAACCCCCTAAATGGTAAAGTTTAAAAAAAAAACAGGCAATAAACAAACAAAAGAGCAAACTCACACTTTTTGTTTGGTTTCACCCAAAAATGTACCCTCGTATAGTGTAGTTTTTTTTCAAGACACTTTACTTCAATCGGGACTCATCAGCATAGAGATATGACTATTCACTACCGGTCATGCGACTCGAAACCCCGGACCTCAAGTATTTTTCAACTCTAGTCCGACGTCGCTAATCGCTGGGCCAATTGTAAACAGCGAATAAACTATGATAATTTTAACACTTTAACGGCGGCTTTGACGTCGAGGCATTCTACTTCTATTAAGGGAAGGAATGATGCATTATAAGCAAGTGACGTCATTCTGTGTTAATACTACCAATTACAGTGCTCTACTTTCAAGGAGCGACAAATAATAAATATTTGTTATTGTTTTATCTATGTACGTATACGTTTCGTCCTTTTTCAATCGGGACTCATCAGCATAGAGATATGACTATTCACTACCGGTCATGCGACTCGAAACCCCGGACCTCAAGTATATATATATATATATATATATATATATATATATATATATATATATATATATATATATATATATATATATATATATATGTATCACCCTAGAGCCAAGTCGCAATCATCGCGGGTATAGCCTTCGTCTTAGAAGAAGGGCAGCATTCTCTGTTCACGTTTTCTATGCTGTATACCAGCCTGCCAAAGGAGGCTGAAACGATGACTACAATATTTATGGTTTAAAGCGGCATTGAACAGATATTTAGATTGCATGCGGACGTAAATATATTCCACCTGTTTCTTTACATGGCTTGTTGCACTTTGATATTTTTTCCAAAGAAAATGTTATTACAAAATAAATTCCAGCACAATCATTTCTGTTTCTTCGTAAACAAGTCATCTATTTTCATCTTTTTTTAATAGTTGAAAACAAAAGAATGAGTTACGTCGTAGTCCTTTGCAATTCTAAAACAATTATTGAGCATTTAAAATATCGTATAGAAAATCGTTTTTGATTTTGGCAATTATGTAGTATGGTTAACAAAGGAGAAATTAAAAACAAACACAATATACAGTTAATAACATTTACCAAACGAAACAAACTTTAATTTTCTACCGACCTGTATTAAAGTGTGGAAACTGATTGTAAAATATATGTCTTAATTTGTAATCGTCACTTTTACTTAGCCACACACGAGTAAATAAAACATTGCGGTCGATTTTGTTTAGATATGGTCGCTAAGTTAAGGCTTAAAAGACAGTAAAAAGAATACTTACCATATCACTAATACTAATTCCGTGGTGTTGGTTGCCAATCAGACTTAGGTTTGGTGGTAAGTAACTAATTTTGTTAAACTATTTTTTATGGAATTAAACACCTACACATAGTAGGTCATTTTGGATGTTTACTATCTTCAAAACACGGAATATTGACAAAATCTCATATTGAAACAAAACAATTTTTAGAACAGTTTCAAAAGTGTAAAACTATGCAGAACAGTAAGAAAATTAAACTTTTTGTTTGGTACCAGTGATTTGTTGCGTAATTTTTGTTCGGTAACAGTGATTTCATGAATATTTTGTTTCCTCCCCCCATCCTATATCTGCTCTGTTAACAATACTATCTGATTACCCTAACTTTAAATGTTTTAGCAAATCTTCATATAATAAAAAACTGGAACTTATTTACATGAAATAATTTCATAAAGATGCAATACCTTAACGAAATTGGGTGTTGGCTCCATTAATAATTCTAAAGACAGAGCAATAATATTGGAATTTTATACTGTTTCAGATGAAACATACGTTCTGGTAACCCGCAAAAATAACCGACCTAAATGCCATATTCTAAATCTTTGTCGCCTCTCCGTTATTAATATTAGCAGTTATAAAAAAAAAAATCGAAATTCTGATGTCGTTAAACAAACCCAAAACATCTTATCTTGTGTTTTCGTATTAAATAATCTGAAAATGTATGATATGCCATAAAAGTGAAAATACACCCTTATATTGAATTACGACACTAAATATGCCAGAAAAGGTTGATATGTTGTAAAACGGAGACAGACCGTTTGTTTCGTTTCAGCAATTTTCATATACGCATGCGCAAATCGCCTTTTGTTTTTGTCGTTTCGTAGTGATTTCCGGTTGGCTTGACTCGGGAACTGCCAACCATTCACTGCTGTAAAAGTTTACAATCGTAATGAAAGTTTCAAACGCAGCGTTTATTTATTGCAATTCCAAATTTGTCTTGCAAGGAAGAATAAAAAAAACAGAACAAACAAAAAACGTGACACTTCGCGAATTTGAAAAAAAATATTCGTAGAAGACAACACGTTTACCTGGAAGTCAAATGTAGAAAAAGATGATTACAAATAACAACAGGAAAAAAAATAATACAAGAAATATGAGTTAAAATAGAGTATAAAGAGTTTGGGGCTTAAATTTATAATTTGTATGAGATAAATTAAAAGCGTTATTTCTCAGCCAAAAAAAACGGTATTTGAAATGATATTTAAAGAATATCAATAAGATTATGGCTGGGGGATTATAATTTATTTAAAAAAAATAGCCAGTTTCCAACCAGCCCTCGGGACAACTCCGGAAAAGGGAGCTTACTCACCCACCGTATCCATGGGAGGAGTCTCGAAGGCCTCTTTGGATTTCGTCACGAGCTCGACTATGGTTTTGCAAAAAGAGTGGTTCATGTCTTTGTCAACCGCACCTTTTTGTTTCTGTAATATTTCGTCACTATTGACCACTGCCAAAGACACCTCGAGGATAAGGGTCAATGGAGCAGAATTATTATCAACCCAAAGATGAGGAACACTATGGGAGTACTAAAATAGCATAATTGTATAACGACCGAGAATTGCAACTTTCGGCTAAGAATGCGTTCAACAGTCAGCGGTGAATTGCGAAAATCAGTTCATTTTGTATTTTATACGTAAGAAAATCTAGATCAACACATTAAACATTGTGCAAAGTGATTTCTTTCATTGGACATTTTAAATTTAATTTTTATTACAAATATATTTATTATAATTAGAATGTTTTCTTTTTTACAAATACTCAAAGGAAATATTTTTAACAACCCCCCCATCCCGTGTTAAAAATGGATTTCTAAATAATAATATTATTATTAAGAAAGCCATTCAAAACATGGAGAAGGAAGGCTTTGTTAACTATTCTTTACTTTTACCTAACCATTTAATAAACAAAAGAAAATGTTTATTTGCCGCAAAATAAGAATAGTTAAGAAAGTGGCAATTTGCGGTTGTTATGTCCTCATACTCATTGATCAATGGTATGAACTGTGTTTGATTACTTATGGGGTGGTTTTAGGCAAGTATTTGTTCACATCAGACTTGAAGACAACCATGTTCGAATCAGCAAGACAGCAGTCATGCGGCAATGTCTTCCACGGGCGGGAAGCTTTTGCAAATAAAATCTGTCCTTTGAAATTCCGCCTGACGTCAGACATTAAGGAAGAATTGAAAGTTATTTTTTCGTTTTGATAGAAAGGCGAGTTATTTCTGTGCATGTCTTCCTAGGAGGAACCAAATATTGAAGTTCAATGGAGTAAGTTCCATGGAAATAACTACAGAGTATAGACGGACTAGCTCTGTGAGAAAATGATTGTAGGAAGAAGAGAATCTACGAAATTGCAATTGGCGGTGGGGGAATCAGAATGAAAGAAATTGCGGCTGTTGAAATCGTATAACCATTTTGACCACTAATTCCGAATTTCTCTGGGGGTGGGGCATAGATTAAAATGCTATCGGCAAACCAGAAGAATACCCGACTCAAAGTCAGCAGCAAACGGTGTTCGGTCAGATTTAGTTCCTGGTATTAAATATTTCCTGTTTTGGGTCGCTTACTCTTCTGGTTTGCCAGGATTTGTAGTAAATTTTATTCATTCATTTAGTCATTAAATTGTTCGGTTTAAGTACAGAATAGGTAACAAAGCCTTTTACCCATGTTAAGAATCGCTTTCTAAATAATATTCTGCAGTTTATGGACTGCGCTGAAATAATAACTTTATTATTTAGAAATTCATTCTTAACATAGAGAGGGTAGTTTTGTAAGCTATTCTGTACGTTCAGATAACAATTTAATAAATAGTTTAATAAATTTGGAAAACTGAAACTCGCTTCGGATGACGTTCAATATCAGGAACTAAATCTGACCGAACACCGTTTGCTTCTGACTTTGAGTTGGGTACTCTTCTGGTTTGCCGCTATCACACACATTTTTTCGGCTAACTTTTCAGAAATACGCATTTAATCTTTATGGTCGACAACTATGTGACAATTCACAAATAGATCAACCTTTTTCTGTAAGAAAATGCCATTAAAAATCGTAAACTTAGGCCGAGCAGGCTGTCTATGCTTCAACAGTTTTCATTTAGTATTTTGATATACCATGCTGCTTTATTTGCAGTTTATATGTGTCTTATGTAATCGTCATCCCTTCAAAAACTCTTCTTATTTACACACTAAATAAAACGTTTTTTTTTGTCAACATTTTCGCTTTCATCCTTATTGTTCTCTTTGTAACTTTAGGAAATAAGTTTAAACACTAAGTCTTATCCGAATTATAATTCTCTAATACGAGTAAGTAGGAATATGTAAGATAACTAACAAACTATATATATATATATATATATATATATATATATATATATATATATATATATATATATATGTAATGCAACTATAAAGGATTAGAATGCAAGTACTAAGTATATATGCTCTGCATCTTGTAATACAACTTTATTGAGCTTTAAATTGAACATATTTCAAAAATTATAAAGAGGTATATGTCTAAATATATATTTTTTATAAGAACTAACAAAAATGTATGTCTAATAATAATAAAGATTATGTGTCTGTCTGAAACCGAAATTATATTATTAGTTTTGATCGCTCTCTTCTTTTATCTACTTATCAGCTCATATATATACCCATTCAAGAACTTCCCTAAACATCGCGCGTCTTTCAAATTTACATACTTAATTTGTTTTAAAGCTTCTAATAAATTAATATTCGCAAATATACACTCATGATTGTTTTTTGAGATTTCCAGATGTATTGAAAATATTTTCCTTGATAATAATAATCTTAATAAAAATTATGAATATAATTAATTAAAGACAATGTTTTTTTTAAATCTATATAATTGAGTTACGTAATTAAATTAGATTGTAATGGAATATGATGCAATCGCTGGCGTCCACTCCAACATTTGGTTACTCGTTCTCTGATTATTAAGTATAACGTTCTATTTCGAACACACAGAAAGTTTAATTTCAAAAAAGAGAAAACGAGAGAAAAGAGAGAGAGATAGAGAGATGGACACAAGACAGCTGCGCGTTATTTTATTAATAACATGTAAACAACAAATTCTCTGAGATTTATCCTACGAGTCGCTCAAAAATGATATATTTACATTATTTTTTTTATTAAAACGTTTTGGGTTTGTTTGTGTTTTCAAGTATTATTAGAAATGATGTTTTAAAGCACAAATTTATTTAATCAATTTTTTTAATTTAAAAAAAAAATGATTAAAAAATTACTATTTTTTTTGTAAGTAAAACAAACAATTGAAAAACTTGCGATTTGAAAAACTTCAAATATTATTATCTTTTTACGACCTTAAGTGAGTTTAGGATTTTTGTTTCACATTTTATGCTATAAAGAGTAAACTTTGCTTAAAAACTTTGTCTTTGTACTTGTTTTATTCATTAAAATAAAGGATGGGGTCATTTCTTTTCTTTTTTTTTGTAAAACAAATTAAACACATTTTACTGACCAATTAATAAAGAGCACAAGCAAAAATATGCTCCCACCGGTCGCATATTTTTGCTATTATATATAATTAAATAAACAATATTACAATCTTACGTCAATTAACCAACTTTTCGATGCTACAATATCTCTTCAAATACCGAATAAGAATAACAAATAAAAAACTGAAAATCCTGCATTTGAAATTTCAGCAGCAGAAAACCGAATTTTAAGAAAAAGATGAAAGAAAGGATAAAAAAGGAACGGCAAGAATCAAATATTAGTCATTGTCTGCTAACTTTTCCAAATTTGCCCTCATGGACCCCCACTGATTTACATAGGGCTGCATAGGGACGACGGTTTAACTAGAGTTAGAAACACAAATGCCCCGAAGACTGAAAGAATTAAAAAATATATACACGAAGCTATAGAAGATTAAAGGCTTAAGCTAGAAATCACAAATAAGAAATTAGGAGCTTCACTATCCAAGCACATTAAATCCTTAAAGGATGAACATATAGTTTTTGTGGTAAAATGAAACATGTTAAAAACGTATACGCTCCAAAATGTTCAAGGATTATATGCCGCCGAAGTAAGAATGTATTTTAATGGGGTGAATATTAATTCGAATACTTGTTGTAAATTGTATTTTTTTTAGAGTAAATTGTTCATAGCCCTAGACTTTTGCGCCACTCTGTATATTTAATATCAGTTATATTTTCGCATAAATGCATTTATATCTATATGCATGAGTTGCGTCTACATCATTAAATATATATAACGATTGAATTAGAATGGATTGTCTATATTTATTTTTATAAATAGGAAGACAAATAACAAGGGTTCTTATAAAACCTTTTGAAACGCGCGCAGAAAAGCCAATATAATGCCACTATGTTATGGAATATATAAAACTAAATAAGAAATAGACAAAAGTAAAAAAAATACTTATATAGTAAATTAATCAATTGAATTTCATTTAAATAGTTTCTGATACAGAAGAACAAAACAATCTCAAAAGAAACAACCATTTTGTTTTTACAATGATACTAAAGAGAATATGCAATTGGTTTTCGTGTATCGGTCTTCATAAAATATCTCCAGAATACCTAATAATAGACTGTTTTCAATGTTACCAAAATTACTGGATTCGGCATTAAATACATTGAAAAATGTTGATATGCCGTAAAACACAAGAACTAAACGAACGACCATCAATAAAATCTGAAGATATTAAGAACTTGATGTATTAAAACTTTTACCAAAATGACGGGATTCGGTATCAAATAACTCGAAAATGGTTGATATTCTGTAAAACAAAACAACCAACTATTTTGCCGATGGAAGCCACAAATTGCCTCCAAAAATCACAAAAAGGAATATTTGTCAAAAAAATGTAGGCGCACAGTTCTGTCTACTGACTTCTAAATAATATGTTTGCGAGCTGAGCAGGTAAACATAAAAAGGCTTTAAAATAACATCTATTAAAAAAACCGAAGAGATAGATAGAATCCGGTTTCAATAGACAAGCACAATTAGAATGAGCTGAAAATATATAATTGTAATGTTAATCAGTCAGGTCGAGAATGCTTCGATTCTCCTGCATTACAACATGATGAAGTTTCATGTTATACACAGGAAATATCTAATTGGACCTGTAGATACGACCTGGCAGATACTGCTAATCTTGGTTAGAGAGGACAGGGCAATAATAGCAAGTAAAGGGGGACTCTACTCACTAAAAGCTAAAAAGCTATGGGCGCATCAACTGATGTAGTTGAATGTTATACATAGGGCACACTTGCCTGCTGCTAAATATTTGTCGGTATATTTGCTGATATGAATATTAACTAAATAGATTTGCTCTGATTAATTCAGCCTTATGTTGTAAACATTATATATATTAGAAAAAGATCAAAAAGACATAACGTGGGTGATCCTGCATGGAAATAAGCTAGAATTCATGCGAAAGAGAGTCCATAAAAATTAGGCGGGAATGACGTCAGACATATAACAGCGAGACAGTGCTGGTTACCAATTAGAGGTTTCGCTTTTTATCACCGCATTTAGTTTAATGTCATACTTAATACAAACTCGGGAATTCAGATAAATTTGGCCTTATGTTGTAAACATGATGTGATCTAGACAGAGATAACGAATAAGGCACGGGGTGAGTCTTTCTGCAGATAATCTAGTATTCGTGAGAAAATGTTAAATAGTCAACGGTACGTTTGCTACTATTTATCTGATGATTTCGGTTCGTAGGACGGCGTTCACACATACTCATGAAATCGGAGCCATGGGGTCAGCGAGTGTGTACTCAAATGTTACTTACACCAGCTGTAGCCAGACGCGAACGTGACGACACATTGCTCAATAAAAGAGTTAGCGATAGAGGTAGGAAAGTTCGTTGGTAAGCCATTGAGCGAACAGCACGTGTAACGAATGACTTAAGATAGATTGTAAACTACTGTAAACCAAGGGGATCCAATGTCCGTAGATCCGAATGCCCTCCATTTGAAGTAGAAAAGAAGTCGACGTTTCAAAATTCAGAATGTTGTCCTTTTTTTGTTGTTGTGATATTTTAATTCCAGGCGAGAATTAACTCCCATGCCATGAAGATGATCATGGATTAAATGTCTCAGTCACGAGAAGAGTAATCGACACGATGCAGGATGTTATTACGCTGTTGCGATTTGTGATTTGCATTTGATAACAAAGTAGGTTTACGAACTTTTATGTTATTTGTTTGTAACTTACGAGAAATTTGAGTTCCACCAAAAGAAAGCACACATAGGCGTAACTTACGTCAGACGTCCAGACATGGCGGTTAAAAATTAGGAGTCAAGATTGAAGCTTGGATGAGACAAGACCCGTTTAAAGATGGTCTTACTAAACGATACTAATCAAGATATGCTCTTACAATAAATAACTGACTCTCTCCCTTTTTCTCACTTTTTGAGTTTGCAGTCCAATGGACAATCAAGTGCGACCTATATGCATAGACTATTGATCTCCTAAAAGATCCTGTGTTGAATTAATTAATTGAATGATTAATTAATATAATAATTAATGTAATAAGCATGCCAGATCGTTTTCTAATACAGTTACATGTATTGTGATCGGTTCGGCAGAGCAACACTATCACACGCACGACGGCGACCTCGGCGAGAACACAAGGCATGGTTTGAGTCGATTGAAGTATCAATAATTGTAAATTACATTTTGTAAGTAAATTATTACATATGGATCAACTCAGTGATGACCTCTTTGGCTATGTAACAATGTAACTACGGCGCTTTAAGCCTGATAATTGTACAAAAACAAAACACACCTTATCTGTAATGTTGTAATGTCATTAGGCAGAATGCTGGTTTTGAACCAGGGTCGTCTGCAGACGGATATGAAGTCAGAATTTAAAAAAAAAACAAAAGAAGAAAGTGTTATTTTGAAAAGAAGTTAACAAACGGAAATGTTACATTTTCCATGACGTAAGTCGGTCGAAAAACGCGACCAGTAAAAGAATGGTATTTTCCGAGGAATCGCTAATCAGGAATCTGGTCACAGTCGTTTACAAAATTGATGACATGGGTCCATAACATATTATTTAACATATTAACTGTTGATGTTGAGCGAGACCGAGACTTATAATCAAAGGCCACCCCAGGTTAAATGTTAATGATTTAGTCTGGTATACTGTGAAACAACATCTTGAGGATTGGTAACGACGGTTGAAACTGGGCAGAATTTGATTATTTAAGAGGACGACTCAACAAGAATTTGTTTATATTAAACGTGAAAACGACTATGTTGTAGTCAACTGGGAAGCAGCCCAATGGTATTGTGTTCCACGTACGGGTAGTTCTTCGATAGCTACTTTGCTCATAGAGTTTTGTTTAGATTTAGATGCACATAGGAAGAAAGAAACATTATTTACAGTTGTTGTAACTAGACGAGTTTTTATTGTGAATGTTTTACGTGGTGAACCGTAGATTGAATGTCAGTCGAGCACCTGCCATGAAAATGAAGATGGTATAGAAAAACACTAGCAACGTCTCTTCGGTAGGAAATAAACTGTAGGGTGGAGAAGAGGACATTCCCCACTAGATTGCGAAGTCGATTTTGTACTCTATCAAGTAGGAAAGGTGGCTCTCAGCGACACGCCTCCGGATGTGGTAGCAGTACTCAATCTTATGACGTATTGACTCTAGGAGGTACAGAAGAGCAAAGTATAAAAGAACCGAGAAAAAAACAAGAACAATGAAGAAAGTTGATACATTTCAGTAGAATAAGAGGGAACGGAGAGAACAACGGAAATAAGTCATAGATTATATTAAAAACACTTGTCTGTGGGTGTACATCTAAAAATCAAAAACTTCACAAGACACTTTTTCAGCGTTGCTTCGAACAGAATATTAATACCTTTGTATTGTAATATTAATTATTTTAAGGTGAACAGGGGCAAAATTAGTCTGGAGAGTTCAACATTTGGAGCGATTGTTTTCCATCGACCTTTTCTATTATCTGTTATATTATATAACAGAAATGCGTAATTCTGTGCGCGCGTTTGTCACCAATTAAAAGTCAGAAACTTCACAAGATACACTTACAAAACTTACATAATCGGATTCAGTGTGACCCCGGCCTTGTTAAAGTAAAACATACACGGCACTGTTAATTATCTTTGGTTTCTTAGGGACCAAATCAATAAATGCAAGGGGGGGGGGGTAAAATGACTCTTTTCGTTGCTACTGGTAGTTGTTTGGAAAACACTGAAATTAAGTCAAACAACAGTCAGATGTCTTTCTCTTTCTTAAATATTGAACAGAGAAAGAGACGGAAGGCGCATAGAAATAGAAATGGTGGAGAGAGGGCGGGAATAGGTAAGCAAAGAGATAGTGAGAGAGAGCGAAGTGGGTAGAAATGGTAAGAGATACAGAGGAGGTAGAGATATAGATAGAGAGAAAAGAGAGATAGATTGGAGTATAGACAGGAGTCTTGAAAGGATTATGTTATATACACTCTTTAACTTTATTCTTTTCTCGATGCTTCCGGGCAACTCGGAGTAGCCATGCTAGTAATTAAACGAAGGGGGAATAACAAATAAATGAGATCGAATAAAACAATAGAAAAATTGATTCGAAGTCGGTAGTTGTGTTTTCAGTCATGTTAGACAATTAAAAATTATATTAAAATAATGTACAAAAATATACATAGAATTTAGTAAAAGATCTAAAGAGGAGGTTATACATATTTCTAAAGCGCATAAAAATCGTTAAAATTATTATAGAAAAACTAATGATTTTAAAGAAGAGCCTAAAAAAAAGAAATAAATTATGTACAAATTATATGAACTGTAAAGAACATAATAGTTTACAATTTAAGTAAAATAAAGTAGAGACGA
The DNA here is from genome assembly GCA_963556195.1 of Sepiola atlantica. Taxonomy (NCBI): domain Eukaryota; kingdom Metazoa; phylum Mollusca; class Cephalopoda; order Sepiida; family Sepiolidae; genus Sepiola; species Sepiola atlantica. The sequence goes on along the minus strand of OY744521.1, from coordinate 194,459,648 downwards.
GGCAAACGGAAACGGAAGAGTCTCGAGCAAGAGGAACCCGTTCTAGTATTATAATTAGAGTCTGTGAAATAATAGAATGGATTCCCAATGCAAATTAAATCAATTGTTCTATTTCTTGTTTGTTTTCTTTCGTGCATAAAACATATAGTGCGACCCTTCAAAATGCAACTCATGGAATCGTAAATAAAATTCTACAATTCTTTGTGTAATAAAACCATATTTTATATAAATAAACTTCAGTCTGTGCCTGATTTGTCTACAAAGTTTTGATTATTACACGGCCTTTTGACTAAAATCAGTGTGTAGTATCTGTTCCGATGGATGCTATGCTCTGTAGACCGGTACCGTCTAGGCCTTCGGATCTCGATTCCACCGGTCTGGGGTGCTGTCCTGTGCAGTTCTAGGAGGTACATCCTCCCAGGCTTTGCTATCTCACAGTCTGAGACAGGGTTAGTTTATTGCTAATCATCTGACGCGCCTCTACCGGGGAATGCCGAAGGGGCTGTCCAGACATTTTTTGTAGGCCGGAGTGCTCTTCTTCTTGGACGCTGGATATTCAATCCCACTTTCCCGACCTTGTGCCACATTTTTACTGCTGTGGGAGGTAGATAAATACCAAGTGTAGTATCTGTTCAATGGATGCTACACCCCTTAAACCGGTACCGTCTTGGCTTTCGGGCCTTGATTCCGTCGGTCTTAGGGATTGTCATGTGCAGTTCTAAGAGGTCCATCCTTCCGGGCTTTGTCTTTTCACCCTTTGAGAAGGGGTTCGTTTATTGCTAATTTCCTGAGACGCTCCTACCGGGGGAATATCGACGGACTGCTCAGGCATTTTTTGTAGGCGAGAGTGCTCTTCCTGTAAGGCGCTGGCTTTTCATACCGCTTGCCGACCTTCTGTCACATCTTACCGCTGTGAGAGGGAGATAAAAAATAGTCTTCAACAGTCTTTTTTTTATCGCTATTCAATATAAAATGGAACACTTTAGTGATCGTCCCATCAGTAAGAGGTGAGAACCTGAATAGGCGTCCCATTCATCTGTGGATAATGTGGATACTGTTTCTCGAAAAGGACCATCACAGTTCAAATCAGTCGTATGCAGATCTGCATGCATCGTAAAACTGAAGATTTTGAGCATATAATTAACCGGCGATTAGACGAAGATTTTCGTACATTTGTGACTGAAACAAACTCTAGACAATTACGGAATACAGAAGGCCATCACAGTCAAAATATGGGCGGTGACAAGGCGAGGAATGTGTCATAATTACTGATAATTTTGCACATCCTATCAACATATGCTTCTCATTGAACAGCGATAAAAATAAGACTGTTGGACATTAGTAAGTAAACCATGGATACATCATGATTCACTAATCGATTTTAGTTCAGTAATTATAGTCTGGGGATTGTTTTCATAGATATTATCTTTGAGATACCCCCTCAGCTAGAAATCTAGAGGGTTATGGTCTATAAAGTTTGAAGCCCATTCAGAATTACACATCCTACCGATGAGACGATCATCTAAGTGCCCCTGCTTATAACTAAACTAGATAAAACAAAGTCTGTTGAACATTTATGACTGAGCCTTGATTCACAAGTTAAGCATAGACTAAAGTTTATTTGTAAAAAATAGAGTTGTGGGTTTGATTAACGATTCGATGGGTAGCAGTTTGAGGAAGTCACTCGTACAAACAATAATTGCACGGCAATATTGAACCTTGTTATTTAAAAGTAAGAACACTAATTTATTACCAGCCAAGGTGGCAGCATTGCACGATATTGACTCTACTGATATAACTCGTTTCTAAAACATGCTTTTTAATAACACCCTCAAAAGCAACATGTTCAGGAAAATTGTGGAAATAGGCAGAGTGAACATGTTATGAATAACGATACGTGTGATATTGAAACAGTAATCAAATCAAATAACAAAGAAGTGCAGGTGGTAATGTTGATCAGAGTTATTGGATTTCTGGATTTACGTAAATAACCCATTGATTAATCCATTAAAGAATTAGTGAAAGAGAAATGAAATAAGAAATGAAATTAGACAATGAGAGCAGAAGGGAACACGTGCGAATTGGTTGCGTTCATTTGTGAAACTGAAAAGATACAAAATTCGATCTGAACTGCTGCGACAAACGTTTGGCGGAAATAGGGATTAAGATTGTGTGTTTTACGGTAAAACAACCCTATAAATCATTTTATTTATGTATAAAATAGTCATTTGATAACTTCTTAAAACTTATTTAATTGTATCTTTGCTCTCTCGTATAGACACTTAAAGTGACTTTTTCAGATATTCTATCAATTGTGACGTAAACAACCGGAAAGAAAAATAATTCACTTCCAACTTACATTATACTAACTTCACCATATACGCACATGCTACTGTATACATCCAAATCTATATACCATAATGATGGAAAAGAATAAGATAGAAAACAAGAATAACACATGAAGTAAAATAAGAAATAATGAGACCGGAGTTATATCTCTTTGATAAAAAACTGTCTCATATACTGTCTTTATAGTTTAGGAAAACTATTAATAAATAAAATGTCTGTCCTTTGTCGTAGACAAACTATTAAAAAATGAAATATTTTGTGATGGTGGAATGGTGAAGAAGAACAGGGAAAACAAGAATAAGATATGAAGTAAAATAAAAAATGACGAGACTAGAGTTATCACCTTTGGCAAGAAACTGTTTCATTAATTGTCTTTATAGTTTGTCGTAGGAAAACTATTAATAAATGACATGTCTGTCCTTTGTCGTAGACAAGCTATTAACAAATAAAATGCTTTTGTCATGGTGAATAAGAAAAGAGAAAACAACAATGATATATGAAGTAGAATAAAAATGTCTCGGTACCCCACGGCTGTTTTTGTTACATCTAACACACACTATATTGTCAACCGATACTCGACAATTATTGGCAGTCCCACGTGCTTCGGAAATGTATTTAATTTCTATACCCGCGCATTGCTTAACTTGATAAACAAAATATTAAATATTCTTAGTATTTAGAATTAATAAGAAGGAAAACGGAGAGGCAAAATCAATATTAATATAAAATAACTATTACACAATACTCGTTCTAGATGTTTTAAGACTCGCCTAGAAATGATAACTCTATTCATATAGAGTTAGGTATGGATATATGCTTATATATTTGTATGTACAAGATTCACTCTTCAACTAATAAACCGGTCATTATGAATGTGCACAAAACAGCTGCCAGGCGGAAGGGGGCGGAATAAAGACACATTTGTACTTTAAGTTTTTGTAACAATAGGCAATTTTGTAACAATAGGTATTCGACATCAATTAATAAATATTCCCAAAATTTAGTTTCATTGAGTTATTTAAAAAGAGATGTAGGGACATAATATAGGCAAAATCTACATTCAAATATTTCAGATTTACATTAAATTTCATGCATAGTTGTTAGTCACCAAGTAGGCTAGATCCCCTGGATCTCAAGTCTTACATTTTAGACAATTTTTTAGAATTGTTACATAGTAGTAGTCGTATTGGAGTGGAATTGAAAAGTTTAAACATCAAAGAGGTCACTGGGAGAAAGTTACGCAAATCATATGACTTCCGGTGGGATCCCCTTCTTTTAACCGACGAGACTCGAACGAGAGAAGACGTGCTTTTGCGCGGACTACTTAAACGGGGTCAGCACGCGTGAAGCGCCTTATGTAATGAAAAATATTTATAAGCATCTCATCTCTCTCTCCTTCTACTTCACACACACACATGCACACACACACACATACACACACACACACACACATATATATATATATATATATATATATATATATATATATATACATGCACATTTATGTCCTGTCCTTTTAGAATAAACATCTTTTTTAAACTAACAAACAGTGTCGCCGTGTTTTTCTGTATCAACGACCGTAGAGATAACCGGCGCTCACCACAACAATTATGATGGCGGCTCACGTGTGTCTTATTATCAAGTTGGGCTCCCAACGATTATGGCGGCGAGAGTAGGAAGACGATCAACTCGCGTACATATAAGACTGTATACACTAATTAGTAAGATAGTGTATATTCCAGAATCAGGCATAAAAGTGCTGCGCACCGATCCTGTTCTATAGATGAATAGTACCCGTCATGGGACGGGTATTCTTATTGTTTGTTTAGAAAATAGTCATATATTAAGTTTTGGAAATGTATACAATTAATTAGTTTTTGTGATTTCTCCTATAAGAGCTGGTAGTGATGTAATATTTTTAGTTATTCTTTTAATTAAGTCAGCTTACTATATACACAGATATACTCACATACCAGTCAAAGTTATCCTTCTTTGTAAAAAAAAACGTCAAACCTCTAAATCTCGAGGCGATACGAGATTATGTTGGAAACTCTCGTACCGCCACGTGCTCGAGAATTAAAACAAGATTTTGTCCTCGTTTTGCTTGTCGAAAACTCTAAAGAAAAGAAGGGCCTAGCGTAGTCTATTAACAAAAAAAGACGCCATGACACATTGTAGGTCTTGCCTCGGGCTATTTATAACATTTCTCATTTACTCTCTATTTCGTTTATCGTATACAAATTAACACATGAAATGTCTTGGTTTCCCCACGGCTGTTATATTTTTTTTACTTCCCGACGCATACCGTATTATCAACTAATACACAGCAGTTCTCAGCAGCCGTATATGCGTCGAGAATTAATTTAATTCCTCTACCCACGCGTTACTGAACTTGATGAAAGAAAATATCAAATAATCTAATTCTACAGAAGTGTACAAATAGTGAGAAGGAAACTCACTATTTGTATAAAATAAAAGTCCAAAACACACGATAATCGTTCAAACACATCTAAGACTGACCTAGAAATTATATTTTAGTCATAAAATAACTCTTATTCATGTTATTGTTAAGTAACTGAATTAATGTTTATGTCCAGTAACAGGAAACTTCGCTACAATGTTTATTTTCTTGTTCATCAACCTTTGTATGTATACCTATATGAATATAAGTATTCAATACAACTAGAGTTGCTGCTTAAAAGTGCAGTGATACTCATGTATCCCTTTACATGAATGTTAACTGCATTATATAAAACCTGTTACTCTGGGATTTTGGTAGTGTTAATCAGGTTCGTTTTGCTATTCTGTAAATCACAGGCATCTGGAAATTCGTGCAAGATATTGATTTCACATTGTGAGTGATGGTTATTTTTAACATTCATTATATATGTACACGTATGTAAGTTCGCGCTGTAAGTCTACAACCATTCGACCAATTTTTATAAGATCCTGAAAAGAAATTCTGTATAAGAGCATATTCTGCTCCCTCGACAACTGCAGACCTCAACGCTGTGTGCCGTGGTTTTGTGCCCGTCGTCATCTTTCGTTCTGGTCGTGTAGTCTTTCTCTCGAACTGTCGGTCGCCGAGGGCACAGACACTGGTTTACACGTACGAAAAATAAAAGCAACAGACTCACAAGAGAAAGCATAAACTCAGATACATTGCGTATAGATCAGTTGTTATTGGGGTGTGTGTGTGTGATACCGTCGCGAAATATGATGCCCCACATCTTAGTTCAGTTCAAGTATATCATCTAAGACCAACATCTCTGCCGATCTGTTTACCTTCGCTCTCTGCTTAACTCTGACCCCTCAATCTCTTATCATCCAACCTGAAATCACATGCCCTGATTTTTGTGTTAGTCACCGCCACCACTTACCAATAGAAACTTCCACGCTCGCCATCTCGGCCTCTCCCAGCCGACTATCTTATTTCTGATGACCTTTGTGTGCGTTAGTGAATCATTTCCTCCCATTGTCCTTTTACCTATCTTACCTCTGACAGATCCTTCTTTTTGTGAATCAGTTCATATTAGTGTCCGGGGCCTCGGCTCTTGCAGTCCATAGCATCACATATATATCTGAAGATGGAACATGGGCCATACATAGATTTATACATTTTTATCATCAAGTATACACTTTACATTGAAAAGTTTAATGAAATCTAAACTACATGACATTTATCAAATTCGAACAAATGCAAATCATATTATATATATTGTGCGGAACTATATTAAATTGAACCTAGTCTATGATTATTATTTCAGTGTCTACGCCCGATTATCTCACAATTTTCACCATATAAGTAATGTTTAATGATTTGGGAGTATTTCCTGATTTTACAGCATTGTACTTATTTGCAGGTAAAAGCGTTTGTCACTATAATGAAGCCGTTTTTCCATTTATGGGTAACAAAGGGTTATACTCTGATTAGTTAAACGTTATAAAACGATGTATTAGATGTAATTTTGGGGATTATAGTTATAGTAAATACTCTGTCGTCATAAACAAGTGCTTCTTCTGTAATATTAATACAACTACTATTAATAATACTACTACTACTAATAATACTACTAATATTAATAATAATGCTACTACTACTAATATCTTTTTTTCTTCTAATCTAATCTTCTTTTCTTCTAATCTAATATATAAAGTAGAGACGTTTTTTCCCTTGTACTTTCTCGGAGTATAGTAAAATAACCACATACATCACAGGCTACTAAACTCACCGCTATACTACACGTATTCACTCGAGCGTGTTTCAGTAAAGTTGTTATTATTTTTTCCAACCTAACACTAAATATTATATTTGGCCCACCATCAACGTCTCTCCGAAAAACCAACTCCATATAGGTGGTAGCAAAGACTTTTCCCCCTAACAATTGTGTACTGTGACTACACTCATCGACACCGGGTACTAATAAACACAGCTTACTTTTCACAAAACAGTCCGTCCTTATTTATTATTTGCCTGGTATTAATTTACTACATAATATAAACCAATACGCAAACAAATAATGACCGCTCCCGTTGAATCCGATGATATTCCGCGAATATCAGATTACGTTTCTCCTATTTCTAACTATGATTTCCACATTTACATTCATTCCGGAATTAAGCGAATGACATTAACGAACACAGTTCCTGCAACATTTATTCTTCGAACATGACGGCTACAATTCCTTCATTGAATCGACTTCCTACTTAATTCATTAGCCGCCAAGATACTGTTAGACCCCGACACATTTATATTTTCTAAATCATATACTTTTTACCCTTCTCAAATAAATTACCTAAACCGTGTCATTGTTGAACTTTAATTTTCGTCGCCAGAAGCTGCCAGTAAACAAGCTTATGTTAACTGGCCTATTTTCACATGTATTTTTTAAGTTATAACTGTGGCGCAATGGTTAAGAAGGGAGGTTTAATTTCCGCCAGTATCGACGTTCGATCCCATTCTGCTTTCTTTTTCTTTTCTTTTTTTAAAATTTAAAACGTTCACCAACACGGTAGAGGGGGGGGGGGACAACAATACGCGGTTTCTTTTTTATGCAATATGTAGTACTTTCTCCCGCGCAACGCCGGGCGACGGGTTCCGCTAGTTAATAATAAAAAGAAGATAAGGAGAAAGAAGAAGTAAATACAGACACTGAGAATCTAGAGCAAGAACAAAACAACAAATAAGTGCAACTGAGGATCAAGAGAATTAAGAAGAAAAAATACAGTTAAAAACAAAACAAAATAAATCATTACAAGAAGAAGTAAAACAAGAATAAAAAAGAAAGAATAATCTAGAATATAGAAAAGAAAAAAAAGAAGAAAAATAAAAAAAAGAAAATGGAGAAAAATAAGTAGAAGCGAGAAAAGGGGAAGAGGTAGACTAAGAAGAAGAAGAACAAGAAGAAAATGAAGAAGAAGAAGAAGAAGAAATAGAAGAAGAAGGAAAGGAAATTTAAGATCGTAGAAATTTTTTATATGTAATAAAGTAATAGAAAAAAGATAGCGATGATGATGATGATTATCACGATAAAGAATACGAAGAGAACAAAAAACAAACATTAATAACGACGCGAGACAAAAGCAAGTAAACAAATCGAAAATAAAGGAAAAAGTAAAACGGAAATAGTGGAGAAAAAAGACAGATTGGGTAAAAGAAAAAGATGATGATGATGATGATGATGATGATGATGATGATGATGATGATGATGATGATGATGATGATGATCAAAAAGAAGAGGAAAAAAGAGGGGATGAAAAACTAGCAAAAGAATAACATAAATAAAAAATAAGAATAACAGAAAAAGATAGAGAGGGAGGAGAGAGATGAAAGAATAACAACAGAAAAAATAGTAAAAACAAGGATGAAAAATGGAGAAGTAAAAGTTGAAAATAAAACAGACTGGTGAAGATAATTCGGTTCCAAACAGAATATTTTACATAAATGTAATCTCCCAATGGAGCTAAACTATTTTATATGCTATAAAACTATTAGAAAACCCAGAAGAAACGATGAAATCAATCCAGTGAATTTAAAGTTGGACAATTTTCTAAAAATAATAGATAGCAATAATTCTGATCGTAAAAATATAAACATACTTGTTCTATCTCCTGAAGTTTAGAAACGCCTGGGCAGAGAAATTAAATGAATTCTCGATACACGTTAAGATTCGCCGTGTTTTGATTGACAATATGGACAGGCATTGGAGAGTAATACACGGCAAAACGGTCACGAGGAACAAAGACATTTCATTTATCAATAGACATCAAATAAACTTACGGAATATGTTGTTCCCAGAGCAGATATGTGAAACATGAAGCAAATGTGTCCTTGCTTTTAGTCGATGTGCTTAAGACTTGCCTGCTGAGTGAGACGTCTGGAGTGCTACCGAGAAGGAAATTCGATCAGATTTCTCGACAACGACGAGTGTTCCCTACAAAATCTCGCGTTCACAAAGTCATTGTCGGACTGATTTCATGACTGGTAAGAACGCACCTACTCAGGCTGTTCCAGGTAAATACAATATCTGTATTATTTAACTCATTACTAGTAGGGATGAGGAATCCATACCTTTCCCAAATGTTCTGTTGCAAAGGTGAGTAAAAGTATAGTTGGATCATTCTACCGCCCACAAAGTACCTCACTCCTGTCGCAATTGTTTTATCTGTGTAAGAGTGAGATACGTTCAGAGATGGAGCACTGCTGATACATCTGTGGAGGTGCCGCTAAGAGTACTCATTCCTGCCTTGACAGAGTTCAAAATCGATTTGCAATTTTCTGGAAGATGATCACTTTACTTACTTATAGTCGTTCTCTCACTAAAGAGAGATTGCTTTTTTAACTTTATCGTTATTTCCATGGAAGGTCCTTGATTGAGATTCAATCTCCGGTATCTCCTGTAAAATATTCACAGCAATAACTCATCTTCATACAATTATAAACCGGTTAACCCTTCCGTATCAACCCAGATATTGTTGTATACTTGTTCGGACCTCCACTATCCTCATGGATTTATATCTCCTCGCCACTGGTGTGCTGGCTGAGACGGTGATATTAATCTGATGATCTCGGCACTTTTGTCAACGGGATCACACGCCACGCCCCACGTTGGGGTTTGTCTAGTTGTGTAGTATGTCGGGCAATTGTCCGAGAATCACCGGCTCGACGGGGTTGTCTATAAGTAAAAAAAATTAAGAAATACATGAAAAGAATTTGAATCAATTTAACGTCAAAGAAACACAACAAGGCTCTTGTCTTGTATTTCTGATGCAAATATGTTCTCGTATTTAAAGGAAGATTGAAATACGGGCTTTATTCTGAGTGTGGGATTGTTCAATTCGCGACTCTTTCTTCTGTAGCTGTTGTTCTGGTTAACGACAGTAACATGTTATGAGAAAGAAGGATAATATGCTACATAACTTTGCTCATTGCTTTTCAGCTTAAACTTGCTCTAAACTCAACTAAAATACTCTATGAAAACTGATGAATTCATTCTGTGCCTTTACTTTTAAACACAAACAGGGTTACTCGGCTACGCCCAGGATGAATCCTAACGTCAATATGCACTCTGATGGACATTCTCCAGGCTAGGTTTGAATTGTACTTGTCATTTTCCATCGACCTTGATCGGATTCGACTGGATTTCATTTATAATCATGTCATACCTTACCCCAGCTGATCTCTGCAACTGTAGTTTTTGTTCTTGTCAGTTTAGCATGCTTATAGATAAAACCAACATTTTTTTCGTAGGACCCAACATTACATTGTCATACTACCACTGGATATCACTCTTCTCTTCCTCTGTGTACCGAAAATTAAATAAGACTTCTATGAACACAATTCATTTGGAATAACTTTCCATCTTTGAAACACAATACCACGAGACTGCTTCCTTTCTGACGACAACATGGTCATCTTCAAGGCCAATGTCAAAAAATACTTGTCAACCCGTCCTATTAAGTATTCAAATTCTACCCATTCTATCCGTCGCATCGTTTCCAATCCTCTCCTACTATTGTTCATCATCCAACTGACAAGCTCATTAACACATGCTTATATAACTTTTAGTCTTGATTAGTCGTGTTAGCAGTAGAGCGAAAAGATCTGTTACCAGACACAACGTCTTGATGGTATGCTTCCAAGGATTCAAGTATAAGTCCTCGTACTGAGAAATATTATCCGAAAAAGAGATTGTTCTAATATGATTGTATGCCACCTCCCTAATTGGGATACCCGAGGCCATCACCCGTTTGCCCCCTCCTCTCTCTACGCCAGTGCTTAACAACATAAAACAAGTTTGATACCCAGGCAACGCTAGGTAAATCTACTAGTATGCACCAATTTACACGTCATAATGTCATTGGAAAAGAGGTTGTCTATAAAGAAGATTATAAGAAGCTGACAAACAAAAGCTGAAGATGTCATCAATAAAAAAAGTAAAAAATGAATGACAAAAAGACGAGATGAAAAGGAGAATAAAGGGAACAAAAGAAGAAAAAGAAAAACGAATGAGAAAAATACGAGAAGCGGAAATAAAAAAGGAGTATTTCTATAGATCCCCCACGCCCACCAAATTTTAATTATTTACTTTTAGGAGACGTATAACTGTATGCTGCATCTCCGCAAAGTATTTGATGACGTCATCTTCAGAAGGTAACTACGCTTAACCAAGTTATATGTAAACGAAGTATGTACAAAGTGATGCTAGGATAAATATGCGACTAGAGGGAGCATATTTTTATTAGTATATATGAGGAACGAGTATATACAACACTGCCAACAAAAGGAGGCGGTAATTCTTATGAGAATGGTATCATTACCACAGAAAAGATATTACTCTACTCCACTAAACAGCAGGGGTAATGCATGGGAGGATGTTATCATGAAAACGAACATATAGTGCACTACCATCCAAAGGAGGAGTTAATGTCTGGGAAGATGTTCTCATTACAATATAACAGATACTACACTACCACCCCTGAATTGAGCATTGAAAGTGAGTGAATTAGTCTGCAATAGTATAGCAAACTGAAATGAGAATGAAGAGTAATAGTATAGTTTCGGCTTCAGACGGAGAGACATTTTTAGATGAAGATTGATAATCTGTATTATTTTGATTATTCTGAAGTCTCATCTCATCTTGGTTGTTATATTGAAAACGTTTCGGTTGATGTAACGTCCTACCTTCTTCAGGTGCATCTTTTCGAACCGGGGAACCTTCTTGTCGAATTGGTTTGTTCCTTATGTTGAACATCCTTTTATCAATGAGTAACCACTCATCAAGGTTAAAAGCCAATTGATGATAAGAGTTAATTAAATGGATGGATGTTCAGCTGAATGGCGATGAATTCTATGAGATGATTTAAAATTATTAATGGAATAAACAAAGTTTGATTACTTAAAAGTTTGATTACAGGTATTTGTTGGCATATTATTTGAAGGCGATTATGTAATAGTCTGCATGGAAGCAGACCAGTGGTAATATGTTCTACAGACGGAATGTCATTTGAAAGAGACTCTGTTCATGGAAATTCTGATTAGTGCTACGGACATGGAGGACAAAAGGGAAGTTTTTCACGTTGTGGTAGGAAGCATACGGTATAATCACGTTGACACATCGTTTCCCGAAGTTAAGCGACGTTTAGCCTGGTCAGTACTAGATGGGTGACCATTTGACAATACCAGGCGCTTTATGTGGACATCTAGCTATAGTTAAATAACATCGCCAACCCGCAATGACTAGCGTGGCGACTATGGCAGAAAACCCTGAATGACAATCACCAATAAGGTTTACGGAAACCGGAGAAGGGTTCCTCTTTCAGGACTGATAACAAATCCCTGATGGTGATGGTGATGGTGATGGTGATGGTAGGAGGAGGAGTTCTTGCTGAAAATATCTTACGGATATTGGAGCTTAGTCGAGCACTTTTCATCGAAAAGGGCGTCTCTTCTGTAGAAAAGAGCCTGTAAAAACAGAAACAATCAACACTACTAGATTTCAAAGTCGAGTTTGCACACTTTTAAGGCAATAAAATGTGTTGAATAATAATCAATTCTAAGTAATGATCTTTCAAAGGTTAACGGTTCAATCCTTACTAGAGTCGATAATAACTAAGGATAACATAAAATCAACACTTCTATCCGATCATGGCTAACGGGGAAAATATAGATGAAATAACGTGTTCTCATTCGAAATTACATACAGATTCCCGAGTTCGATGTAAACATTCCTAAGTGCGACTAGAATATTTCACAGTTCGAATAGATTCACTTAAGGAAGGTGCAAGATTACATCGTTGTGAATCCAAAAACATAGATGCGAATGATAGTTCGAATAACCCAGATGCATAAATGATTTATAGAAAAAATTCTTATCTTATATAATCTATATTCTATTGAAACTCTGATGATGTTTTCATCTTGCTTGTCACCGTGCCATATAATAACGTACTTAGCTACACATTTTTTTAATTACTTAGTCCGGCCCGGAAAACTATTAATATTACACAGATTAAAATAATCACCTACAAATAAAATTCAGCACGGAGAACAACTCACTTTTAATTGAAGAATATTACTAATTTTTATCTTAAATTTTAAAATGTGCAAACTATTAAACATTAAAAACTAAAATGACTTCATTTCTTCCCGGGCAACGCCGGGTAGGTACATGTAGTACTATATATTTTAATAACATTTGATCATACTATCATTATTTAACATAGAACATAAGCAGTTCAAAATGCACCTTTCATACACATAATTACGAAAATATAAAAGAGAAGCGATTATAAAGAAGTTATATATAGACCGTGCCCGCCAAATGTTAATTACTTTTTTAAGCTGAATATGGTTGCCTGCGTCACTCATTAAAGTAACTAAACATGATATAATGAATGCATTTGTGTATTACAAGCAATAATTTGTCCGACTGTCATTTATTTTAGATCTATAAATAAACTGTGACAAGATTACCTCTTAATGTAGAGATGTTCAATGCCATTCGTACTTAAAAAAGAGATTCACAGAACACATTTCATAAATTCATAAAAATAAACTTATCATCCAAGTTTTATAAACTAGTGTAATGAGTGCAGGATTCTCCTTTTAAAGTAGCAGGATTAACTGGCGTCACCTGGATTCCTTATTTCCGTACATTAAAAATAAAAGTAAACAATCTGCTTGATATTGTAATTTGTAATGTCTAAGTTCATTTTAGGATAAAAAAAACAGAGTAAATAAAAACATTACTTCTTGGATGAGGATAGAACTCACAAACTAAGTCTCAAAATACAGTGCGATAACGTACTGACACACGGGAAGCAACGACTGTATTAATACATACGCTGCTTTATGCTTTTCTCAAAATATCGTATGTGCAAATCGAAGAAGCCACATACAATTAAATGTAAAAAAAATAAAATTTAAAAAATAAAATTTACAACCTCAAGATTCCCGCTGTCAAGCGTCCAATATATATATATATATATATATATATATATATATATATATATATTTATATATATATATGAAATAGAAGTATACCCATTCCAGCAGCGTCTTAACCTAAAAATCATAGCCCGCGTGGCGTATTGAAGAGTAAACTTTGGGATATTATTCCACGCTTTTCATATCTATCAATAGAGTCTATGTTGCGTCGACATTTCTGAGTTTCTGCTAATAACGAGTTTATTTCTGTTGCTTATGACTATAATGTGGGTATTAAAACCGAAGAAAGGAATCAGCCAGACGCAATAAAATTTAAACAAAATAGAGTTTAAACAATAAAATTCACAACCTCAAATGCCCCGCTTTTTTAGCAACCACCCTGTATTAGAAAACCACCCTGTATCAGAAGCGTTGATTTGAGTGGCATTATTATACATTCTTACTGTGAGGGTAAGCACCACAACACCAGCCATTATCACTAATAAAAATAAAATATTGATTAGGATTATACAGGGTGGGCAAAAATAAGGGTCCTATTTTTAAAAATTCATAACTTTTTTATTTATTGATTTTTTAATTTTTTTTGTTTTAGAATAAGTAAAGGACCCCTTCCGAAGCAAGCATGAGCCGTATTAGCCCTAAGGAACGTACCCTCATTTAGAAAACATTATTTTTGCTTAAAAAACTCAAAACAGTGTAAAAAACAATACTTTAGTTTTTGTAAGTTTTAAGAAGTGTTTTTCGGCTAAAATTTGTTTTGTTTATTTCAAAAAATCTCGGAAGGGTCAGTCTACACACACATAAAGTTTGGTGAGTTTAACTTTTATTTTGTGGAAGTTATTCAAATTCAAGTTATTCAAATTTAAAGATAGGACCCTTATTTTGGCCCACCCTGTATATAAAAAGTCGATACAATTTTGGTCGAAACTTTGTCAAAATAACAACCACGATGAAAATAGTAGTCCGAATAATCCAAATAATACAAAAAATCCGAAATATAGAGCTTTTATAATTTAAATAAACTAGAGTAACATTTGATAAAAGTAAATTTCTTAAAAAATAAAATTTAACGTACGAAATGTTTCCTTTCATAAAGACAACTCCTCTAATTTATACATTATGGAAAAAGATTAGCACCTCTGAAATCTTGAGAATATTTAACCTGTTTTTCAGTTTTTATTTCTTTTATGGAAATCACTCCAGACAAGGTACGGATTCACTTGATGTAAGGAACTAAAAGAACGAAAGATGATGATCGCAAACACCGAAGATTCGTATTGGCCTCAGTCTGGAAAAGATGAAAGGAAAACAGTAAACAGGAAGACTGTTGCACAAGCCTGCAGTTATTGGAAAGAAGCTACTAGAAAAAGGAAGCTGTATTACAATGAGGTATCAAAACAGAGATATGGTCGGGACCACAAGACCAACGAGTCAATCAGGCTGGACCCAAAAAGAGGGAATAGATCAGAGAATACTAAAGAACACATGCAATGATAGAAAAATACTAAAACAAGCAACATCACATTTGTGAGAGAAAGGGCGCAAAGAAGAAGAAAAAGTGGGGCCAATCAAATCAGATACGTTTCTGAACCTTATCAAGATCACTGAAATAAGACAGCTCTTAACCAGCACAAATATGACAACAGTACAAAGTTTAACATCCATCAACATAATAAAAATTTATTGTAAATTTAAAATATTCGCCACTTTTTTGCTACTACTAATACTACTAAACTATTATAAACATAACCAATATAATACTACAACTACTAATAACTACTTGTTAAGATATGCACCCGCTCTCTTCTGCGTATAATGTTAAATACTTGACCAGTAGACGCATTAGTATATAAATTGGTTAATTGGAAATAAAGGAACTGATGGTTCAGTTGGGGTCAGCTTGCTAAACTGGAGGTTAGGATTACCAGATTGTGGGTGTTGATAGAAATGAATATTGTTGAAAAGCATAATTGATGTACATGATGACTTTGTAGGTTTCTGTTACCAGTACTCTCCACTTTTGTGTGGCAGAACCTGTGCTTATTGTCGTTGCTGAGGCCATTCATTCAGCTAGTATATATATTAGGTGGTATCTCCAAGTAAAACAAAGAAATTTAAAACATATATTTTTCGCTATTAAGCCATTTCTTTATAACATGTTTTCCGGCGAATGCCAACGGGCTCGTTCTCGGCTATTTTATTTTACTCTTCTAGAATGGCCCCACCTTAGGGGGGGGGGGCTGTATTCTTCCATGTTAAATTAACTTAATTTCTAACATTGGGTCCGTCAGAAGCGGATAAATAGTGGTATAATCCAAGTAAATCAGAGTAAAAGACATTTTGTTGATATGTGAAATATCATCATCATAATAATCATCATCATCGCCATTTTTTATTGTGCCACTCTTAACTGTTCTATTGCTACATTATTAAGTTCTCATGTGTCGCTATTATATGTCACTAGCAGGGCTACCCAGCGTTGCCCGGGTCTCTCTCTTTCCAAGTCGCCCTTTTTTCTCGCCCCCATCTGCCCGTTTCCATCTTCTCCCTGTTGCCTTCGTCGAAAGCTGTGTCTTCTTCACCACTCCTCTACCGTTGCCGAGGACAAAAGTATGACATATTTCTATTAAAAGTACCACTTCTGTCTGCGTCTTCTATATAGTACTTATCATCGCCCCGGTGCGCATACTATATACGTATCTATCTCACCTCCGATGCGCATACAATATAATACTTATGTCTACCCCGGTGCTCATACTATATACATACCTATCTCTGTCCCGGTGCGCTTACTATATACATACCTGTCTCCGCCCCGGTGCACATACTATATAGTACCTATCGCCACCCCGGTGCGCATACTATATACGTACCTATCACCGCCCCGGTGCGCATACTATATACATACCTATCTCTGCCCCGGTGCGCATACTATATACGTACCTATCTTCGCCCCGGTGCAAATATTTTTACATAACTATCGCCGCACCGGTGCAAATATTATGTATGTGGCTATCTTTGCCTTCGGTGCGCATTCTATATATGCACCTATCTCCACCCCAGTGCATATACTATATATGTACCTATCATTACCCCGGTGCGCATACATAAGAACTAATATTAATGCGCCCCTGTAGTAACAAAGAACCTAAATTATGTTCGTTCATGTTGTGTCACTATCATAAAAAATAACTCATATTAATGCGTCTCTGTCGTATCAAAGAATAAAAATCAAGTTAATTTATGTAGCGTCACTATCATAAAAACACTCATATTAATGCATCCCTGTCATATCAGAGAGCCCATATGGTGACTTTGTGTCCCTGTTCATGAAGAAGAAGAAGTAAACGTATTCCATAGGGCCAGTATACTGCAGAATCCCCCGGTCGCATATTTCTGCGAGTTGGAAGCAGAACAGATACTACATCACCTCCATACCTCTAAAAAAGGAGGAGGTAAAACCAACCTTCCTAAAATATTTATTTTTTGTAAAAAAAAATTACCTCCACAAATATTTACTTCAAAGAAATATTTTTAGTTTAAAAAAAAAAAATTCCCGCCTCCCCCCGAATTTTTTTTACTCTCCTCAACCCAAAAAATATTTTTAGTTTAAAAAAAAAAAATTCCCGCCTCCCCCCAATTTTTTTTACTCTCCTCAACCCAAAAAATATTTTTAGTTTAAAAAAAAAAAATTCCCGCCTCCCCCCAATTTTTTTTACTCTCCTCAACCAAAAAATATTTTTAGTTTAAAAAAAAAAAATTCCCGCCTCCCCCCCAATTTTTTTTTACTCTCCTCAACCCCAAAAATATTTTTAGTTTAAAAAAAAAAAATTCCCGCCTCCCCCCCCCAATATTTTTTTACTCTCCTCAACCCCAAAAATATTTTTAGTTTAAAAAAAAAAAATTCCCGCCTCCCCCCCCCAATATTTTTTTACTCTCCTCAACCCAAAAAATATTTTTAGTTTAAAAAAAAAAAATTCCCGCCTCCCCCCCCCAATATTTTTTTACTCTCCTCAACCCCAAAAATATTTTTAGTTTTAAAAAAAAAAATTCCCGCCTCCCCCCCCCAATATTTTTTTACTCTCCTCAACCCAAAAAATATTTTTAGTTTAAAAAAAAAAAATTCCCGCCTCCCCCCCCCAATATTTTTTTACTCTCCTCAACCCCAAAAATATTTTTAGTTTAAAAAAAAAAAATTCCCGCCTCCCCCCCCCCAATATTTTTTTACTCTCCTCAACCCCAAAAATATTTTTAGTTTAAAAAAAAAAATTCCCGCCTCCCCCCGAATTTTTTTTTACTCTCCTCAACCCCAAAAATATTTTTAGTTTAAAAAAAAAAATTCCCGCCTCCCCCCGAATTTTTTTTTACTCTCCTCAACCCCAAAAATATTTTTAGTTTAAAAAAAAAAATTCCCGCCTCCCCCCGAATTTTTTTTTACTCTCCTCAACCCCAAAAATATTTTTAGTTTAAAAAAAAAAATTCCCGCCTCCCCCCGAATTTTTTTTTACTCTCCTCAACCCAAAAAATATTTTTAGTTTAAAAAAAAAAATTCCCGCCTCCCCCCCAATTTTTTTTTACTCTCCTCAACCCAAAAAATATTTTTAGTTTAAAAAAAAAAATTCCCGCCTCCCCCCCAATTTTTTTTTACTCTCCTCAACCCAAAAAATATTTTTAGTTTAAAAAAAAAAATTCCCGCCTCCCCCCCAATTTTTTTTTACTCTCCTCAACCCAAAAAATATTTTTAGTTTAAAAAAAAAAATTCCCGCCTCCCCCCCAATTTTTTTTTACTCTCCTCAACCAAAAAAATATTTTTAGTCTAAAAACAAACATTCCTCGACCATCCTTTAATAGAAAAGTTTTTATTTTTAACTTGATAATACATATTTACACTAAGTAAAAATAAGAAAACAAACATCTTTATCTGGGGTTCAGGGAGAAAGGGAGTCAGAAGTTTCTGTAACTCATGAATAACACGGGTAACGCCGGGTCACGGGTCCTGCTATGAGTTGTGTGATAATTTATTCTTACTTACATAATTTACTTGTTTCCATTATTTTCACAAAGTTTTGGCAGTCGTATTCTCCGATTTTCCTCATTTGCCTTTACGTTTTAGTTGTTAACCTGATGATACTTTAGAAAGTGTATCTCCATTTAATTCACCGGGGCAGATTGTTCTCATTCCACGTTCCAGTTCGTTTTGATATACAATATTAGTTAATGTAATCTCAAGTTCATTCAGCGATTTAAGTCTACTTTGAATTAACTCATCGATTTGATATTATGTTTCGCATTAGGTAGATGAATCAAAATAATAAATGTAAAAGAAAGAAAAGAAAACATATTTATTCAGGTATTAAAACGTTTCCAAATCGCTAGTATCGTTGAATGGACAATAGATCTTTAAAATTATTGCCAGAGAAAACTGCTGAGACGAGCTGAGCGTGTAAAACAATGGTCATAAAATATCTGCTTTTGTTTGTCAGAAAATATTTTTATAAATAAATCATCGTGCAAAGCTCATATGAGAGAAATATATTTATTACTTCCTTCAAAAGACACAGCTTAAATTTTCACTATACATTAATTATTGGCCAAGATATGACGTTTTTTGCTTCTTTTACAAAAGGTATCAAATTTGTCTCGAACATCTTATACATATTTTATTTAGCTGCAACCTCAGCTGGTGTGTGCAAATAGTTAGGCACCTAGCTAATACTGGGAGTTAAATAAGATAGTATAAGATGTTCTTTCTATTCTTGGCTTTCTTTCTGTTATTGTCAGTTTGTGTACGAAACAAAATCTCGATCACCTACGCCATGGCGATTAGTTTATAAAAGATCAAAGTGATGACCAACGACATTACTGGAATCAGTAAAGACATCCAGGTCAGAAGCGTGAAGCGGAAAGCTGTGAACAGCTTCAAGTGCCTTCAGGGGGTTGTGACAGATAAATGATCCAAGACTGAAGTCCTTGCAAGGAATGCGCAGACAGCTGCAGCACTGGTCAAACTAAGGCCTGTATAGAATTACAGAAACATCACACTTTGCTCAAAAACCAGATTCATGTGCTCTCTGGTCATCACCATATATCTGTAAGCGTGTGAGTCGTGGACAATAACTGCGGACCTAGAGAAAAGGACACAGACCATTGAGACGGGATGCTCCCAAATGATCATCGACATCTTATACAAAGATAGCATTAGAGATAAGGAAAATAATAACATACTCAGATAAGCAGTCGGTCCATCTACTGAAGATCTACTGACCACTGTGAAATAGATGGAAATTAAGTAGTACGGCCACATCACACGATAATCACATCTCGTAAAGAATATCCTGCAAGGAACTGTACAGCTAAAAAGAAGGAGGGGAAGACAAATAAAGCGATTAGAGTGTTAGTGTTAGGATTATTGACAGTGAACAATCACAGATTAAAACTTGTGTAACAATTCATAGTGAGTAATTGGAGAGTGTAGCGGACTGGCGCTGGGTAACTGAACGGAGATTATTGACACTAAATTTCAGAGACAGCTAATGGTCGTTATCAATAAAAATAAATGGTAAACAGTTGTTTCAATAACACGATATGATTTGCAGCGGTTATCGAAAGAGTGCTTGACATTTGTGGAAACGTGTTATCACGGGTTAGTGACAGTTAGCAATCGTAGATTATAACTTGTGTAAACATTCCCTGTGAGTAAATAATAATAATAATAATAATAATAATAATAATAATAATAATAATAATAATAATAATTATAATAATAATACTATTATTATTAATAATAATAATAATAATAATAATAATAATAATAATAATATTATTATTATTAATAATAATAATAATAATAATAATGATAATAATAATAATAATAATAATAATAATAATAATAATAATAATAATAATAATAATAATAATAATAACTAGCTGGACCCGCGTAAATTACACGAAATTATGTTTTGAATACTAATTATCTTGTTCCTAACCTATACATGTTTGAATAAAATATGATCAGATTTGACTTGTATAGTTATTTAAAAAAATGAACAATACATGAAACAATTTACAAAACTTCTTTATATACAATATTTTTAGTGAAGGTAATATTTCGACGACAAAACCTTAATTTGTAAATGCTTTAGATTAAATATAATTTGGTTCCAATTCATGAGTAGCATACAAAAATTCGGAAGGTCGTTGTTTTTAATGTAAGCGTGACACACAAATTAACACACGCGCTATCGTATTATGTGCTTTCCCGGTCGTCCCCTCCCTACCTCCCTCCCCCCTTCGATTTAGAAAAAAATCTTAGAGGTTGGTTGGGATCGAACTATAAACCAGTCGGACCGACGTCAAAAACCGACGTCAAAAACCGACGTCAAAATCCTACGTCGCTAATAGTTGAAAATATTACGAAAATTAAGTGACTTGAATGCTTTTCCAAATCTAGGTGCGGCACGCATGCGCAGAGGTTTTGGTGTAAGCCTGAGACACGAACACACGCGCTATAGTATTAATATATAGATAATGTTAACGAACAGGTTGAATGTCTAAAGTCAAGAGAATGACTTGACGTTCAAAAAATAAAATCCAACTAAAAACATTCCAAAGTTGAGACTACTATGAAATAATAATAATAATAATAATGATGATAATAATAATAATAATAATAATAATAATAATAATAATAAGAAGAAGAAGAAGAAGAAGAAGAAAAGTAATAATAGCTTATAAGGTATATATATATATATATATATATATATAAATCAATGCTTAATGTATCGATGTACAAGCGTGTAACAGTAAATAAGAAGAAATACAAATGAAAGTAATCAATATGGCTTAATAAGGTAATTCTAAAGGTGCATGCATATTATTGGACACAACTAGAGTAAATAGCGTATTTTGCACGATGAAAGTTCGAATTCATTATTTTTGACCCACAAGCAGCGACGTTACCGCTAAACTAACCAACAATAATACAACTTATGGTAAACCACTTCTATTATATTATTCAATTAAATATTAGTTAGCCTTTTTGCCGATTATTATTTTGGAGGTGATTATTTTAAAATATTTTATATTAGCAGTCGTCAAGGAGGGGACTAAGAAATAAAAAAAACAGTTAAGTACGTTATTATATTTGCAATAACACGGTACAACAATAAGACATGAAAATTGGCTAGTCAGAAGAAAATTTTGATTAGTCAGCTTAAATGCAATTGGATGATATTATATAATAGATTATACACAACACAATTGGATAAACAAGTACTTCCTGGCAATGGAATTTGGCCTCTGTTGATTTATAGGGATTTAGTTTCATATAAAACTAGTAGGACCAGGGTTTTTACCCCGTCCAATAAACCGGTATTGTCCGGGCCTTCGGGTCTCAATTTACGCCGGTCTATCGGTTGTCCGTCCTGTGCAGTTCTAGGAGGTACACCCTCCCAGGCTTTGCCTTCTCACTCTTTGAGAGGGGGTTAGTTTATTGCTAATCGCCTGAGACGCCCCTACTGCGGAATGCCGACGGGGCTGCCCAGGCAATTTTTAAATAGCTAGAGTGCTCAAATTCTTGAGCGCTGTTTTGTTCCCATTTTCCTGACCTTGTGTCACATCTTACCTTGTGGGAGGAAGATAAATAGAAACTAGTAGGACATATGCACAGCAGTTGTCTCAATATACTATTTCCATTGCAAAGAGAAATTAAATTCTACGATTTTGAAACGATTTTGGGGTTAGGGTTTTTTTCTGTTGAAAATATACGTGAAAATACACGTGAAAACATTTTATAAACAAAATAATTAAGCAATGTTTCTATAAATTTGACATTTACGAAAATGATTTATTCCTAATTAGTGGTGGTAGTGTGTGTTGAAATACCGGCTATTTTTGTAAAAAATACTGAATATTTGTTTACCTTCTTCTTTCACACACAATATATATCTTTTAAAGAAACAAACAGTTAAAAACACGGCGATTGTTTCTATGGCAACAAACAATTTCGGTGTCTGAAAGTGAGCTGAGAATAAGCAGCTTCAACACTATCTCACCATGACTATAGAAGCTGCTAATTGCTAGACGGACGTAACAACTGGGAGCATCGATTGTAACCCGTTATTCATAAAATGTCAAAAGTGACCTTTGCTGTCGAATGATAATTTCTATAGGAACATTAGAAAAACAAAATTAGTCTTTTAATGTGACCAATGTTTTCCGATAAGCTAAATGTTATTATTATTCGAAAGATATGAAATATAAGAATCTAAAAAGAAAAAATGAATAAAATAGGACGATGTTCTTAAGCATAATAAAATCACCTATTCATTATCCATATTTAAAGATAGAAACACATTTGTTCAAGAATGAAACCTTTTCCAAATTTCTGATGCCGTTGAATGAATAATACAGCTTTGAAATTATTGTCTGAGAAAAACGTCGTGTTCGAAAAATTCTAATTCTTCTATTCCGTTAATCTCATAATCCGATCATTATGTTTTACAGCGGTATTGACTTAGTACATGAAAATTGAGAAACGAAGAGTAAAAACTAAAAGCTTAAATAAATAGCTTAATTTACCCAGCGGGAAATAAATGTTTTTGTTACTTAGATCATTTAAGTTGTATAGTATTAACAGAACTTGACTGAATTAAAAATGAATAGTTAAAAGTATGAATAATGTAAGTGACTATAACGAACGATTTTCTGTATTGACTCTGACAACTACCCTGTGTTTTTTAATGTCAATGTGCTATTCGTGTATTCCGTCATTCGACAATGCGAAAAAAAGTATTTCGAATAGCTAATCAAAGCGCCACAAGAAAGTATTAGTCTAAATCGCTGCTCAATACGATCTGAATATTCAGGCTTTAGTTAAAAAACTATAATAGTCAGTGAAATATCGGAAATCACTTTACTTTATCTAGTAAAAAATAAGACTGAAAAATAAAGACATTTCTTTTGCACGGTGGAGGTTCGAACTCATAACCTCTGTTCCTACAAGCAGTAACGTTACAGCTGAGCTACGAAACTATGTCTCTGTGTAAGTGTGTGTTTCTATCACTCGCGCACACTATACTAGATCGGGGAGTATTAAGCGCGCACAAAATATTTAAACGATTTATATATTATTGTAAAACGCCATTGTTCTGCAACGGACGAATATAAAGACATAAACCGATTAGCGATTAAGTATGAAACTTGAGCAAAACAAAAGTTTATCGTACAATTTGTTTTGCACCGGTGACGCTAAGTAAAATAACAGTAAATACCAACAAAGCTTGAAAATACCGCCACATCCAACTAAAAATCCGTAATCAAAACAAGTTTCGAGCAGGACTAAATGTTAAACTCAGTAAATATGACTGAAAACGAATTGTTCTCTTTTTGATACGGAGAAATATAGTTGACAAAAATTTACGTAATATTTGTATATAGCTTTTGGTTATAAAGATATACCCGTCAACAGTACATGCTAATAAATAACAAAACATGTGTATACATCTTTTCGTTATGAAGTTATACACGTAAACGACACAGGGGGAATAATGAAGAAACCTTTGTACATAGCTTTTGGTTATAAATATATACACGTCAACGGTACAGGGTAAAGAAAAATGAGGAAACATTAATCTATTAGACATGTCTGCTATGATCTTCTTTACGCCAACTCATATAAGCACAGAAGCAGGGGTCAATAAACTCAATTTGTACACGGGCCATCATATATTAAATGTACCAGGAAAGAATAAATAAGCTTGGAACTTCCTCTCATTTGATTGTTGGCCTTTACTGAATTCCCAAAACAGGGATTAAGAATGATTGGCTAATACAACTTGTCAGGTAACGACCGGAAGCAATTTACAGGTGTTTGAGGGGGTAACACGTGATTTTTATTTCGTTGGATTAATTAAAAGATCAAATTAGGTGAGAAAATACTGCAGTCTGAGAAAACAGATATGGTCGGGTGAGCCATTTCAACACACATAACACTTACGTCAGCCACGTAGATTATCTGCAGTCGACGATAAACACCCTGATTCGTTATATATTATTTCTTTATCTCTTCTCCCTATATCTCTTTCTTCTCTTCTCTCTCTCTTTTTCTCTATCTCTGTCTCTGTCTCTCTCTCTCTCTCTCTCTATATATATATATATATTTTTATATATATATATATACATATATATATATATATACCTGCCTACATACATATATATATATCTATGTCCTCCTCCTCTTCTTTCTCTCTGTCTCTTTCTCTCTCTCTATATATATATATACATATATATATACATATATATATATACATATATATATATATATATATATATATATATATATATATATATATATATATATATATGAAGAAGAATGGAAAGGAATTAGAGAAGCAAAAGCCAAATCAAATTTCAATTCAATTGCTCTGCTAGGTATATTCTGCAAAAAGGCAATTTATTCAAGTTAAATTTTCCTTAAGCCAGGCTTTTCAAAGATCAACATCTTATCATCAGAGGAAGTCGCTGGGATAGATAAGTTGGCAAAGGCCAAGATTTAAAATTTGAAAAAATAAAATAAAAGTTGTAGGGAAAGAAACACAGGGCAAAACTCTGTCCGAATGCAAGCAAATGTCCGATTGCTAAAAAGTCCGGTGTCGAAAAGTCCAGCGGAGAGAATGAAATGTAGATAGGTAGGTCGTTAAAAGGCACGAGAGGTTGTGAGAGAGGATTCAAAGTTAAATTCCAAGAAGCCACAACTTCAGGTGCGGCGAAAATAGAATGAATCCAAAGGGTAAAAAGTCCAATAAGAGGTACGTTCGTGGATGCAGGCAAGGCTCAGTAAAACGTGAGGTGGAAAATATTCGCCATTAAAAAGACTTCCTGGGCTGAAATATCATAGAAAGTGTTTTAAAATGGGTAAAAAGACAGCGGAAAATATTTTAAAGCTAGCCCGTTGAGAAAACTGACTTGAAATGAAGAAAGGCAGAAACTCATATGCGACCAGTAGACAGGGAGGGAACGAGTAAGGGGTGTGGAGGAGGAGAGAGGAACGGGTGCGAAGAAGGAGAAAGGGAACGGGTGCGGTGAATAAGTGCGGTTAAAACTAAGAGTGTGAGTGTGGGGGTAAGTCGCTTAAAGTTGAAATTGGATGTTAGCGCGAATTAGGGTTCAACTAGAAAAGGGAGAGAATGGAGTGGGGGTAAGTCAACGAGTGCTGGGAGGGAGAGTTAAAATACCAGAATGTGTCTATGATCAGAGTTCGGGGTTTAGTTGTTTAATCAGATGACCTTACTTATAAACAATGAGGCAAAATATATTTGAAGGGTAGAGCTAGAAAAATAAATAGTAAGAATAAAAATTAAAAATTGAAAAATTAAAAAATTAAAATTAAAAATAGAAATAAGAAAATAAAAAATGAAAAAGAAATAATAAAATTAGTCTCAGGCTCGCAAGGAAAATTATGGATTGACCGATAAAAAACTAATATAAATGAGGGAAAAGTCGATAAAATTGGAGCTCGAGAGTGAGTATTAAAATAAGGAAAAGGTAATTTGACATCGAATGAATATCCGGAATAAGAATCTCCAAGGTGGTTAAAGATATGGGTTGAAATAAAATATGTTGTTACGGGACGCTAGTGCTTTATGGACGTGGGAAAATTAAACTTTGAAACAAAAATTTTTCAAAAAGAAGGTATATAGAGGTTGATTAAGAAAATGATTAAATAGGTTAATGATGGCAGAAAGAAATATGAGACATACAAGGTTAAAGTAGTGACAATGAATTAAACCAGAGTGAGAATGGAGATCGCAGTTAAAAATAAATATTATGGGGGTTAAAAGATGTAGAATGAGGGCGGGTTGGGGGTTGCGCATGGTCTGAGAGAAGTGAGCGAAGGGCGAGGTAAACTAGGGGGAATAATCGAGGCTATTAAAAGAGTGAGAAGAATTATTAAGAAGTAATAACAGGAGGGGAAAAACAGTAATTAGAATGCACAGAGAAAACGGTAAGGAGTTCGATATCGTAGTGTGCAAAGGGGATTAAGAGTAGATAATGCGAATCATCAAGTAAATAAAAGGGCTAGGGTATAATGTGAATATGGTGGGTTAGTTATCAGGTTGAGAAGGGAAGGATAGAAGTTTGGAAGTGTTGATGGGAAGCGGACGAGTGTATTAAAGGAAGTTAAAGGGGAAAGTAATGGAAGTCATATAAAGGTTATACGGTTAAGGAGGTTAAGTACAATGATTTAGGGGGTAGTGGGAGAAAGGTATTAAAGCTAAGGGAATTGTGAAGCTAACGGAGTTTATGGGTAATTTTTTAAGTTAAGAGAAAGGCTAAAGGGATGAGGGAGATATATGCAGAGATTATAGAACACCAGGAATTAGAACTATCGGAAAGGAAATTCGAGATGTAAGGAGGGAAGATCCGAGATGATGGGAGGGTATTTAATCAAATGGGGGAGGGGTGGCTGGGGGATTACTATGGTTGTTATACTTGAATTTACGTTTATGCCTGCAACTGGAGATAAGTTCATTCTTAGAATTAATAATATTTTTAGATTTAGTAGCAGTAGCTATCATAAGGGTTTCCAATGTACAAAGTTGGCAGTGGGATGCACCCGGGGTATATGATTTGGACTTTTTAAGTATTGACCAGTGAAGTGAATAGGGAGTATTTTCAGATTGAGGTTTCTAATTAAATTGGAAAGTGAAGTGCCAGTGCTATTATCGTTGCTATTTTTAAAGGAATAGATATGGTTAGAGATCCGGGTCTTAATGGGGAAAGAGGACGCCCCAATATATGTGTGTATCTTGAAGGGTGGTGCTATAGTTGCATTGAGATTGCTAGTGGCATTAGATGAGATTTGGGTTTGGAGATTCAAGTTATGTGAGGGAGGTTGGTTGAAGAAGTAGGGCGGAGCGGATATGGGGGAAATGTCAGTTAGCCCATGGGCACTATCTATTATTGGGGGTGCTTGGTTAGAGGTATGGCTGTATATGTGGGAGTCTTGAGGAGAAGCGGATTGGGGTTGTGGGGAGATGCGGAATTCGGGTGGAGTATGGGAACTGTGATTGCTCACAATATTGGTGGAGCTGGGGAATTGTTTCACAGTACAAGCGTATATTACGTCCTTCTGTACACAATTGTTTTTTAAGGGACAATCTCTAGGTTTACGGCAGTTACAAGTGGTGAGGGGTGCGGTGGGTGGTTGTTGTTGGATATGTTTGATTTTCCTATTGTTAGAGGTTATGATAGTTTGTTCAATATTGGGCATAGTAGAGTAAGATATTTTAATAGAATTTTTGTTAAGAATAGTGCTATATCTGTGGGGGTGCTTAAAAGATCTGTCTAAAATTTGGAAACATTCCTTAGGTATATTGGTTTTAACATTACTGCTGAAAGGCGGATTGAACCAAATGTTATTCTTTCTTCTAAGTTTTTTTCTTTGTCTGTGCGCCTGTGGGTCTGCCCGATTATCAATATTGTTAGTTTCTATGGGCTTATATGCGTGTGTTTTGATTTTCTTAGGTGCAGATGTGTTAAACTTTTTACTTCTGTGTGAGGTCATGTCGTGCGTAATAATGCATGAGGGTTTGTTAACTTCAGTAAGGGGGTTGCAGTTATATTTAATTTTGTGATTGTAACCTGAGTTTAGCAAAGCATTATTGTAGAAGCTAGAATTTTGATCGAAGATAGATTTATTCGCAGATAGCTTAGAGATTCTGTTAGATACTGAAGGGACTATTGAGTTTATGATGGATTTAGGGTGGTTAGATAGGCTATGTACGTAGAAAAGGGTTAAGTTAGGTTTATGGTATGGGCTGAAGGTTCCCGAGTTAAGATCTAATGTAAGGTCCAGAAAGTTGGATATTCTTTTCTCAGGTTCCACTGTAATGGTCAAACCAAAGTTTTTGAAGAAGTTATGCAAGTTTTTGATAGTGTTATTATATATATATATATATATATATATATATATATATATATATATATATATATATATATACCTGCCTACATACATCTATATATCTATCTATGTCCTAAGTACATTATGGCCATAGAACTTAAATATTTGTAATGTGTTACTACAATATTTGATTCAGAATTTTATAAACTATGTCATTCCACTTTCACATCTAAAAATAAGTGTCTTTACTTCGATATCTATATATTAATACGCTAAGGTGTACGTACGTGTGTCACGCTTCCGGCAAAAGCTCTGCGCATGCGTGCTGTACTTAGATTTTGAAAAACATTCAATTAGCGTAATTTCTACATAATATTTTAACTATTTCCCTTTAGCGCAACGGTGAGCGACGTAGTATTTTTGTCTTTGGCCCGACTGGTTTATATTCGATCCCAACCAACCTCTAAGATTTTGTTTTCTACATTTCGAGGGGAAGGGGAAGAAATAATACATTTTTTTTAATCACCTGGTCAAAAAGTACTTTTTTGTGTTGCTTAAAACTTAAAACTATTTTTTGTTTTTATTTTGGCGTTTTTAGTGCATGTCTATTATTTTTTGTTGTTGTTGTTTTTTGAACAGACGTTAAGCAATGTTTTTTTTTTCAATGATAGTTTGAACTAAGTATTTATTTTTTATTTGCACCACTTAAAGTGTTAAAACAGTGTTAAAACATTTATTTATTATTTTTGGATGGTAAGGGACCAGTATTTATTTTTTAAATGTTTTGAACGGACAATAAGCAATGTTTGCTTCTTTTTTTTTTTTCTCAGTGAAACACCGAGAGCGCGGTCGAGAGAAAGAGAGAGTGTGTGGTCGTAAGAGAGGGAGGGGGAGAAAATAGAGAAAGAGTGAAAACGCAATAAAAACAAATAAATAAATCGCAAAAAGTAAACTTACTAACAAATAGAAGGTACTTTGTTACATTGGGACCCACGCTAACTTTGACCCCGTCGTTAGGGTTAGGGTCAGTGAGGGGTTAGGGTTAGCTATAAAGTTCAGGGTCATTAAGGGTTAGGGTTAATGTTAGGGTCAGGGTCAAAGTTAGCCCAGGTCCCAATGTAACAAACTACCAAATAGAGACGTAAAAAATAAGACAAAGACAATGACAATGATACTGTATAGTTAACATCTGAGAAGTTAAGTTTCTTATTTTGTGTGTCACGATCTGACACTCCCATTTAATAAGATTTAATATTTACTTTTGCCCTTGACAACGGGGGAGGAGAGTCGCGACCGATGGTGATTGCTGAAGAGACAGCTTTTACCCCGGCAACCGAATAATATAATAAATATATATACTTCCATCCCGTCACGCAAAATTTTTGTGAGTAAAATATGTGCATATTTCTAGCCACCGGATAATATTATTAAAAGTAAATTAGACAGATTGATGTAGAAAACACTGTGGAATTTCCACAGGGTCCCGCTAGTTATTATTATTATTATTATTATTATTATTATTATTATTATTATTATTATTATTATTATTATTATTATTATTATTATTATTATTATTATTATTATTATTATTATTATTATTTCTGCTCATTAGGAGTTATCACACAAGTCATCGTCAGTGATTGCTCACCGACAACAACGATCAGTGTTCCCTGGAGTTTGACTGTCAACTAGTCTCCCCAGTAATTTAATACTCTCCATCTCTTTTCTATCACCACCGCAAATTACCTTACAGTATCGCAACAGCTGCCTACCATTGATTTCTCGCTGCCAACGACCAATTGTCTCCCCTGGAATTTGGGTGGCAATAAGCCTCACCAAGGTCCCAGCACTCTCCGCAATCTTCCAGTGGTTAGTGCTGTTCCTCCACGGTATTCCTAAATAAGCATGTCTAAATATAAGATAGACCAAATGGAGAAAAAAATTATTCGAGGAAACAATTTATGAAGCTATCAGGCTTCGACCACTCGCTATCGCTTCGCAATTAAATCCTTTTCATTGCTTGAAAGCATTGAAACGAAACACATTGATCAGAAAAAGAAAGCACAACTCATCATCCTTCTTGTTCTCTCTAAAGATAAGAAAGAGAACACTAATCGATGATAAAAATAGAAATAATCGGTAAGAAAACAAATGTAATAGATAAAAAACGAAGACAAAACCAATCGATATGAAAAGGACAGCTCTCTCTCTATCTCTATCTCCTTTCGTTCTATTTTAATAATTATAATAAGGGAATAGCGTGTTGTCTATATTAAAACTAAAAGAAATTAGTTTCATTTTAAAAATTATCTTTAGATATTATTGAGCTTTAACTTCTCTTTCTTTGCTTATAAAATTTTAATTTCCATACGTTATTATTCGCAGA
This sequence comes from Sepiola atlantica, assembly GCA_963556195.1. Taxonomy (NCBI): domain Eukaryota; kingdom Metazoa; phylum Mollusca; class Cephalopoda; order Sepiida; family Sepiolidae; genus Sepiola; species Sepiola atlantica. Next base: position 194,428,562 of record OY744521.1, on the reverse strand, counting down.
ACATTATTAAGATAAAGATTGTCGTTTTTCACTCATGAAAATCAAATTCCCATGCATGAATATTGAAGCGAGCCAGACACACGAACATTCACTTTTATTATATATATTTTTATACCCGTGCTGTTCTTTGCCGTGTTTCCCTGAATACTGGAAAAGAAAACAGAATCGTTATAAAAGGTCTGTGTATCATGTGTTTTTTTTCTTAAATCTTCACTCCGTGTTACTTTTTTAACAAATATTTCCCTTGACTGCTTCTATTACTGTTGTAATTCAAATATTTTCATTTCTATTAAATTAAAAGTATAAATCAAATAAAATAAGGTACAAAGTCGTCTATTATTTCGGTAGATGTCTGTCCGAAATGCAGACTGACAACATATTTTTTTGAAAACCTATTTTCCCTCACTATCTTTTTTTTACCTCCATTGTCCTTTCCCACACGTCTCTCTCGACCTCCCCCTATCTCTATCTCTCTTTCAGTAGTGTTAAAAACAAATAAATAATGACTCCGTAAAAATAAAAGGATATCAACCATCTATGGGTTATTAAGTGCTGTATAAAAATGTCAAATATAGTTATATAGACTAGCGAATATAGACTCCCAAACGGTGGTCTATTTTTGCTAGGCTGTCGCGTTCTTGGGTGCTGTGATAAAAAAAATTGTCTCCGAATACCCTTTTGGTTAAAAAAAAAAAAATTTCCGGCAAAATTTTTTTTTCCCGCCAAATTTTTTTTTCGCGCCCCCAAAAACAAATTCGGTGTGGGGGGGAATTCCTCCCTCCCCTCGACTGGACCCCCTCCCCTAAAAAATCAAGAGCGAACGCAGATCCCAATGTATTTTCGAAGAACAGTTATACGATCATTCATTTGTCACTGGAAGAAGTGAAAAAAAAACGATTTCTTTATCTATTTAAAATCTGATAGGATTTTATCACCTGCCATATAGCTCATACGATAGAGCTTCGAATTGCGGCCTCGGCGCCGATATTTCTGACTTTGAAATTATGTTTACAAAAATTCTCCAGGACGGACAGACACACAGACTGACAGAGAAAGTGTTCGTTAGAATAAATTGCCCTTAGAATATATTGCTCTTAGAATACATTGCTCTTTGCAAACATTACTCCTTGAAAATACTACTCTTTGAGAATGCTCACATGTAAGTCAGGAAAATACTCCGACAATACTATAAACCACAGACCCATAAAATTTGTTTGATGTGGTTTGGTTTGTTTTACCGTATATCAACTATCCTTGGGTAATTTCATGCTGAATATAACTGTCTAATATAATAATATAGGTAAGATAATTATTTATATCCCTAGAATACATTGCTCTTAGTAAACACAAATACATTGTTCTATGATAACCAGAATACATTGCTCTTAGATAACCAGAATACATTGCTTTTGGATAACCAGAATACTGAGCTCTTGGATAATAAGGATACATTGCTCTTAGATAACGAGCGTACATTGCTCTTAGATGACTAGAATACATAGCTCTTAGATAATCAGACTATATTGCTCTTACATAACCATAACACATTTCTCTCAGAATGCATTGCTCTTAGATAATCAGAACATATTGCTCTTATATAACCAGAATATATTGCTCTTAGATAACCAGAATACATTACGCTTAGATAACCAGAATATATTGCTCTAACATAACCATAGTACATTGCTCTCAGAATACATTGCCCTTAGAATACATTGTTCTTAGAAGGAAATGTCACAGTGAAAGTGTCAACCTTACTCTTAGAATGGAGTTCTACTGAGAGAGAGGCATTACTTTCAGAAAACACCACTTCAAGAAAAATATTACCCACAGAAAAACATAACTTCCTGTATAACATTGCTCGTTGAAAACATGTCTTTTTTGGCATGTGTACTCTTCTTTGTTCTCAACATGATTGACCCTATGTAACTATCTTCTAGTATCTATTTGGAGAGAAAAATAAAAAGGACAAGTAACGTTTTGATTCTTTGAAAAATCAGATAGAAGTATACTGTTGGGGATAAATATATATATATATATATATATATATATATATATATATATATATATATATATATATACTATAGTATGACGTGACCAGCCGATTGATCGGACCAGGCCTCTCCGACATCCCGTCTAGCTGAAGATAAGGCCGAAATAGAAAAATGCCTCTGCCACCAGGATCCCGTCCTCTGACATCACGGGTCGCAACCCACGGCCTACATGTGTCCCCGTTTTCGTTTGGGGTTGCAGTCGATGAATTCGTGGCACGCCGACACGGCGATAATTAAAATGTATATACAGGAGTTATATAAGACATGCATAGTGCAAAAAGTGAAAATATGACGGTGTTAGGAATGAGGAAAATAACAACTCCTTATTTTCTTTTCAAAATTGTTTTATAGTAAATTTTACTTGATTTTGTCACAACTTCTACACTTAAAATTGGTCAAACTGATTTAAAGTTCATTTTTTATTTATTAAGCAAATTAAACGAAATACTTAAAAATATTGAATGAAAATTAAACTAATCGTTATTTCAGTCTTAATATACGACACGCCAAACGACACTACTTTATCTCAATCGCTTTTTGTTTTCCATTCTTCTCTCGTTTTTTTATAAGATTAGAATTGAGTGTTACAAATAATTTTGAGACAGTAGTTTTTCACACGAGGTTAGAGTAAGCATGATGTTAGAGCAGTGCCCACTTCCATTAAACGTTAACAGACTAGAGTTATGATGACGTTACAGGATATTAGGTCATGAGAAAAAGTAGAAGTAAAAAAAACGAGATCAATTCTGCTTCTTTTTTAGTCTACGAGGTTAAAGTGATCAGGGGTTTTTTCCTCGAGGTTCATCACTCCTAAATAGATGGTGTGAGTAAATTACAGCCCTTCTAGATGAAGATTGCTGTAAATTGCTGGGAAAAGTAAACTAAATCCCAGTAACAAAGTATGGCTCATTGGTTGTTTTTAAATGCCGCTACATTAATACAGTTACCAGAAGGAAATGAAGAAAAAAGTGCTGAATGACAAAATATTCATTGACCAATTTGCAGTGTGACAACAAACAAAGATTCCAGACCAAACGCCGACTAGAGATGTGTGTTACAGTCTGAGATCGAAGAACATCATATTTTATCATATTTCACTCTATATTCCCTCCTTTTCCCTTCCCTCTCTCTCTCTCACTCCCTCTTTACATTTGTATGTGAATGCTGAAATACGTTAGTATTAACGTAACGCTCGACTTTGTGGACAGTCAGTTTAAACCTGGCGCTGACGTGTTAATACAAAACCGATAATGTTAACGTAATGCTTCCGCTTGGCACAGAGTTGGTTTTTAAAATAACAAATTTGTTTTAATCAGTTACTACATGAATTAATGTAAACTTAATCGGGAAATTAAAAAAAAATTTTTGCAAGTAACTAAATAACTGTAACTAATTTGCCGTTGAATTCTTTCCAAATAAATTGTTACACAGGCCGTTCTTACACAGGAGAAACTACACCGGTTGTCACTATAAATAGTGCGAGTCACCAGAGACACAGTAGACAAAGCACAGTCTTGTAACTGTCTAGCCAACAGCTAGTCAGTTTCTGACTTTGTTAATACACTTGTTAAACCAACCCTCGACTTGACTTCCTTTATTTATTATTTACTGTGGGACAACTTCACAACATAAATGTATATGTAAATTAAATTATGCGATTAATTTCCAAATAAATACATATGTTAATTAAATTATACGATTTCTTTCAAAAAAAGTATATGTTAATTAAATTATGCGATTAATTTCCAAATAAATGTATATGTTAATTAAATTATACGATTTCTTTCAAAAAAAGTATATGTTAATTAAATTATGCGATTTCTTTCCAAATAAATGTATATGTTAATTAAATTATGCGATTTCTTTCCAAATAAATGTATATGTTAATTAAATTATGCGATTTCTTTCCAAATAAATGTATATGTTAATTAAATTATGCGATTTCTTTAAAAAAAAAGTATATGTTAATTAAATTATGCGATTTCTTTCCAAATAAATGTATATGTTAATTAAATTATGCGATTTCTTTCCAAATAAATGTATATGTTAATTAAATTATACGATTTATTTAAAAAAAAAGTATATGTTAATTAAATTATGCGATTTCTTTCCAAATAAATGTATATGTTAATTAAATTATGCGATTTCTTTCCAAATAAATGTATATGTTAATTAAATTATGCGATTTATTTAAAAAAACAGTATATGTTAATTAAATTATGCGATTTCTTTAAAAAAAAAAGTATATGTTAATTAAATTATGCGATTTCTTTCCAAATAAATGTATATGTTAATTAAATTATGCGATTTCTTTCCAAATAAATGTATATGTTAATTAAATTATGCGATTTCTTTCCAAATAAATGTATATGTTAATTAAATTATGCGATTTCTTTCCAAATAAATGTATATGTTAATTAAATTATGCGATTTCTTTCCAAATAAATGTATATGTTAATTAAATTATACGATTTCTTTCAAAAATAAGTATATGTTAATTAAATTATGCGATTTCTTTCCAAATAAATGTATATGTTAATTAAATTATGCGATTTCTTTCCAAATAAATGTATATGTTAATTAAATTATGCGATGTCTTTAAAAAATGTATATGTTAATTCAATTATGCGATTTCTTTCCAAATAAATGTATATGTTAATTAAATTATGCGATGTCTTTAAAAAATGTATATGTTAATTCAATTATGCGATTTCTTTCCAAATAAATGTATATGTTAATTCAATTATGCGATTTCTTTCCAAATAAATGTATATGTTAGTTCAATTATGCGATTTCTTTCCAAATAAATGTATATGTTAAGTAAATTATGCGATTTCTTTCCAAATAAATGTATATGTTAATTAAATTATGCGATTTCTTTCCAAATAATCATTGATTGATGCACACCATAAACTGGTATCGTCTTGGCCTTCGGGGCTTGATTTATGCCGGTCTATGGGTCTGTCCTGTGCACTTCTAGGAGGTCCACCCTCCCAGGCTTTGCCTCCCCTCTTTCGGGAGGTGTAAGTTTATTGCTTACTGCCTGAGGCGCCCCTACCGAGGAATGCCGACGGGGCTGCCCAGGCAATTTTTAATGGCCAGAGTGCTCACTTTCTCTGGCGCTGGCTTTTCAAACCCCACTTTCCCGACTCGACCTTGGGTCACATCTTACCTTGTGGGAGTAAGATACAACTGGCCTTCTGCCTAACCTCCTGGGGAGGTAAATAACATGTTAATTAAATTATGCGATTTCTTTCCAAATAAATGTATATGTTAATTAAATTATGCGATTTCTTTCCAAATAAATGTATATGTTAATTAAATTATGCGATTTCGTTCCAAATAAATGTATATGTTAATTAAATTATGCGATGTCTTTAAAAAAATGTATATGTTAATTAAATTATGCGATTTCTTTCCAAATAAATGTATATGTTAATTAAATTATGCGATTTTTGTCCAAATAAATGTATATGTTAATTAAATTATGCGATTTCGTTCCAAATAAATGTATATGTTAATTAAATTATGCGATGTCTTTAAAAAAATGTATATGTTAATTAAATTATGCGATTTCTTTCCAAATAAATGTATATGTTAATTAAATTATGCGATTTCTGTCCAAATAAATGTATATGTTAATTAAATTATGCGATTTCGTTCCAAATAAATGTATATGTTAATTAAATTATGCGATGTCTTTAAAAAAATGTATATGTTAATTAAATTATGCGATTTCTTTCCAAATAAATGTATATGTTAATTAAATTATGCGATTTCTTTCCAAATAAATGTATATGTTAATTAAATTATGCGATTTCTTTCCAAATAAATGTATATGTTGATTAAATTATGCGATTTCTTTCCAAATAAATGTATATGTTGATTAAATTATGCGATTTCTTTCCAAATAAATGTATATGTTAATTAAATTATGCGATTTCGTTCCAAATAAATGTATATGTTAATTAAATTATGCGATTTCTTTCCAAATAAATGTATATGTTAATTAAATTATGCGATTTCTTTCCAAATAAATGTATATGTTAATTAAATTATGCGATTTCGTTCCAAATACATGTATATGTTAATTAAATTATGCGATTTCTTTAAAAAAAAAGTATATGTTAATTAAATTATGCGATTTCTTTCCAAATAAATGTATATGTTAATTAAATTATGCGATTTCTTTCCAAATAAATGTATATGTTAATTAAATTATGCGATTTCTTTCCAAATAAATGTATATGTTAATTAAATTAAGCGATTTCTTTCCAAATAAATGTATATGTTAATTAAATTAAGCGATTTCTTTCCAAATAAATGTATATGTTAATTAAATTATGCGATTTCTTTAAAAAAAAAGTATATGTTAATTAAATTATGCGATTTCTTTCCAAATAAATGTATATGTTAATCAAATTATGCGATTTCTTTCCAAATAAATGTATATGTTAATTAAATTATGCGATTTCTTTCCAAATAAATGTATATGTTAATTAAATTATGCGATTTCTTTCCAAATAAATGTATATGTTAATTAAATTATGCGATTTCTTTCCAAATAAATGTATATGTTAATTAAATTATGCGATTTAAAGAAAAATGTATATGTTAATTAAATTATGCGATTTCTTTCCAAATAAATGTATATGTTAATTAAATTATGCGATTTCTTTCCAAATAAATGTATATGTTAATTAAATTATGCGATTTCTTTCCAAATAAATGTATATGTTAATTAAATTATGCGATTTCTTTCCAAATAAATGTATATGTTAATTAAATTATGCGATTTCTTTCCAAATAAATGTATATGTTAATTAAATTATGCGATTTCTTTCCAAATAAATGTATATGTTAATTAAATTATGCGATTTCTTTCCAAATAAATGTATATGTTAATTAAATTATGCGATTTCTTTCCAAATAAATGTATATGTTAATTAAATTATGCGATTTCTTTCCAAATAAATGTATATGTTAATTAAATTATGCGATTTCTTTTTTAAATAAATGTATATGTTAATTAAATTATGCGATTTCTTTCCAAATAAATGTATATGTTAATTAAATTATGCGATTTCTTTCCAAATAAATGTATATGTTAATTAAATTATGCGATTTCTTTCCAAATAAATGTATATGTTAATTAAATTATGCGATTTCTTTCCAAATAAATGTATATGTAAATTAAATTATGCGATTTCTTTCCAAATAAATGTATATGTTAATTAAATTATGCGATTTCTTTCCAAATAAATGTATATGTTAATTAAATTATGCGATTTCTTTCCAAATAAATGTATATGTTAATTAAATTATGCGATTTCTTTTTTAAATAAATGTATATGTTAATTAAATTATGCGATTTCTTTCCAAATAAATGTATATGTTAATTAAATTATGCGATTTCTTTTTTAAATAAATGTATATGTTAATTAAATTATGCGATTTCTTTCCAAATAAATGTATATGTTAATTAAATTATGCGATTTCTTTTTTAAATAAATGTATATGTTAATTAAATTATGCGATTTCTTTCCAAATAAATGTATATGTTAATTAAATTATGCGATTTCTTTCCAAATAAATGTATATGTTAATTAAATTATGCGATTTCTTTCCAAATAAATGTATATGTTAATTAAATTATGCGATTTCTTTCCAAATAAATGTATATGTTAATTAAATTATGCGATTTCTTTCCAAATAAATGTATATGTTAATTAAATTATGCGATTTCTTTCCAAATAAATGTATATGTTAATTAAATTATGCGATTTCTTTCCAAATAAATGTATATGTTAATTAAATTATGCGATTTCTTTCCAAATAAATGTATATGTTAATTAAATTATGCGATTTCTTTCCAAATAAATGTATATGTTAATTAAATTATGCGATTTCTTTTTTAAATAAATGTATATGTTAATTAAATTATGCGATTTCTTTCCAAATAAATGTATATGTTAATTAAATTATGCGATTTCTTTCCAAATAAATGTATATGTAAATTAAATTATGCGATTTCTTTCCAAATAAATGTATATGTTAATTAAATTAAGCGATTTCTTTCCAAATAAATGTATATGTTAATTAAATTATGCGATTTCTTTAAAAAAAAAGTATATGTTAATTAAATTATGCGATTTCTTTAAAAAAAAAGTATATGTTAATTAAATTATGCGATTTCTTTCCAAATAAATGTATATGTTAATTAAATTATGCGATTTCTTTCCAAATAAATGTATATGTAAATTAAATTATGCGATTTCTTTCCAAATAAATGTATATGTTAATTAAATTATGCGATTTCTTTCCAAAAAAATGTATATGTTAATTAAATTATGCGATGTCTTTAAAAAAATGTATATGTTAATTAAATTATGCGATTTCTTTCCAAATAAATGTATATGTTAATTAAATTATGCGATTTCTTTCCAAAAAAATGTATATGTTAATTAAATTATGCGATGTCTTTAAAAAAATGTATATGTTAATTAAATTATGCGATTTCTTTCCAAATAAATGTATATGTTAATTAAATTATGTGATGACTTTAAAAAAATGTATATGTTTATTCAATTATGCGATTTCTTTCCAAATAAATGTATATGTTAATTAAATTATGCGATTTCTTTTTTAAATAAATGTATATGTTAATTAAATTATGCGATTTCTTTCCAAATAAATGTATATGTTAATTAAATTATGCGATGTCTTTAAAAAAATGTATATGTTTATTCAATTATGCGATTTCTTTCCAAATAAATGTATATGTTAATTAAATTATGCGATTTCTTTTTTAAATAAATGTATATGTTAATTAAATTATGCGATTTCTTTCCAAATAAATGTATATGTAAATTAAATTATGCGATTTCTTTCCAAATAAAAGTATATGTTAATTAAATTATGCGATTTCTTTCCAAATAAATGTATATGTAAATTAAATTATGCGATTACTTTCCAAATAAATGTATATGTTAATTAAATTATGCGATTTCTTTCCAAATAAAAGTATATGTAAATTAAATTATGCGATTTCTTTCCAAATAAATGTATATGTTAATTAAATTATGCGATTTCTTTCCAAATAAATGTATATGTAAATTAAATTATGCGATTTCTTTCCAAATAAATGTATATGTTAATTAAATTATGCGATTTCTTTCCAAATAAATGTATATGTAAATTAAATTATGCGATTTCTTTCCAAATAAATGTATATGTTAATTAAATTATGCGATTTCTTTCCAAATAAATGTATATGTAAATTAAATTATGTGATGTCTTTAAAAAAATGTATATGTTAATTAAATTATGCGATTTCTTTCCAAATAAATGTATATGTTAATTAAATTATGCGATTTCTTTCCAAAAAAATGTATATGTTAATTAAATTATGCGATGTCTTTAAAAAAATGTATATGTTAATTAAATTATGCGATTTCTTTCCAAATAAATGTATATGTTAATTAAATTATGTGATGACTTTAAAAAAATGTATATGTTTATTCAATTATGCGATTTCTTTCCAAATAAATGTATATGTTAATTAAATTATGCGATTTCTTTCCAAATAAATGTATATGTTAATTAAATTATGCGATTTCTTTCCAAATAAATGTATATGTTTATTCTAATTATGCGATTTCTTTCCAAATAAAGGTATAAGTTAATTAAATTATGCGATTTCTTTCCAAATAAATGTATATGTTAATTAAATTATGCGATTTCTGTCCAAATAAATGTATATGTTAATTAAATTATGCGATTTCTTTCCAAATAAATGTATATGTTAATTAAATTATGTGATTTAAAAGAAAATGTATATGTTAATTAAGTTATGCTATTTCAAGCGTGTCTTTTTATGTGTGTGTGTGTATTTCCGTCTCTACATGTATTACACGTTATCATTTTTTTCTTTAATATTAATCTATTAGAGTCAAGTACTAAAAGTAAATACAAACTATTTCTACAAAATAAGTTGATTAAGAAATTAATTTTCTTTCCTTCAAATCAGTCATATTTCCTTTGTTTCACTGGCATCATCGGATTTATACAGTTAGTTATTTACACATTTATAATTAGACAAAACATTTTTTCAGTATTTATACGATTCATATTCAGATATATGGTAATACTAATATAGAATCTAGTGGTTGGAGCAAGTGTTTTTTAATTTCTATATTTTTCCGCGCAACGCCGGGACACGGGTTCCGCTCGTACTTTATAAATGCCAAACAATCTACCTAGAGTGTCTTATTGAATACTTGGCTAAGTGGATATAGTCTGTGTGTTAAAGAGTGAATTCTAAGCTGTAAACGTGTATATGAAAATTATTGACAAACAAAGGATTTGTGTGAGTTTCAATTGAAGCTTTGAACGTGTGTTTTAATATAAGTTACTACTAAAGGAGGGATTAATTGTAATCGTGAGTCTAAAAGTGCCTTATAAAAATAGGAATGTTTTGTTACTTTCATTTTTGTTTCTTGCTTTTTAATTTTTTTAAGTGTTCTTTTTTAATTCGTAATCAAATTTGGTAAAAACAGAAGAAATGCTATTCTTTCTGTTTTGGAAGATCTAACTAAACTAAAGTATAAAGCGAAAGAGAAAGAACACGAAAGATAAAGAGTTTAGATGCTTTTCGATCTCGGTTTTCAAGATATACTGACATTGCGATAATTTCCCCTTCGAAGTAGACCCTTATATTTAAAAATAAATATTGAAACTGAAAGGATGTAAACTAGAATTAAAAGCTCACTTTCCATACATGAGAAAATAACGCTCCACCTTCTCGTAGTGATTCTAACACAAGTAACCACACTAATCTCAATATTCCACCATACTAGACAAACCATGTCTGAACATCCGGCTAAACCAAACCAAGACCATGAGAAATAAACGTATTGCTTAGTTAAGTGGTCCATTGAGGATGAGACAATTATTTTCCACTTATTTACTTACTCAAGAAGTGAAAAAGAAAGAACAATTATTATTTGAGGTTACAATACAATCCTAAAAAAGCGCTCATATATCAATAACACTGATAAAGAAATAAAGTGTAAGCCACATGAGGTACTTACTAATTTCAAAACCGTTTGTGGCATGGGACAATCTGTATAGTAAAACAATAATAATTTTCGAATGAAAACGCTTGCAATATAATTAACAACCGGTATCTCACGAAAACATGTCTTATTAAATTTTATTAACTGCGTCAATTAAGCGAGTGAGGGTAGTATTTTAAGCTAACTATATAAATAAATATTTGCCAGAAAGCACCTACTAAACGAAACTTTAGTTACATAACCTAGCGATCACGAAGATAGAGAGAAAAATTATCTTTAATTTATATATTAGACATAGTCATCTGCAGACAGCTGCTCCGCCGTATCATGAATCTTCAGTGTGAATTCACAGTGATAGTGTTTGAGGTTGAAATAAAAAAAGCTACCACATTCGGGAGATTTTATCCTTAGGCTATCACACTCGCCGCGAAAGCAAGACAAATATAATGTGTTTTATATTTGTTAACATTACTGACTGCTGACAGAACGGAATTCAATAAAGAAATCTTCACTAAGTTGAAACTATTACCTCTATTACTATTAAGATCAACCAACGAGTTAGGAACAAATGTTATTCATCCATAGACTACCATTTCGTGGTATCACGGTTGCCCAATGTTGCGTGACAACCATATCGTTTAATAATAACAATGTATTAGAAATGATTTTATGATTAACATTATCATTTTTGTCAATTTGGCAAATTCCATGATGAAAAAATAATATCATGTGAAGTATTATTGAGGTAAAGCGTAACCCATGATTTATTTAGATTTGAATAGATTGAAAAAAACATGGCATCCGGAATCTTTGTCGGTTTTTACTGATGAGGGGGGACAACGTCAATTGTTAAAATAATCATCCCAATTAAAAGGGACACCGAAAGATCGAAAAAATTGAAGGACATCCATTGTTTTTTCTTATATCTGTTATGCTTTCCTTATAATATCGATGATTATTTTAATTAAAATTTGATATTTTTGATGTAATCCTGTGCTGAGTAGAAACAGATACAGCTTGAAGGCGCCATGTTGGTTTCAAACCCATACGTACATATACATGAGAAAGGTTGAAACATGAAATAGCATTTCAGACAAAATGGAATGGTCAATATATAGAATTAGTGCATAATCTTAAAAACAAAGTAGTTTAATAACACAAATACATATATAAGGCAACCGATGTTTTGATTATTTAATAAGACTATAATCATTGAAAAAAGAGCTTTATTGGTAAAGCCTCCTTATATATATAAGCAAACGTTTCTTTGAACTTAACACTACGCCTTTCACCTCTCACTGCATCTTCTTCGATATTTCGTTTAAATAAATGGGTATTCCTTATCAATAAAGACATTTCTACTAGACCAGGACCTTACCCAGTGTGGTATCCTAAGAATTGCATGAGTTCCACCTAGTTCAACCACCAATAGCCTTACGCACAGGCTTTGTGTAAAGATCCGTAAGACTTTATTATGTACGTCGCTGGTCTGGAACTTGGAAGTAAGTGTCTGGTCAACATTCTATCTCCGTTTTTTCAAAGAAAGTGTAATCTTATTTCAACGACGAGAGAATTAATTGTATTATGCCCCAGATAGGATGAGCCTGCGAGCTGAAAAAAATGACGGTATATAAAATATACAAAGACATTTTGTCTTCAAAATATATGCTTTATTATTATTTCATCAGCTAATACTGCAGCTTTATTACACTAGGCTGAGTACGAAACTCTATAGCTTTCAACGATCCCTTCAGTGCGAATGTCAGCTCACGACAGACTTTTCTCGAACAAAGAAAATATATCATTTAAAAAACACCCCCTCTGTCACAATCTGAAATGGCACGTTGCGAGTCGGATTACTCTTGTTTAACCGTTGAAAGTTTTACTGACAGAAGCCGTTAACTGTCAACTGGGTCAAATGCAGTCTATCTGATTTTTTACTCTGTGCACCATTTTCTTACGATCAAAGCACAAGCAAAGGGCTTGTCTGTCGCTCGATATGAACCGTGTCCTTTTAAATTAAATAGGTCGGAAAATAACAGTTGACGATAAACCCCAATCTATTTTTATTTTTTATTTTTTACATAATTTAAATTAATCGATTAAAATTGCAACATATAATTCCTTGTTCTGTCGTGTGCCGCCATGACATCTCATGGGACAAAAGGCAATATTTATCAAGGCATATGCACAAAAACTACATAGTATCATAATGTGCATTTCATTTACATGCATTGCCATTTTTACTCCCAGAAAAAAAAAATTAACAGTAGTTTTCAAGAATATATTTTTTTAATTCGACAATTTTTTAATTTTAGTTAATTTTTACAGGGAATAGCCTTAGATTTGTTTCATCAGAAATTCCCTTGAATTCCAGGTTTGGAAAGAATGTATCCTGTATCGTATCCGATTTAACTGATTGGTTAATTATTTGTATTTCAAGCTTAATACATTCCAGGGAATTCCAACAGAAACAAAACTGGCAGTCGCAATTGTTTTAAAAGAAATAGATGTTCTGAAAACAAAGCCACATATAAGACTGCCTACGACCACTGCAAAAGGGTTATAGAAAACGCGAGAGAATCCGTTAAGTCTAGAGTAACTGAACAGAGGATTGGTTCCCACGAGTTTTTGGAGAAGGTTCTAAACAAATGCGTGACGTCCATTACAACTATCATCAATGGACCAGAGGTGATTTCCTCAGAATCTAACAAAGCTACACTTTTTACAAAAGAAAACTTTGCATCAAATTCTACCCTTTGCGATCAGAACCACCTATCAGCTGAATTTCCTTTTATGTCTGAAAGCACTCTGAGCGACATCCATATATCTGTCCGAGATGTTGCCAAACTTATCAAGAACCTTGACGCTAGCAAATAAACTTGTCTTGACAACATTCCAATCATAGTACTTCAAGAACTGCAACCAGAACTAGCTCATGTACTTACAAAACTTCCAAATCGTTGTTCAAAAAAGAAGTGTTTCCAATCACCTTGGAAAACTCCGTCAATCTGCCTAATATTTAAAAATAAATACTGGAAATCGGTCCTCTGCATCTAAATACAGACCAATCAGTTTCCTGGGCGTCATGAGTAAGTTGCTTGCCTCTGTGATAAATCGAGAAGTTGTCAATCATCTCAGAGGAAACAGCTTACCCAGTGACGATCAATATGGATTTCGCCCTGCAAAATCAACAGCTGATGTGCTGACTGTAATATCACACAGGATCAGTGACTCTATAGATGGGGCTTCGCTTCTTTAATATGGTTTGGCATAAATGTCTGCTCTGAAAGATTGCTAGCTATGAAATATCTTGAAATGTCATCTCAACAATCACATTCTTTCTCTCTGATAGATACAAAAGTAGTCGTTGATGGACAGAAGTCTGAAGCACATCAATGCCGACGTGCGTGAGGGATTTATTCTGGACTCAACCTTATTCCTGATATTCAATGATCTCCCTAATCACATTTTAAGATCATTGGACGACATTTATGCAGATGACAACTATCTATGGCAACACTTCGAAGAGCATAAATGATTACGATCTTTCTGATTCTCTCTCTTCCGACCTGGAGCATGTGTTGCAGTGGAGAAAAGGGTGTCTGGTTGCTTTTAATCACCCAAAAACCAATGTTCTGTCCTTCTACCACCAACGTTCGAATTCCCATTTTGCCATAATTGAAATAAATGGGTGTCTACTTTAGGAATGCCCCTTCTAAGACTGACCTTCACCGTAGACTTGAAATCGAAGATTTTTTTAGGTACCACTTTGATAACTTTCTAGGAATTTCAAACTGAACCCTTTATCTAATCAACTGGAGTAGATTGTTCTCATTCTGTAATCTATGTTTTGTAGATATCTATTATTATTATTTGGATTATTCGGACTATTATTCACACTTTGGATGCTATTCTCACACCGTTTTGGCCGATGTAACCTCCAAATTTCTTCCGATGTATCTTGTCGAACTCTGTAATCTTCATGTCAAACTTGGGTATCCATACAGTATTTCGAACTAAGCCGAAAAGTTGTCAATTACCTCAATAAAAACAGTCTACTCAGTGACAAGCAAAATGGATTTCATCCTACAAGATCAACAGCTGATGTGCTGACTGTAATATCGTACAGGATCAGTAAATACATTGATGGAAACTTTGTTGACATATCAAAGGCCTTTGATAGGGTTTGGTACAAAGGTTTACTTTACAAACTTGCTCGTTATGGAATATCTGGAAATGTCTTCTCAACCATCAAACCCTTTCTCTCAGATAGGTTTATAAAAAATAGTCGTTGATGGGCAGAAGTCTGAAGCACATTGTATCAACGTCTGTTGGAATTTATGCAGATGACACAACCATATATGGCAACATGTGAAAGAACATTAATGATCAAGATCTTTCTGATTATCTCTCTTCCAACTTGGAGCACATGGTACAATGGGGAAAAAAGTGGCTGATTACTTAAAACCAAGCTTCTCTCCCTCCACCAACAACGTTCAGATCCTCACTTTGACTCTATTGAAATGAATGGATCTCTTCTTGAGGAACACCCGCTTGATATGAATTCGGACATAAAAAGTCAATTGTTGTTGTATTTGTATTTTTTAGGTCATCATAATTATAAGAATTATTTCAATACAAAAAATGTAATTATTGACGCAATTATATGATCTATTTGAATATTAGTGCGAACACGGGCGAAGTATGATATGTTTTTCATCAATTCTGTTTTGTAGGTTATTGTAGACTTTCCGGATATTTGCTCTAGTAAAATTTCCTTGAGTTATCTGTTCATCCCAATATGGTCGCTTAGGTAAACGAAACAAAAAGTTGTTATTAACTAAAATAAATAGCATCACTGATCCTGTGCCAACTATCTGTACTTACTCCGCGTTGCCTGGGAATCATGTTTATCTCACTTTTGTTGCGATTATTACAAACTATATTTTTTTATTTTTGTTATAGTAATTTCTATCTTTTAGGACAATTTTAAATGTCATAATTATGCTTTTAAAAGGTTAATTCAAGTAATACTCTCTCAGTTAGACATGTAATTATTCATTGGACCGATTGTTATGAAACTATAAATACGTTTGCTAATGTTCTACTTATTTATAAAATTATTGGATGTAAATGACTTCCCAAATATTTAATAGTTTAATACATGAGAATGTCCTGATGTCATATTCGACAGATTAAATTCCCAAAAGAACATGAAGTAATTCAGGCCTATTCTAAAACTATTTGCATTGTATTATAGAAGACATAGTTTAATAAATGTTTTTTTCAATAATCCGTGAAAGAAAAAAACGAATGAAGGATAAGTTTACTCTCCGTGTGTCGGCAAAGGAATTTTAGCAATTATGCTAGAATGTTAATGTTTATATTTTAGCTAAATCAAACATTTGAATCGGAATATGTAGTGTGCTGTAAAAACTCAAGTGATTAATGAAAAGTAAAAAATAATAATTTCATTTAATTTATGTGTATGTAGACGAAGATTTTCATAGCTAAGTATAATTTGTTTGATGTTAATGTAATAACGGTACAACTCTCCTGGCACACAACACCTTTACTTCTCTATAAGTCAGTGCACCAATAATGTAGTTCTCAACATTCGGTTGCCTTCACTCGTGTCAATACTAGTGTGTTGATGTGGTGTCACAGATTTTGGCCGTATTCCCGGGACGTCAGCGTTGACCACAAGTTCCTACTCCCGTGAAGAAAACTGATTGTGTCGTTGCTCCTTCGTTGAGCGTGATAAACTTTTCACATGCTATGTTGATTGATCCGAAGTCAATGGCCAGTATTAATAAGAGAAATAGACGCCAACTGAGGAAGGAGAACTATATTTTAAACAAGCGAAACACAAATCATTTAATATAAAAGGAGAATATATTTCCGTAAAACTTGTGGTTACAAGAAAAAACGTCTTTCATTAATTGGGGGTTAATACCTATTAGGCTTCTTGGCCTTTTGGCTAAGATCAAAGTGTAGTATCTGTTCCGATGGATACTGCACGCCTGTCCTGTGCAGTTTTAGAAGGTCCACCCTCCCAGGCTTTGCCTCCCCTCTTTGGGGAGGAGTAAGTTTATTGCTTACTGTCTGAGGCGCCCCTACCGGGGAATGCCGACGGGGCTGCCCAGGCAATTTTTAAATGGCCAGAGTGCTCACCTCTCGAGCGCTGGCTTTTCAAACCCCACTTTCTCGACCCGATCTTGGGTCACATCTTACTTGTGGGAGTAAGATAAAACTGGCCTTGTGCCTAACTCCCGGGGAGGAGTGAATAAAACCTATTAGGTTTCTGGACTGGATTTCAGTTTTAACGTCGCCTCACTGGGGTACTTGACAGTCGGCGGAGAAGTTTTAAGTGTACAGAGCAAAAAACGTTCACGACTTATTGTCGAGCGGCAAAGGCAGTTTTCTTTCTGTAAAACGTCTCAAAACTTCCTGAAACTGAAAATTGAAAAATAAAATCGAAACTATCACGCATTATATTCATTTGCAAGGTCACTTTGCACTGCCCGGGCACAGTTCACCTACCTTGCTTAGAACCATTTCTATTGGTCCCCTTACCCTACTGAATACCCTCACCGTTGTGGGTTTATTGTCAATCACGCCCCATTCAACATGAAACAGGAAAAACACATTTTCATTTTAAAATCATAAACACTATTTTTCAGTGCATTTAGAATTGATGGCTAGGATTATTTTTCGTGATGTACCATGGGCAAGTTCCACAGTGTATACTAGTGTCCCTATCTGTCGCAATTCTCTTCTAGACCATGTTATTTTGTCACATTAACAGTAAATTAACAATCAAAGACGTCAGGTAAATCAAGTAAAGGGGTTATTTTTATAGTTTGATATTTATAATTATAGCCAAAGCTAAAATATAGAATAACGAAGTGATAACTTTGATACTCAAATCATTATATACGAAATCTACATTAATAATAAACGGCTCATTGTATTCTGATAACGACAGCCATCATAGTAAGTACGTTCTAGAATGCAAAGTTATTATTACCTCGCAACATCATATACAATTAATTATAAGAACTATATGAGTTAACATCTAATTTTAAAAATCTAATTGTTTATCTGATATCAGAAATTGTACTCAGCTTGAGAAATATAGGAAATACTTTTTAGTTCATAATTGAAAATGGCCCTTGTCTAGCAAACTTCCTAGCTGGCCTAATTATTATCAGAAAGAAACTCCAAATTATACTGAGGCATATAGCATAGTGGAAGAAAACATAACACATCTCGTACAAATCAAGTATCGATTTTGAAAATGCATTGCTATTTTGTCTGACGTTGAAATTCAAACAAGATACATTTATGTTAGATAGCTTTTTCGGTTTTCGAAGTTCACACATTTATTTCCACATTCAAATCTTTGTTTATAAAATGGCTCTTCTGTTTTGTCATCGACGTCGCATTCATAACAATAAAGTAGGCGGATATTTTTTTTAGGAAATTTAAAGCAAAAATAGAATAAAATAGTGCATCACTTTTAAAACATCAGAGAAGTATACATTATTTTGAGTGACTAATTTTAAACGAGAAAATAGCATGAACACCCAATAAAACCTTCCAGTATACAAAAAGGCAAACATAGAAAATTAAATAAAACATTAAAGTTTAACTCGTATTTTTTTTCATGAAATATAAAAACAAATATAAAATTGAATGAAAAGGTGAAAGCAAAAGTAATTAAACACATTATCTAGTTGTGATTGGGTACTGTTATTGTACCTCGTTCTGCATGTACAGTTTTTATCTTTAATGATTTAAAACATACTTAAACTGACAAGGGAATGCAATTTGTGTAATCCGAACTGTTTTGCCTTTTTTTAAAACTTTGTTTTTGTCTTTTTGCTTTTTGAAAACTTCTTTTTCGATTTTTTGAACTTCATTGAACGAACAATAAATAAAAGGTCTGAATTTTAATGGCTGCTCTTTCTGGTATGATGACGATGATTATGATGACGATGATGATGATGATGATGATGATAGCTGCGCTTTTTATGGTGATTATAATTATTATGGTGATAGCTGATGATAATGATCTTTTTTCTAGGAAGGTAATAATGATACTGGAGATGATGGTGATGCTACTCATTTCATGACAATGATGACAATGAAGGCAAGATTAGCTGTAATGATGATGATGATGATGATGATGATGATGATGATGATGATGATAGCAGGGGTGGCTGTGATAATGATAATGACGATGATTATATTGATGATGATGACGATGATGATAGTGATGACGCTAGTGATGAAGGCTGCTCTTTAATGATGCCGATGATTAACATGATGCTACTTTATGCGTACTGGTTTTACAATCATAACGATCATAGTGCGGATATTAACACTCTGTATATATCATATATAATTAAAGTGATCGTGCGTGTGTCCGGTTCGCTTCAATAATCACGTATGTGAATTGAATTTTTATGTGCAGAGAAGGAAATGATTAATCTTAATAATAACTCATAATACTACAAAATAAAGGGAAAAATAATCACGCATGAAAATGCAATTTTAATGAGCAAAACCGTTAATGCTTAATCCTGATAATAGCAATAATGATTATAACATTTTTTTAAATATATTAAAATGGTCGGAAAGAGTATTAAATTACATATCTATTTTTACTTTAAATAATTTACTTTTGTATTTTTCTTATCTATTAGTTGTGTCTTCTTATCCATTAGTTTCGTTATCGATATATTTCGTGCCCTTCTTTTAAGTGATGTATAGGAACGAAATTGCGAATCGATAGTGATCGAGCAAATCCAGCTAGTCATATCATAATCATACTGTCAATATTGAAGCTGATGGTTCCTTTTTACCTGGAAGTTGATACCGATACTGATGATGATGATAGTGATTATCCTCCTTTTCTGATGATCATGGCAGTGGTGCCTGTGATGATGATGGAGATGTTGCTGTTGCTGCTAATACTGCTGCTGATAGCTGCTGTTTAATGATAATGATGATTAATATGATGATAATTGTTATTTTAGTGATCCTAATGATGGCGATATTGAAATCGATAGGTCCTTTTTTCTAGGAAGGTAACAGTTGGTAAAACTAAATTTAAATTCGTATGAATCAGCATCTTACAACTGTTTTCACCGACTTGATTCTGTTATTGGCATTTTACAGGAGGGACCACGTGAAGGTTGCCAATATCCGCAAGTCGAAGTGGTACTATGGAATTGACCTTATTCAAACTTGGCACACCCTGGTCGTCAGTCCGTGTCGTTATCAACTTAAGCACCGTCAGATAGCTTTTCGAAGAAGGTGATAATGATACTGTTTATTATGGTGATGATACTTATATGATGATGATGCTGATGATGATGATGATGATGACGATGATGATGATTTATTTTAAAGAGCTCATGAATATAGCAATTGTCGTTTCTATGCTAATTCCGTTAATGGTAGTAAAGTAATTGTTTTTAGTCTATAATACATTTTATCACAAAATCTATGCAACAAGTCTGATTATTTACATAATGTGGGCTTACATTACAAGACAATTACTTGTTCATGCGTCTGCATTTATCTATAAATCATTGTGTGTTATTTACTGCATGATCTTTTGGCTTTGCAGTTAATGATTGAATATTTTATCCGAAATAATTTATAGTTTCTGCTATTTCTGTGCAAGAAAGAGGTAATTTTGTTTTATTAACTGATATTAGATTTAATATTTCTATTTTTCTTTACATATATATTTAGACAATGTGCTACTATTTTGTATATTTCCCTCCTGAATATCTTAATGTGATGATCATACCGACACTTGTAATTATTTTCTGTAACCCATATGTATACATGTTGTCTATTATGTATATTAGTATTTACTGTTGCTTCGTATATTAGTTGTTAAACATTTATTTATTCATGGGAAATTATTTTGCAATTGTACAATTACATAAATTAGTAGTTTTATTAACACTAACTATATAATCACTTATATTCCTGGTACTTTTATCAAGTACTTTTTATTGTGTTTCTTTATAGTAGATTACATGTTTTCCATGCAACACTAACTAAGCTTAATGTTATTTATATTGATAATTTTAGATATCCTATTGCTTTTACGAAAATGTTTATCTATTATTCTGACGAATACTTTGACCATTTGTGTTTTTCTCCCTTTTATAACATGTATCCAACTTAATTATATTTTTTCTATTATTATTTTTATTATCATTTTATCAAATGTTAATTTATAATCATATACGCTGTTTTTACAAGCTGTTAAATATTCTGTTTCATGGTGATTAAATATATTTATATTGTTGGAATTAGTGGCGGTTATGAAACCTATTTTACTAGATAATTGTTTGGAAACTGTTGGCGAGTGGTTAGAGTATTTATAAATATATCATGTCATATTGCCGTTTTCAATAAGGATTTCATGTTTGATTGTTTAAGCTGAATCTTATACCTTATATATCTTTTATATTCATGTTCATATATATGTGAAATTCAAAGGTAAAACATATATATTATTTCTTGTTTTATCTAAATACAACTAGATATAACTTGGCCATCATCCTTGTAAAAACAAATATTTTTCTTGTAGATTTGAGCTAATAAATGCATAGAGAGGTGATAAGCGAGGGTCTAATATTGAATCGGAATGTTTGTGAAATATGTTTATTCTGTGATAATTGAAGTCTAAATATTTAAGAACACATTGCGATGTAATAATCGACTAATAACCCTTCTCTCTGTCTATCTTAACCTCCATCTCTTCTCTCTTCCCATAACTCTCACCCCACTTACTTTCTTTTTCTTCCTCTCTCTCCTCCATCTATTTCACTTTCCTCTTTTAATTATTTAATTCTTCTCACCACCCCGTATCATTAGCATTTTATTTTTACGTCAGTCGTTCTTCCTAACAGCAGCTTCAAGAACTGATGAAGTGTGTACGGTGACAAGCAATTAAGATGCAATTATCAGAGCTTTAGTAGTATAGAGATAGTTATTATAACGATGATGATGCTGACAATATTAACTGGTTTATTATGATGATTGCTGGTTTTTATGCAAGTGATGATGTTTTCATCATGCAACTGCTGCTGCAGATGATGATGCGTCTGCTGCTGCTTCTGCAGCTGCTGCTGTTGATGATGATGATGAGGAGGAGGAGGAGAAGGAGGAGGAGGAGGAAGAAAGAAGAGGAGGATGTCTTGTTTACTAAAGATAAACAAAACGAAAAACAAATTGCATGATCCTTCCGGAGAGCTTCACCACATGATCGAAAACAGAAATTTTGCATAGAGTGGCGATTATTCTGTTGTGTCAACACATGTGTGAATTAGCAGATTATACTGAAATACATGTTAAAGGTATTTTCAATGCTGTTTTTTTAGGGAGATTTCGCTGTCCTCCTCTACAAACAGCGCCTGTTATTCCAAAATGGTCACCCATCTTGTAGGGACGAAGCTCGACGTTGTTTAACTTTTGTGATCTCACAAAAACCGGTGTGTCAACGTGATTATTCCGTATATCATGTCGCTCTTACTAAAGCAAGTGATGATTATTATTATGATGATGATGATGATAATGATGATGATGATGATGATGATGATGATGATGATGATGATGATGATGTCTGCATTCTTTGTTTCTTGTTTTGAAACTGCCATACTTTTCTAATCATTAGTCGATTTCAATCGATACCAATCGCGATAGATATGTGCAAGGTGATATTTTCCGCCTCACAAATTCTAGTTTGATGTCTAAGTTCGGCTTTTACATTTTATACGTTTAAAAATAAATCTATTTATTCTATTTGTGGTTAAAAGAAGAGATTCGCCGCCGACATCCTGTCATCCATTCGGTCGTCTCTCCTTTTCTTTCCGATGTTATATTTATATTCCGGTTCAGCACAGTGCAGTTGAACACTGCCATTCTAATAATCGCACGTTCTTTTTGTCTGACACGACGATGTCCTTTGAACCACGTCTTGTCCAAACGCATAACCTGACACATACAATACCATGCCATCAACTGATTTCATGAAAAACACACGTACCCACCCAGTCTCATGTTCCACTGTGTAATATAGACCAATGTGCATTTATTTGTATATTTATTTACACACACACACACACACACACATAAAGATAAAACCACTTTAGGTGTTAAGAGGAAGCGAAAAAGCAAATAGCATGTTAGGCACCAACCCCTGACTTATCCCAATACCTAATGAATTCAAAATAAAATAATTTTACTCTATATTCAAAAAAAAAATTAACGGTATGGTTTTCTGTTCTTTACGTCATCAAAAATGATATTATTGATTTACATATGTAAAATTCAATTACAGACGTAAATTAATGATTTCGTATGAATATTTTAGTAATATATCTAGACAAATAACGTTTGCGTACACTTCCCGTCATTCGTGATTGAGTTTGTACATTTGTATACAAAAGAAGAATAACTGGCGAATTGCGGGTAAAATGAATTCTCTGAACAAAACAGTTTTACACCATTTTTTATGTCCCCTTACCAAGATTAAAATCAAGATATTATTATACTAAACCTTATGTGTTGTTATGTTATTCGAATTTTGATCAAAATCTATTAGATGATTCAAAATGTCTAAATGCAAAGGCTTAAGCTTAGGGGCTCTTTAGAAATTGAAATTCAGAGAATCTTGTTTAACAGGTGTCCAATCCCTATGAATTAAAATCAATGCAAGCATGAAATATTTTAATTTTCAAATCGTAGGTTGTGCCCATATTATTCTCTCTAAAGACCTTTTAAAATATAAAATCATACTGAACTTTGGTAAATATTTATTAATTTATGTCTAATACCTATTGTTAAAATTACACACACACCAGAGGTATCTGAATTTTCGCGAAGGACTTACAACTCTTTGACTTAAATTTCTTAAATCTAAATTAAACTAAAGGTTGCCGACATTTAGATCCTTTACGCTTAAACGCTCTGTTTCAAAATTCATAATGATCGGTTAATGACATAAGGGGTGAATCCTCGCGAGATTTCAAACAGATGTCACTTGGTCAAGACGCCATCACCAATGCAGAACTATATAGCTATGATTCAACTTCAAATTATGGACAAAATAAGATGTTTAGCTGTTAAAACCAACATGTTGCTCTGTGTTTCATGCTCGTGCAATCATTATATTTTGGAAATGGGTTACAAATAGACTACGATAACGTAATCTGTTTGGCAAATTAATACGAGTTTAAGTCGACTTTTTCAGGTAATAGTGTTCAATATTTTGAAAATATCTTATTCAGCCTTATTGTTTATATTAAGATTATAATATTAAGTTGTAAATTCATAAAACTGCCAGGCATCTTAATCTTTACATTTTTCTATTAATCTCAGCCCTCATATAAATTAATATTTACTTATACATCTCAGAAATTGTATCTTTAGATTTATATTCACGAGGTATATATATATATTTGTTCATTACATTGAGCGCTCATACCCGGATTTCCTTGTGGAATTTTGTTCACTATAACACACACACAAACACACCCACCCTTCTCTCTCTCTCTCGCTCTCGCTCTCGCTCTCTCTCTCTCTCTCTCTCTATATATATATATATATATAAATATATATATATATATATATATATATATATATATATATAACATTCATAAATAAATATTACATTATATTTTACCTACGTACGAAGTCGTTTCTCTCTATATATATATTTCTCTCTCTCTTTATATATATATATATATATATATATATATATATATATATATATGTATATATATATATATATATATATATATATATGTACATTTTTAAGAATAAATATGTTTAATATCTCCCAAGAGAAAATTCGCGCATTATTTTCAAGTTAAGACCTTTTCATATTTTCGGAGCTTTAAATAATTATTTGTATAACAAGTAATTTTAATATCTACAGTATGGCTATAGATAACTGTTTTGTCGGTAGCAAAATTTAAAGCCTTGACTAAAGTCAACATGGACTTCCATCCAACGTTCTTATCGACACGGCCGTCTTTACAGAAATAAACCTAATTATTATTTTAACGAATATAGTAAACCTCTGAAAGTGTTCCTCCATGCAAGGGAGGAAACTTTCGCAATATTGCATACTTATAAGCTTTTCATATTTCTCAGGATGATTGTCCTTCAATGTGCTTTAAATAATTATTTGTAAAATTAATATTTAAATATCCACATAATACATATATGTCTAGTCTTGACATAGACTCATCGGTGTGTCTATATATAGATACAAATATCGGATTCCTAAATACTTATTACTAAATATGTAGAATTTTAAGTAGTTAGAATATGTCTAACAGAACGAAAAATAAATCATCTAAGTAAATGTTCAACGCAATTGGTAATCTGGTGAAGCAGTTACGTATTAACGTAGAATAAATGAAGAATACAGGTTCGTACCAACGCTCTAGGAGGGTATATTAATCAGAAATCTGGATGCGATGGGAAAAACTAATATTGTGTAAGATGAGTATATATTGATCTGTATATACATTCATTTCCGTAGTCTTGTTGCATTGCCAGAAGGTTTAATCCTGTGCAAATACAAGAATAACATAATCAAATTACTGAAAGTTTCATTTATTCTCTAAATAATAATAGCAATAATAATAAACATAAAAATAATAATAATAAACATAATAATAATAAACATAATATTATTAATAATAATAATCATAATAATATTAAATAAAATAATGATAATAAAGAGGAAAAAATAATAAATAGAAGAAGAAAGTGAAGAAAAAGAAGAAGAAGAAGAAGAAGAAGAAAAAGAAGAAGAGGAAGAAGAAAATAACATAGCCATTAAATGGGTCGACTATATGAAATCATACAACAGAATCTTCCAAACATGTATAATTTAATGGTTAAAGATATACACAGACAATGGAAAAATAAACGCTGGAACTGCCAGTTGGAGGAAAACAACTGGCGGATATAAGAGAGGCATTTTCTAGGTAGACCACCTATCTCTACTACTGTTTACTATAGCTATGGTGCTATTCACAAAGGTACACAGGAGATGCAATGCAATATATATATATTTACGGTTATAAATAAAATAAAAAATATCTATCAACTTAAAAGCATTTACCCTTTTCTGTGTGTGTTCATTTAAAAGTAAGAAACTACACAAGACACACTAACAAAGCTGATATGGTTTAGCAATGCCGGACAGAATATGGGCACCTTTTTTTGTTATATACCTTCTTTTAGGGGGGTCAGCAGGACATAATTAGATATGGTGGTCGATATTTAAACCGATTTTTTCATCGACATTTGGTGTGAAACGCAAAAACTACACTACACTTTCTTGGCTGTCGGGTTTGGATAAAAGGGTAGTATCTGTTCTCTCGTCGGTTGGAGTAGGAGGCATCTTTCTTGATTAGGCCACGTTTTACTAACTTGACTTCTAATGGAAAATTCCACTCTACTTAATTTTAACTATATGTGGAAATTTCAGATGCTAACCTTATTTTTACACACTAATATATAAAGATGGTTACACATATAAAATAGCCATATCTTGATATGGAAGGTAATCCACTTAGAAATGTGCAGACAACAATACTCTAGATAAAGACAAATGGTGCAAGCATAAGATGAAACCAACATTTGCATTACAAAAAAAGACAAACACCATATCGGACATTGAAATACACACCGACAAATTCTCCAGAAATAGAAAACTAGACATACTCATAGACAACAAGGGAAACACACTTGCCAAATAGTAGATTTAGCCGACGAAGCGTATAATAAGTGAATCCTATATAGACTTATTTTGAAAAAGAGGGAATTTACTTCGAAATATCAGAAAAAACGTGGACCCCATATAACACGATAGATTAAAAGATGAAAAATAGCAAGTAGAAAAAATATTACATCACATATTGTTTCTTTATATCTATTACATTATTTTAATTCACCCGGTGCTCATGACATTACATTTCATTGTAAAAGATTCTTGAACCTCAATCCTATGTATATACTGCACACAATGTTTCGTGCAAACTACAGCACTCTTTATATTTCGTTTATTATGTTTTGATAAAATTGTATCAGACCACATACTGTAGATTCAATTTGTCTTGCTTTTTAATGTTCGGTAAAATGTGCGATGCAATTAAAGGCAAACAACTTTTAAAATTAAGAAACGTGCTGGTCTTTATCAAGACTATGCGTAATGCTTGCTGTGTCTGATGGAAATTATTTTTAATTCACGTCGTCATTGTTAATATTGATATCGTAGTGTTGTTCACATTTATTATTGTAATTGATATTCACATTGACAACAGAAGAAGAAAATTACTCCATTATCGATTAAATTTACAACATAATATTTACGTTTATATTATAGATATAAAACGTTGTTGACGTTGTTGTGTATTGAAATTAGATTAAACAAAAATTAAACACGTTGACTATTCATGAAGACTAGTTGCCGGAGTATGATTCATACCAAAATCAAATCGGCAGATTGTCTGTTATTTTGTAGGATGGCTTTCTCTCTGTCTGTCTGAGGTATGGTCTTCTGCTGTTCTAGGAAGTCCACTTTCCTAAGCTTTGCCTACACGTCCTTTGCTAAGTGGTTAGTTTATTGCTTATCGCCTGAAGCGCCCCTACCAAGGAATGCCGACGGAGGCGCCCAGAGTTCTCTTCCTTTAGGGCATTTGTTTCAAAATTCCACTTTCCGACCTTGTGTCACATCTTCCCGCCGTGGGAAGGAGATAACTACAATAAAGACTAATACACCGACTCCTTTCATACGAGCCAACACTACGGCCTTTGCATAATTCTGGCAAAGAGAGACCGCCTCCTTAATGCGTAGACGCTTCTTTGTTGGATTGAAGCATCGTTCGGTTCCGTTTTTGCAGGTTCACTCCTTTTGGAGGGATATTTTCGATCGCCAGAGGCGTCTCTATCGAGGGTATGCCGACGGGTTCGTTCTCTGCTGATTTTGAACACACCAGCATACCCCATCGGAGATGCTGGTGTTCACCCATCTTCCGGTCTTGTGCCTCATCTTCCTGCCATGAGAAGTACACAGCTCACGCTAAAACAGTCACAGGGTTATTACACTTTGCATATTTTGACATTCTTGTCTGACTTGCTTAGGTGCTCGAGCCTTGTCCTTGAATGAAGTTTGCTCCGTCGATCCTAGGAGATGAACCCTCTCAGGACATTACTTTTTCGCTCGTGTTGAGTGGTTGGTTTATCGTCGGTTGCCTGATGCACACCAACCGGGGAATGCCGAAAAGTGCGTTCTCAGTTTTTTTTGCACCGGACCAGCGTTCCCCTTCGAGGTAACTGGTGTTCCCCCACCTACTGGTCTTGTGCAACATTTTTGCTGCAGTAGTAACCAATTTAATCTCACCCATATATACAATTTAGTAAATTCAAAAATGATACAAAATAATACAAATGATGAAATTAGAAACAAAATAATTTGATTAAAAAAAAACTAAAAATACTATGTTCCCTCGAGTCGTATATTTTTGCTAGTATATATGATCTAAGTGTCGAGTTTGCAAATTTACAGCCGGTTGCGACAAGTTCTTGTTGACGCACACTGCCCTCACCACGCACACACAAAGGATGAGGCAATACCTGAGAAGATGGCCTCATAATAATACGTCAGATATTGCACTACCTCCATGAGCAGGATGGTCTCATGGCAACAAAAAGGGGCTACACTACACCCTAAAGGATGGTTTTATTACAACGGAATAGATACTGCACTACCCCTTGGATCGAGCATTGACAGCTAGTACATTAGGCTGAAGTAGTATTGTAAACACAAGAGTACAATAGTAAAATATTGCTAGATGTAATAGTATAGCTTCGGATTCAGACAGGCAGATACAAAATCTCCATTGGCCAGAGATAAGATATTAAAATAAAATATTATATTGGATACTTTTCTTGACACGGATCATCCTAGAAAACAGAAGAGTTTATTTACCGCTGTTTAGCGTGAATAAAGTCAGCGCTCCAAAGGAGAAGATAACATAAATATTTACATATGAAAATAAGAGCTAATAAAAAAGATTGTATTTGCGTTTGTTGAGATAACATTGATTTCAGATAATTATAATTTCTGAATGATTACAAAAGACTAGAGCTACAAAAACTAGAGCAATAAAAACCAAAGAAAATGCCTCAGTTGTTGCATGCATTTTGACAAAAGACAGGTATAGAAGAAAATGCTGAATAGTTTCTGTAATGTAATCTTCTGATGCCACTATTCAATTGTATGTAAGTTTAGGATTTATTTAAAAAAAGGAAATATTATTAAGAAGCGTATTCCATTTTTTGCGAAGAAATATATATGTATGAGAATGTAGTTTAAATATATATTGAATTTCTCATCAATTTATGTATTTTGTTATTTATTATTTTTATAAAATATATGAATGTAATATATGGTAAAATGAGCGAATTTATTATATAAAACATGGTTTACACTTAAGTATATTTCAATTTGTTACGTAAGAGTGGCGATTCTGAGGGCAATATTATAATGGCCGCTGATGCAAGCAGTCAAGCAAACAAGCAAACAAACAAGACCTACCGAATTTTAGTGTTATATTAGACCCTCAGTGGTCAATACATTCGTGCTGTAGACAACCCCTCACTCTGTCTCTTATTCGATTGATGCCGTCATCATGTTCGACGTTACCAACTGTGCACATTTATGTTCCATTTATTTTAAGTAAAGGTCATGAACTTATGACGTCATTATTAATACATTAGTTGGTAACGACATTCACTGTGGATGGTTATAACGATATGTTTTAATGAATATACTTACCTGGCACACGCTAGGAAGTAAGTGTAGTATCTGTTCCGATGGATACTGCACTCCTATAGACGGGTGTCGTCTTGTCCTTCGGGACTTGATTCCACCTGTCTGTGGGTTTGTCCTGTGCAGTTCTAGGAGGTCCACCCTCCCAGGCTTCGCCTCCCCTCTTTGGGGAGGAGTAAGTTTATTGCTTACTGCTTGAGGCGCCCCTACCAGGGAATGCCGACGGGGCTGCCCAGGCAATTTTTAAATGGCCAGAGTGCTCACCTCTCGAGCGCTGGCTTTTAACCCCACTTACTCGACCCAAGCTGTGGTCACATCTTACTTGTGGGAGTAAGATAAAACTGGCCTTGTGCCTAACTCCTGCAGAGGAGTAAATAAATATGTTTTAATGGATGACACCATCATTTAGTTATGTTATCATTTATGATGTTATCCATTTATGACGTCATCCAGTGTGAATGCGGTGTAAACAAACAGATAATAAAAAAGATCCATAGAGTTGTAGTACTCTATAGATGAAATGAGGTCTTCATGAGAAATTCTGTAATACAAATGTTGATTTCCTAGAATAGAAAATGAAAAAAAGATAAAAGGAAAAGCAAAGAAGATGAAATTAAATAAAAAATATATGAAAGGAAAATAAAAAATAAAATTAAAATAAAAAAAAATATATAAAAGGAGAATTTTAAAAAATGGTACTTTTTGTATGAGATGATTCTTTAAAAAATAGAGTCAGGTCATTTATTTAATACTGGAAAGATCAAGTAACTGTTTATATTAGAGTGACAGCTATTTCTGCTATAACTGCCTGTCAGTCACAATTAGCACTTGACTAATTCATAGGGAAAGTTGTAAGTTTTAATTGGGATAGGATAAAGAAATTGCAGCTGTTCGTTTCAAGAACTCAATACCTTTACAATTTTACGATTTTCTAATTTTGTTATTACTTTGCTGTTTCGAAATTAGTTATACTAGCATAAATATGCGACAAAAAGAAGCTTATTGCCCAGTATATATGACGAACACACATATACTACACTGCTTCCAAAGGAGTACGTAATGCCTGGAATGATAGTACCATGACAACACAACATACACTACATTACCCTCAAAGATAGAGGTAATTCCTGGGAGGATTGTAAAATGACAAACATAAATATACTAAACTACCCGCCGCTAGGAAGAGGGTAATGCCTTACAGAATTCTCTCATAAGAACATAACAGATACTACACTAACACTAAAAGATAAAGTTAATCCCTGGCACCATAGCGTCATGATAACAGAACAGATACTACACTTTCCCATAAACTGAACATTGAAACATTGTAGATTAGTATATTAATAAAAATAATAGTATAGGGTCGGCTTCTTATATTACATATCAATTAGTAATAAATGTACAATAATAAATCAATCGAAGTAATAGTATAATTTAGGGTACAGTCAGACAGATACCAAATCACTATTATTAATAGATTTCGCGGATCTTCTTAAAAGGTAGTTGTATATGTTGTTTATGTTTATCAAGTTAATTCTTATTAATTGATGTTTACTAAGTCAAAGATGACACGTATAATGAAAATAATGTTAGTCTCTTTAGAACTGGATTATTTCAGCAATGAAAGTTTACCTAATTATTTTAGGAATTTTCTTGCTTTGTAGAAACTATTTAAGATTGATAATGCCTGTTAATGTTCCGATTATGTTATTCTGCGTTTTTTTCTGCAGATTTAACAATTAAATTGTTTTTTTTATGTTGTGAAGTTGTCCCACAGTAAATAATAAATAAAGGAAGTCAAGTCGAGGGTTGGTTTAACAAGTGTATTAACAAAGTAAGAAAGTGACTAGCTCTTGGCTAGACAGTTACAACACTGTGCTTTGTCTTCAGTGTCTCTGGTGACTCACACTATTTATAGTGACAACCGGTGTAGTTTCTCCTGTGTAAGAACGGCCGGTGTAACACTTTATTAACAATAAATTCAAAGATAAATATTATAAAATAATAATTTAAAAAATGGGTAACAACTTTGCTTAAAATGCAAACTAACTACTTATTATCATGCAGATTTTATAACTAAAGAAAACACTTTAATAATTTCCAATTGAATAAGAAGTATTCTTTAGATCATTCGGACTACCGTTCGCGTCATGGATGTTATTCTCATAACAGTTAAGCCAATGTAAACTCTAACCTTATTCATGTACGTCTTGTCGAAGTGGGGAATATTTCTATGCAATGATTGAGGAAAAGTCTTCTTTCATGGTGAGAGGCAGCTGCTGAAGACAGACGTATGTATTTTCCTATGAGTGTACCGATCCTGTGATGGTTTTCCATGTTGACAGTATGAGGACCGATGCATTCATAGGAAAATACATACCGATGTATTCAGCAGCTGCCTCTCATCATAACAGAAGCTTTTTCCTCAATCGTTGCATAGACGAAAATGTTATCCTAAGTAGTTCGCACAGACTACTCAGAACGTTCCAGAACACCTTTCCAAGCTATCCTCATATCGATATACGTACAGTAAAAATATATCCATGGCTAGTAAGTTATACAAAAATGTTGATCTTCATAGGAAATTATCAGACTAAATTTAGTCTGATAATTTCTTTCGAGTTTTTCTCTTTAGCTTACTTGTCATACGTATATTTCATACTACTACTAACCTCAACTCACGTATTGAGTACTGTTGAAGTAAATAATAAATACACGATGTATTATATTATATTATAATATTATATGTGTATATACATAGAATAGAAATATATATATATATATATATATATTTAATTTTTTTACGATCGATTATAACATAAATAATGAAAGTCACAGACCGGAAGTCCTAAACTCGTGAGTCGCCCTCATATGAGCTTTTCAGTAGGAGTTGTTTGAACTCCAAATTCGAATCACTTGTATGCGAGACGAATACTCTTGCTGTATAGCATCCGCCGGGCGAGTATAAAATCCTACTTGTGAGACATCAGTTTGGGTTCTTTGTTCTTGGATGACTATTTTTGTTCGTTGAATAATCTGAACTTGGTCAAAATATATACACCTGCTCTATTTTAACTCTTGTCATGTTTAGGGTATTATTTGAACATTCTTTGAAAAATGGAACTGCCCGTATCAGGAATTCTTTGAGATGATCTGTGTTACTTCCCGAGTGAACAATTCAGGGTATAGAAAGTTCGACTTAGCGAACTTTGATACACGAAAAGAAAAGTCGCAATAATAGAAGTTAACAACAGAAGGAAAGATCAGCTATTGCTTTGAGATGTAATACGAATAGAAAGAATAGTGGAGTCATTATTGGCCGGTCGTTTCATGATCATTAAGCATAGAATTCCGTTGAATTTAATAAACCAAGTAATTAAGTTGCTGGAAAAGGTGAGATGAGGTCGACGAACCGAAATTGGTGTTCCGAAATATTTATTTCGTGCTGTTTA
Source organism: Sepiola atlantica (assembly GCA_963556195.1). Classification (NCBI taxonomy): domain Eukaryota; kingdom Metazoa; phylum Mollusca; class Cephalopoda; order Sepiida; family Sepiolidae; genus Sepiola; species Sepiola atlantica. The sequence continues at coordinate 194,395,090 of OY744521.1, read as the reverse complement.
GAACGTGCTGGCACGCATTCCTTATACAATGAACTATCCCATGTAACGTATCAACGACAACGATGCTAGCCTCGGAGAGTACAACAGCCGGGCTGTTCTCCGTATACATTTCAATTCAGTTACCTAACTTGTAACTACCTATTGCATTGTTGACCTACACTAATACACCTCTTTATCTTTGTGTGTTATTCTCATAACGTTTCAGCCGCTGTAACCCCCGGCCTTCTTCAGGTGTATCTTTTCGAACTCGGCAATATTTCTATCGAACTGGGGAATCCGGACGAAATTTCGAACGGAACCCTTTATTTAATCCACGGGAGTAGCGATAGCATGCTCTCGTCCCGTTAGTTATGACTAGGAGTCTTCAATAATTCGTAATTTTTCGTATCGCCCGCACCGAGGAATGCACCTTGAACCTTGAACCTTAAACCCTGAACTTTCAACCTTTAACCTTCAACTCTGAACCTTCAACCTTCAACCTTAAACCTGCAACCTTCTGATGACGATCACTTAGAACTGAATTTTACTTAGAGCTATATCCATCGCGCCACGCGTCCTTGCGGACAATACTAGTATAGATTTTGGGAGCCTTAAACCAATTCTTTTTTTTTTGTTAATGTGCAGTCTTACTACTTATCACTATATATTACTACTTTTATTACTACATATCACTGTGGGTATGTATATATATTTGTAAGTATGCCATTTGAGTTATTAAATATCTTCGGATAAAAAATGTAAAGTATATCCCATCAGCTATAACACTGGTGGACAAACTTATTTACATCTATGTGGAAAAATCAAGTAAAGGGTTTATTTATCTTGATTCGTGCGGCATAGAGACATTAGATAACCGAAGTTAAGCGAGACTGAGCCTGATATGTACCAAATACGTTACAATTTGTGAAGATGAATCGCCGTATGTGGGAGGACGCTGACAACCCCGTGCAGAAATTAACGTCGTTAAAAGTATCTCGGCTGAGCATGATGCATCTGCAACTGAGGATTGCTTGTGAATTTAATATTACCTTCGGAGGAATCCGGTTCAACCCGACAAGGGTCTATAATGCGTCAAGATTGCAGGTATGGAGACGAAAGGGGGATAATTGCTATTGTCTGCGTAAATGTCAGTGTGTTTTTTTTTATTAAACAAGAAACACTACCTTTAACACTGGATTACTTAATGTTTCTCTAGTGAGTGACAATTTGTGTTTAACGCAAAGCGTAGACACATCTTTGCGCTTTTCGTTGGAGCACAGCGTCTCTTAAAAAGAAAAAAAAGAAACGAATAAAAAAGACAACAAAGAATATTCTTAAGGACGAGTAATAAAAGTGAAATTATTTGTTTTTAACCCCCAAAAAATGAATAAGCCTGATTGAAAGAAAGCTATCATTATTCTAAAAATTATCCGATCTGGATTATTTGTGATTATTCGGACTACTTTTCTCATCTTAGATATTATTAACCTTATAACGTTTCGGCCGATGTAATCTCCGACATTCTTCAAGTGCGTCTCATCGAACTCGGGAACCTGTATGTCTAACTAGTGAATCTGTACGGAATTTAGAATAGAACCTTTTTATTTAATCGACGGGGGTAGCTTGCTCTCGTTACATCTAAAAAATGTTGTGAAGTCTTAGAAAGTTGGTAAGAACAGCTTCCAAATTGAGAACAGTAGTCCGAATAATACAAATAATGCAAATTATCAATCTTCATCTAAAAAATTCCGAACCACAATTATCCGATCTTAATGAAGTTTTCAGTATATACTAATTAATAAATGTATGCTAATATAAAGAATTTAGTTCATTAAAAAATGATAGATTCACTTAATAAAACTATATTTCTCGTATAAAAATCGAGAGGCAGTATCAATGATTGTTATTCCAGACACATTGTATTAATGGAATAACGAAATACAAGAACTGCTAAGTTTGTAGGTTCTAGTTTTAACAACGTAGATATCTATTATTATACTAAAGTTGAGTTAACCAACGTTTGTTTTCGGTATATTTTAAGCACACAAAGGACATGCTATAATATTCCTTGGTTTGGAGATTGAGTTATGATTGAAAACCATCTATTTACATTATTAATCTTAATTTGCAATTGATCTACCAAGTCACCTTTCTCTTACTAAATGAGAGTTTATTATTCTCACACTCTCTCACTTCATCTTGTTATCACTCTCGCACCCGTTACCTTCGCTCTCTTACTCTGTTTTTACTAACTGTCAAAGGTAACAAAATTAACTGTTACACCGGCCGTTCTTACACAGGAGAAACTACACCGGTTGTCACTATAAATAGTGCGAGTCACCAGAGACACGAAGACAAAGCACAGTCTTGTAACCGTCTAGACAAGAGCTAGTCAGTTTCTTACTCTGTTAATACACTTGTTAAACTAACCCTCGACTTGACTTCCTTTATTTATTATTTGCTGTGGAACAACTTCACAACATTAACTATATAACAAAAAATTACAATCAGTCTTTTTAAACAATAGAAATAGGAATGCTATTTAATTAATAGCTGGAGTTAGGAAGAGAGAAAGTGAGAAAGGAAGAGTTATAACAGACATATATCTTGAAGTGTCCGACCAGCCATCAAATCCTTTCTATCTGATAGCTCTATAAAAGTAATTGTTGACGGGCAAAAGTCCGAAGCAAATACCTTTGATGCCGAGGTGCTTCAGTGATACATTCTGGAGCCAACCCTTTTTTTCTGATATTCATAAACGATCGTTCAATTAATATTCTGACATTTGTGCAGACGACACAACTTTTTATAGACACACTTCGGAAAACATTGATGATCATGATCATTCTTTCTCTCTCTCTCTCTTTCTCTCTCTCTCTTTCTCTCTTTCTCTCTCTCTCTCTCTTTCTCTTCCGAGTACGTTGATCAATAGGAAAAAAAATCACTTGTTACTTGTAATGCATCTGAAACCGATCTTATCTCTTTTCACCACAAATGTTTGGATCCTAACTTCTCCCGAGTCAAAATGTAATGGTTCTCTCTTCGATGAAGTCACCTTCTTTGATACTCTTCTACACAAATTTCAGAGTTATGGAATTAGCGGTAAGGTTCTTGACATCATTATGTTTTTTTTTTCTGGTAACTCGGGATGGTCTCTTCTCATTCTCTTTTCCTATCAATGCTGATGTTCCTCGGGGCTCTATTCTAGGACCAACACTGTGTCTTCTTTATAAATAGAGAATCATCTTCATGAGAATATTATTCAGAAGATTCACATCTATGCTGATTATACCACTCTCTATTCTGATGTTGCTTCTCGCCCATCTCCCTGAGATCAGTTTAATTATGCAACTGATTTAGAAGTTGACCTGGGTTCGGTTGTGGATTTTGTTACGAAATGGCTTGTTTCGTTTCATCCGGGTAAGACTCAGCTCGTGCCTTTCAATCGTAGGCGTGCCCCTTTTCTACCTGAGATTCGTATAGATGGTTCCGCTCTTGAGGAGAAATCAACTCAACAACATCTTGGTTTTTCGTTCTCATCAAACATTTCTTGGATTTGCAACATTCAATCAATTGCTCTTTCTACTTCTCGTGAAGTCGGTTTTCTCTATCGCCTTTAACACTTTCTCACACCTAAGGCTATTCACTATCTCTACAAATCTACTATCAGACCTTGCATAGAGTAGTTTAGGCATATTTTGATCGGTGAATATCTGCCGTATTTGAGAGTTCTTGACAAGGTGCAGAAACATGTCTGTGATTTGATTCGCCTCACCATTTCTCCTTCTCTGCACCCTCTCTCTCACAGACGTACTGTTGCTAGTCTCAGTTTTTTTTCTAGAAATACTATTATGGCATGTTCTCTTCAGAATTGTCTGATCTTTTCCCTATTTCCTTTGTTCCAGCCTGTTTGACTCGTTGTTCTATGGTCTCAACCTATTCGCTGTTTGGGTATTTCATTATAATACAGTTTTCATATGCCAGTAGCTTATTTCCTAGAACTACAACCTTGTGGAACTTTCCTTCTGTTGACTGTTTTCTTCTTACCAATAACATCGGCCTTTTCAAGACTAAGATAAATAGGCATCTCCTGTCTTTGCGATAATCATCTTTTGTTCTTTGTTAACTCCTTACATCAAGTGGCTTGTTGCCTCGTCTGGGGAGATTTCTATGAACAAAGAAAGAAGGTTTCTCGGTCTGACTTTCATATCAGACCAGAATTGGATAACTGACTTCAAATCTGTTGCTAAGGTTGCTTGAGAAATAGTTTTAACATTCAACCTCTCTAGAAAGTACCTTACCCACGACGCAATTCTCTACCTGTATATCAGCCAGATACGCCCTAAGATAGAATATTGCTCTGATATTACGGGAGATGCTGTTCGGAGCACCCTTTTCTTGATCCTTCAGCCTCTTTCGCACTGAAGAAGTGTTAAGCACCTCTCTTTGCTGTTCATAGTAAGTGCTCGACTAAGTTTCAAACATGATATTTCCATGTAAAACATTATCACCAAGAACGCGTCTAGCTATAACCACAGCAAGGAACTTGTCTTTCTCTCTTTCTTTACCACGAACTAAACGAAACTTCTATAAACAAAGTTAATTTCTTAGAACATCTCGCTCGTGAAACAATATACCACGAGCGTTCTTACCAAACGACTACAGCATGGTCGTCTTCAAGTCTCAGGTAAAACAAAAACTTGAGCAATCTCAGTGGACAATCAATTTCGCTATAGTAATGTAATTCTGCCCATCCCATTCATTGTTTCCGGTCCTCTTGTGGAGGCGATCATCGTCGAACTGGCAATCTCTTTGACCCTTATCCTCAGATAGACCTCGAGAATTGATACTTAAATAAAAAAAAGCACTAATTTGTATTTACAATTTTTACTGTGAAACATTTAACTGGCTTTGCAAACGAGCTAATTTTTTAACCAAACGGATGACAATTCTTCTGGTAGTTTAAAAGTATGCATTTATAAATATTTCCGTTCTTCGTAAAGTAAATGAGTGGAAGATATGTCGTACAATCAACAAACCACATGCTTGTAAAATATATAGACAGTTTTTTATGTATATATACATATATATATACATATATATATATAAATATATACATCTAGCCGAACTTAAGAGCTATGATACAGCGAAACAATATGAATGTGGATGAATATATACAGCTTCCTTTCTTCAGTAGAGCTTATTTGTAAGGATATCGCAAACTGCCATTAGGAGTAGCTCACTGGCTAAAACTAATTCGAGCTCCCAGCACTTGACAATGTTTACATTAAGATATCACTTACATTCAGTCAGTGTCGTATGATATCGCAGGGGTAGAGGCGCCGATTGTCAGCTCGACGGTTGAGTTTCAATCCCGGCTTGAGTCACTAACTGGGCAAGCTGCACTGAAGTGCTGTGATACAGCGAAACAGTCTGTATGTGGATGACTACATAAATAAATGAATATATATATATATATATATATATATATATATATATATATATATATATATATATATATATATATATATATATATGTCTCTCCCCATACTGATTGCAGGTTTGGCATAAAATACATGTGTATAGTGGTCAATTTGAAAATAATATGTATTTATAAATAATTGTTCAAAGCTTCGCTAGATAGAGTATTTTAAGTAGGTTGACGACAGACAGTCATTTATAGCGTAATGTAATACTCTATAGAGTCCTGTTTAACAGCTTGCTAACAAGTCCGCTGAATTTGTGCGTTTAGACGTTAATTAACTCTCCCATTTCATGGTAATGCATGCGAGTCACAACGATTAGCGCTCCGACTACTGGGGTTAGAATCGTGCGACCGGCAGGGATTGTCTCCTCCCATGATTGCAGGTTTGGCATGAAAAACATGTGTATATAAGTTGATTTGAAAATAATATTTATTAATAAATAATTGTAATTCATATATATATATATATATATATATATATATATATATATACATGGTGAATTCACTCGATACTTACGTGTTAAAATCATTATATTTTCTTCTTATTAAAAAAAGTATAGAAAAGTGTGTATGTTTACGCGTGAATTGATGTTAGGGGATGTTTGTAATCCAGATTAAATATAATGTGTGTAATTTACTTTTTTCTGGACTAGGGAACCCTCGGGCTTAGCTTCCAATTTCATCATGTTATTGTGACACTTTCCCCAGATCGAGCCACACAGATAGAATCCATTAATTTTACCTAGATTTTCTGTATTGAATATCCATCGGTTATGCTGGCATTAATAATTTAAAAGAAACTCATACGAAAAATATGTTAGTTTCAATACATCTTTAATCCCAAACTTACTCTGTAAATTGGCTTTAAAATCTCCGATCCAATATATATATATATATATATATATATATATATATATATATATGGAAATGGTTAACGAAAAGTAGACAAAGTAATATTCTAATGAAAATCATGGAACAAATGCATCATAAACGTTGGACAAATATATTTTGGTCGAAAAATTCCGACCATATTCATTTGGTGATATGATTTTATTAAAAGTAAACTAAAAACTTTACGCAGTGAGGTAAAAAATCTGGGAAGTAGGAAGCAAACAATGCTAGTGTAGTTGATGTGTAAGGGGAAAGTAGGAATATTAGTACATGTGTGAAACGAGGCGAAATGGAAGGAGTAATAATTGTGGATAATAAAAAACACGTGATGAAAGAAAATTGTAAAAAATAGAACAAAATGGTGGACTAAATATAAATATACATGAATGAATAATAAAATAAAAATAAAACCATGTGGTGAGAAAAATATATAAGAGGGGGAAAATTAGAGGGGTAACAGCAATGGTGCGTTGGTAAGTAAGGATGTTACACGCACATAGAAAAAACAATAAAATAAATCAACGAAGTAAAATTACGACGTTTAATTGAATCCAGTCTAATTCTACGATGCCATAAGATTATTCAATAGCCAGCCGCAGTAACGGCAAAACACGTGTCCGTGAATACCTATTCTCTCTCTCTCTCTCTCTCTACTTCTCTCTTTCTCTCTCTCTTTATATACATATATATATATATATATATATATATATATATATATATATATATATATATATATATATATAACTTTTTTGTAATATAGCAGGAAAAATCCCATGCAGAGTTTTCGATTAATCGAGAATTAAAATTAACATATGTCAACATAAGCTGACGAGAGTCGGATGGCTAAGTCGTTCTGTGCTTGAAACCGACGGTACGAATGTTGTACTAATTCTTCTGTTCCACTATATATATATATATATATATATATATATATATATATATATATATATATATATATATATATGAGAGATAGCAAGAACGAGAGAGGGACAGAGCGAAATCTGATTAAAGACGACAGAGTGTTGCCTATTTTTGTATTTTTTAATTGTCATCTCACGATTATGAGAGCTATTTTGTGTGTTGTTCGTTGTTATTGATGGAATATCTATTCGAGGGTTATTTTTGGTTTATCACAGGTGCTATCGACCTTCGCGATCATCGTTTGTAGTTAATTTCCGTTTGCTCTGTTGTTTTCCCATCAGGGTGTTTTATTATTTTAGCCTGTAGAGTGAGAGATGATGTCGAGATCGCCAATTTGTAGATGGGAGTTAGAAGCTTGTTGTATTAAAGACAGAGTTGTCGAGTAGATATCCACCCTTCTAACCTGGCTGGATATGAAAAAAAATAACAGGTTACCATCGTTTGTTTATGAAGACTAACTTCTTCTCTACAGTTCAAATTAGTTTCATCAACACAGCGAGCATGTTTCGGAAAGAGATATGAAACATAAATACAAAATTATGAATGTGCTATACGAGGAAGATAGAGTCCTGCTATTTGTATTTCACATATCGTTCAACTCATGGCGAGAAGCAAGAAAATATTTTTTATGTAGAAAATCGCTCAAGACAAGGCATGAATCCACTTGATGTAAGGAGCTAAAAAATAAATACTACTTCAAGGTAAAAAACTAGCCAACAATGAGTGTAAGATGAATATATTCCGACCCAGAAAACAGCAATTCTTCTCCTATGTCAGAAACATCGCTCATGGAATGTGAGGATTAAAGAACAAAATAAGGAAAGCGAGAGTTACGAGGCTGTTGAAAGTAAACCAACGATCTACGTACTACTCTCCTGAAGACATCTTGTTAACTTGACTACTCCCAAAAACTTACTGTCGGAAAGCTCTGAGAAAAGGTTTAGGCGGAAGTTGCCTCCAACGCAATAGGTGTTCTTACCGAACCACCTATACATCACACCTTAGGTGAGAACATAATGGCGCAAAGAAAACATATTGTATTGATGTAACTGCTACATTACCATCTGCTAAAGCTTATAACCTATCAAAAAAAGATACGCTGCATCAACAGAAGCGACACAAGGGAAGAAAGTTAAACAAACATGCACATTGCAACAATAGAGAAAATTGATTTAAACATATTTTCTTTGCTGAAGAGAGAAAAATGCATTTTCTGAAAAGAGATAAATACATCATCAAATATATCACACAAAAGGTTTTATTGTAAATGGAAACCGTGATAATTCAAATATAGACAGTCCCGCATTATATTTTTTAAGGAAGTCTGGCACAAGATTTGTTCACCCGCTGTAGGGATGGGAATGTACTGAAATTTGTAAGTATCAAATTTAAAATATCCAAAATTCACGAAGGTCAATGTCCTCAGGTGAAGTAATAGGAATGATAGGAAACGAGTCAGTGTTTAGGCATTAGTTTAATAGTCAAAGAATTTGCAAATAGAAGTCGATGTTCGTAAATACTGTAAAGCTTTAACCTTTTCAGGAAGGGATTAAATTCCCTCTAGGCTACGGCATGACAAAACTTGTAGCACAAACACTACATTTAACAGGGTTATTCCGACATAGTACCGCTTCAAACGTTAAATAACAGACTGAGATGTACTAAATTTTCTTCCGACGAAGAACAAGCTACTAAAATATCGTTGTATACGAAATCTAAGTGATGTACTACTTCGTCCATAAACGCTAAAAAAATACTAACTGCGTTACATAATCCGAATAGGATGGTTAAAATTTCGAACGATGCGAAAGGAGTAGTAACATCAGTTTTCGAGATATCAGCAAGATTAACCGGAATTTGGTGGTAAGGCTTTACCAGATCTAATTTGGAAAAGATTTTACATCCATGCAAAGACGAAGCGAAATGCTAAATATGAAAGATATGATAGAGATCGGGATCAGTAGTTGTGTTCAAACGATGGAAATCTCCGCCAATCCACCCAACGCTTCGGAACAATATGCAAAGGAAATGCCCAAGGGCTAGACGAGGAACGAATAATCCTAGCTGAGGCAAGTTATTAAGTTCGTGCTTCGCTTCCTCTGAACTTTTCTAGAGAGAGGCGACAAGTGCGTGACGAAATAGGGGCAGAAGTAGTATCGGAGAGTGAGCAGGCTGATTTATCTCAAAATTCAAATTGGTCAAATCCGAAACAAATTTAGTAACGACTTATAAGGGTCTTCAGTAAAGACTAAAGTACAGGATACGAAAGTGGTTTAAAAGCTTTCATACCAAGTATTGGTCGCTTAGTATGTGAATCAACTAGTCAGCACCTAATATAGGCTATGGTATATTAACGACAATGAAGATCCGTGTGAAGTCTCTGCGTAGTTGTAGGTCTAACGCCGATAAACTTGACCAAACTTTGGTATTATATAGTGGTTTACAGCCTGTGGCAAACACATAGTTTCTGAGGACCAGCGTTATAATGAGTCGGTGAAGGTGAACAGCGACAATGCCGTCTAAAAGGCGGAAGCGCCTTGGGCAACATTAAAATCTCCTGAATAGTTACTTGACTGCCTTCAACACGTCTGCGTATATAGAGACTATGTATCTAACTCAGCAGCTACAAAAAGGGTCTCAACCACAGGATGATACATCGTCATTGGAAAAAAGTTACCAGTAAAACTCATGATAAGTAGGACAAGTGAAAAGAAATATGAAAGTCAATACGGAAAACAAAACATTTTATAATAAAAAATTGTCTAAACTTTAATGAAAAATGTATGAGTTATTATCGAAGAAAAAAATTATAATAAAATACGTCTAAACTGTCATAAGAAAAGAGTCCTAATCAGCAAGGCATGAAAAAGTTTTGGAAAATTCATAGCGTTGTTTTAAAAGATAAAGTGACGAATTGAATAAAAGCTAAATTGAGCTACAGAGTTATTTAATTGTCATACTGTGGAGAGAGAGGTACATAAGAATCGTATCAATATAGAGCCTCACTTTAAAAGAACCGATTTGAGCGCAATTTTTAACCGCCAAAAATGCTAAGCGCAATCTTTTGTTAGGTAAGCACATGGAAAAATTAAAGAAACACGGCGGAAATAAACACATGATGAAGTAATTAATAAAAAATTGCGAGGACATTATTAATTTGAAAATAGGTGGTTCTCATGTTAACCTCGATCTGAATTTTGATATTCTCTGGAGCATTTAACCTTAAAACATCATATATTTTCGTTATGATTTATCTGTTTCCCGCCCATATTGTAGAGCGTACAATACAGGAGTTGAATCTTATACTAATACTGTATATTTACATAGCGTTCGGTAAGTGAAATTCCATACTACTAGATAGAAAATAAATGGAGGTAATGACTGATAACGTGACGTTTTATGAGGTCATAGTGGTACCTGTGCTATTGATTTATTTCGTTTTGTTTTCTCACTTCCAGAAACATCTACGGTAATTCCATAAGCGTACAGCATGGAATAATTCCATTGTAACATGTCTGGCTTTATCATTGAATTTTTACTTAAAAATGTTCATTTTACGTGATAATTATAATGACGAAACGAATTAATCAATTATATCTTTGTTAATTAGAGGAATACAAGAAGGTATCGTTTACTTGCCAAGTATCTGACAGAAGTCGGAAACTTGGCTGAAAGTTTCACAACTTAGAAACTAATTGTTCCTTTATTAATGCATTACTATGTCTCATGTTGGCGATACAATTTATTCACACGTGTTCGAACATGAAACGAACATTAACCATATCACTCATATGCAGTTCCTATGTTTGAGAAATCGTAATCCAGTGGAACGTGTGGTTCTGCACTGCTAAATTGGATTTATAACAGATGTCGATATTCAAAATCTACATTCGTGCTAGCTGTTTTCCAATAGCTAATAGGAACTGATTTAGCATAATAATATATCTTATCTACTTACCTAGATAAAATATATTTTATGAAAGACCTTCTCCTCATGAAAATTCTATGTGATTTTAGGTACACAGAGGAAGAAAGTAAACTTATTTACAGTGGTAATAGAAGACAAGTTAGGTCCTGAATATTTTAAAGGGGGAACAATAATTGAAAGAACCTACTATTGACATAACAATAGTGTAGAGAACGAGTTGTAACGTCTCTGCTGTAACACAAGAACTGCAGGAAAGAGAAGAGATCATCCTAGGGTATATTGCAAAGTCGATTTTGTATTCTACAAGAGAAGAAAGAGTGCCCTGAGTGGCACCTCCCTATATGTGACACAAGTACACAATATTAGTCCATAAATAATGTTGTTGCTATGTCTTGATTCAAACAATTAAAGCCGATGGGTGACTTAACAGGACATATTTCTTCTAGTAATATATATGTATAAATATAAATATATACATATATATTTATGTATTTTTGACGATTTCAATTAGTTTCAAATCATATTCCAAATAAAGAGTATACACAAAGTTATTAATGTTATTAAATGCTTATTTCAAGTCACATAATAATACATATAGTTTTTGTTCAGAACAGAACTTTCGTAAGGACCTAGAAAATAAACCATAATAACTTTTGCCAATAAAAGTCTAATTAAAAAAAACAACAAAGCGAAAATCACAAGAATAGACCCACTGTTAAATACAAATTATTGAAATACAAGTATGATGTGAATTATCCAAATGTACGTAAACACAGAATCCTCAAGGGTTTCAGTCAAAATTAGTGCTTGGAAAAAATCATAAAAGGAAGAATTTAAAAAAAAGAAAGAAACGTTGCCATTTTTTTTTCTTATCAAATACAAATTTGTTTTCAACAAGTTGTTTGATTATCAACAGATAAAATAAAAACACATGTTTTTTATAATTAGAATTTGTACATTTGTTATTTTGCAAATAATTTTAAAATAGTTTAATTATTCATGTGTAACCAAATATAGTTGAGTATAATGTAACAAACATTTATTAACAAATAATAAATTTAAACATTTGTTTTCTCTGGAAATACGTTATAATCGCATAACGACGGGGAATTACCACTTCCGGCTAAGAATGTGTTCAGGAGTCAGAGATGAGTTGCGAAATCAGTTTCCTGTGTATTTTACACATACGAAAATCTAGATCAACGCATAATAAATTGTGAAAAGTGATTTCTTTCATTGAAAATTTTGAATTTCATGTTTATTACAAATTGATTTATTATAATTGGGATGTTTTCTTTTTTACAAATACTAAAAATAACTATTTTAACAAAGCCTTTCCCCTCTCCATATTAAGAATGGCTTTCTAAATAATAACGTTATTATTTAGAAAGCCATTCTTAAGATGCGAAGGGGTGAATGCTTTATTAACTATTCTGTGTTGTCACCTAACAATTTAATAAACACAAGAACATGTGTGTCTTTTTCTCCAAAAATAAGAAAAGTTAACAAAACCCATGGCGAAAACGTAATATAGCGAGAACTGACTTTCGCAATTCACCGCTGACTTCTGAACACATTCTTAGCTGGAAGTGTCAATTCTCAGTCGTTATCCTATAATGCCGAAATCTTAATTAACAAAATTTAAATATATTATTTAAATATTTATATAGGTGAACAAATAAAACATAATTGTAATGACGTATACAATACAGAATATTGACGAAAGAACTTGTCGAAGCTACCAAAAATATTAGATTTGTTTTTTTGGGGGTTGGGTGGGTGGATTAACACTATCGAAATCTTCAAATAAGGATTTGGCGGTCATAACAGAGTGGGGATTTTCTTTTTAACCGTCTAAGTCTGTGCGTGTAAAAAGAAATAAAAACCTAAAAGTAAGAATAAACCATGTCATGTGATTAAAACGAACGACCTCACTTTCGAAGTTTTAAGACCAAATCAGTGCGCGTCAAAAATCCTAAACGTAAGAAAAACATGATATTATTTCAAAGCAATGATCACAGACCAATTTAAAATAGAAATAAGAAAATATAATAATTCAGACACACCCAATAATACATAAACCATTTTATTGGTTCAGTAACAGTCATTTTCCCTACGTTTCCTTTGAATTTTTTTTTCAAATATAGTTATGAAAACAAACATAGGGGTTCATTTGAAATTCAATATGGGCGCATGCATAACCCCTCATCTTTTCAAGTCGCCTAGGAATAGCATATATTGATCATATATATATATATATATATATATATATATATATATATATATATATATATATATATATATATATATAAATATTTAATAATAAGTATTTAATTAATATCTACATACGTATATATTTCATCATTGCGGAATCATCACTGTAGAGATAGTTATTCTAACCAGGCACACGATTCGAACCCCGGAACAAGAGCGCATGAGATGTGATGAGAAATGAATCCTATTCATGGCGAGCAAGTAGGCAACCGTATGTTGATGTTAGCTTCGGAAACATTGTAAATTTATATTCATAATAGTCTAATCAAGACTAACAAACACACACACACACACACATATATATATATATTTATATATATGTATATATACATATAACACAAATATATATATATATATATATATATATATATATATATATATATAATACGGTACTAATTTGTAAACAAGAATAATGGACAAAAAGCAATCAATTTGGATCTTTTGATGTTTCTATGGGCCTCTGGACTCAGCAGAAGTCACTGATCTAGTTGGTTTCTATATATTATATAACCTTACAAAAGACATTAGTATAGAAGACATAGGCTTATATAGGGATGACGGATTGTTAATAGTAAAAAACTCAAATGGACAAAAGTGTGAAAGAGCAAAAGAAATATCCTTAGAGAAATGAAAAGATTAAATCTTTAAGTGGATATAACATCTAATATTAAACTAGTTAACTTCTTTGACGTAACATTTTACTTAAATAAAGAAACGTATTAACATTATACTAAAGATAATGCCAACGAAATCTATGTTCACCCACTCTTTAACCACCCTAAATGAATAATCCGACATATCCCCAGATCAATTGAAAAAAGAATCAGCAATAACTCCTCTAATGAAGCAATTTTTTACAACTATAAGGCCTTTTACAATAAGCGCTAAAACACCCAAATTAAATTCACCAAACTTAAACCTCCCAACAACAAACACAAAAATAGAGGTAGAAAAATTATTTGGTTCACACCCCCATTTAATCACATTGTTAAAACTAAACTCGGTAAAAGATTCTTAGACTTAATTAACCTACACTTTCCTCCTAATAATATACTGCATAACATTTTTAATAAAAACACCCTCAAATTAAGCTATAGCTGTGGCGAAAATTTAGAAAAAAAATTATAACAACATAATAAAATTCTAAATGGAAAAAAACTACTGAAAAGAAAACAACAAAAACCAAGGCTTGCAACTGCACACACAAGACAGAATGCCCTCTACAACAAAATTGCCAAATAACTCAATCAGTATACCTAGCAACAATTTCTACTAAAAAATTCCAACTCTGAAAAGATACTATATAGGTATGGCTAGTAATACATTTAAAGAAAGATATACCAGCCATAAATGCTCTTTTAATAAGTCTACCTACTAAAAAAGAACCTCACTTTCTATATATTACTGGGAATTAACCCACAATAATCAATCACCAACAGTGTTTTGGAACACCATTAGAAGAACCAGCACCTGCAGTTCCCTGAACTTACCATATTATCTTTGCCTAACTGAAAAACTTGAAATAATTAAATTCAGTGTAGAGGCAAACTGCTAAACAAAAAACAAGAAACCTACATTAACTGTAGGCATAATAGATTACACCTTCTCAGTAATTCACTTATAACCCCTCAAGCTAATACTATCTCATAAAAAACACTTTACCTATCCACTAACGGTAGTTTGTCAACATAACTATCATGTTATACCATTCTAATTTATTATCATTGTTGTTAGTATTATCTTTTACAGTCCTTATTGCAATTAGTACTTATAGTCACCATTATATCTATTATTAGAATAACCACCTCTACTATTATTATTAGTTTTATAAATTAATATTAATATTATTTTTATTATTATTATCAATACTACTATTATTCTTATTATTATCCTTATTATTACAATTATTAAGTTACTGTGGTTACCATTGTTATCATTATTATAGCTATCCCTATTATTTTACTATTATTAATAATATTAATATTATTACAACAGATAATTTCTCTATTATCAAATAATTTATTTTTATTATCATATGTATAACTACTATGATTAATATTTATTGCCATCTTCGTTATTTTTCTTTATCTTCTGATATTCCCTTTTATTTTTTAGCCAACTATTGCTTACTATTAAATTATAATTATTGATTATTATTATCATGGTTAATATTTTTAAATATTATTATTTGCCATTTCCGCACTATTATCGAGATTATTATTATTATTATTATTATTATTATTATTATTATTATTATTATTATTATTATTATTATTATTATTATTATTATTATTATTAATATTAATGTTCTTTTTACTATTATTATTATAATTATTATTGTTTGTAGCAGTAACAATGACAATTTAAACACTTTTATTATTATTATTGTCAATAATATTAATATTACCATAGTTACCGTCATCTGGCGTTTACTACTATTGTTATTATTAGTTTTAGTAGAAATGGTGGTTTACCATTAACGATAATGCCATTATTTATAAGTTTATTATTTTTATTATTTTATTATTACTATTATTATTATCATTATTATTACTATTACTATTACTATTTGCATTATTTTTATTATTATTTATTATTATTTTTATTATCATTATAACTATTGTTATGATTATTGTGGTTACCAGTGTGATCATTATTATTAATATGGCTATTATTATTATTATTACCATTTTTAATATGATCGGTATTATTTCAACTACTAATTCTACTATTATTAATAGAAGTATTCATATTACCATATTTACAACCATTATGATTTATACTACTGCTATGTACTTCTATATTATTAATTTTATTATTTACTATTACCTTCTAATATTTCCTGATTATTTTATTTTTTACCTGACTATTACCTTTTTTATTAATTATTATTTATTATTATTGATTGCTATTATTATTATTATTATTATTATTATTATTATTATTATTATTATTATTATTATTATTATTATTATTATTATTATTATTTACTCACTAGGAGTTATCACACTGATCATCGTCAGTAATCGCCCTCTGCTGACAACCTGTGGTATTTCCTGGAGTCTGAGTGACAACAAGTCTCCTCAGACTTCCAGTATGCTCCACCTCTTTTCGTTCATCACCGCTGATGACCTTGCGATAATCGCAACAGCTACCTACCAACGATTTCCCGCTGATAAGGGCCATTGGTCCCCTCTGGGGCCCGAGTGGCAACAAGCCTCCCCAAGGTCCCAGAGCTGTCCGCGCATTTCCAGTGGAGGTCTGGTTTGCGCTTTCCCTCTTCGACCCTCTGTCCATACTTTTCGTGGCGTCAGCCTATGCTTGCGCCTCCCTCGTGCGGTTGTATTTTCCCCGGTTCTGTTATTATTATTATTATAATTATTATTATTATCATTTACTCACTAGGAGTTCTCACACAGGTCATCAGTGATTGCTCACCGACAACCGGTGGTATTCTCTGGAGTCTGAGTGACAACAAGTTTCCCCAGATTTACAGTATTCTCCACCTCTTTTCGATAGCCACCGCAAATAAATTTGCAGTATCACAATCTCCGTTTACCATTGATTTCTCGTTGGTAAGGACCATTGGTTTTCTCTGGGATTTGGGTGGCAATAAGCCTCCCCAAGGTCCCAGCAGTCTCTGCACTTCCAGTGGAGGTCTGGTTTGTGCTGTCCCTCCTCGGTCTTCTCATCCTCCTTGACTCTATGCAAATATTTTGTGTGGTGTCAGCCTAGGATGAAACAATTTTTTTTTTTTAAATTTAGATTTTTTTTTTTGGGGGGAGCTGGTTATTTTTATTTATTTTATTTTTTCTGGGGGTGGGCTGATGGTGCTTCTTGCTATTTCTGTTCATTGGTTCATTTTTGTGTCGTGTCAGTTGAGGCCGCTGTAATTTATTGGGGGGAGGGGAGCTTATTAAGTGATGTTTATTGCATTTTATGTTTCTTTGTTTGTGATGTGTTCTTTCGGTAGTTTTGTTTTCTTCCTGTATTAGATTCCGTGTGACCCTTCGTAGCTTATGCGGGTTTGTTTCCGCATTCAGTAATTGTTCTTAAGATTGTAGCTGTTTTGATCATTGCTGTTCTTTTTATAGTTCCAATGATCCCTTTGATTCCAATTTCTCCCAGTCTTTTTTCCAGGTTTTGGGGAATTGTTCCTAGTGCTCCTACGATTATTGGTATTATACTGACTTTCTTCATGCTCCATATTCCAGTGCTCTGACTAGTTCCGTGTACTTGCTTCGTTTTTCCGTTTCTTTGATTTTCACTCTGTGGTTTGCTGGAACGGCGAAGTCTACGATTTTGCAAGTTTTTTTCTTTCTTGTTGATTATTATAACATCCGGTCTCCTTGCTTGTATGAGTTTGTCTGTTTGTATATCCATATCCAGATAATTTTGTGTTTTTCGTTTTCCAGTATTGTTTCTGGCTTATGTTTGCACCATATGTCTGCGTATTCGAAATTCAATTGTTTGCACAGTTCCCGGTATACTGCTTTCCCCACACAGTCATGTCTGTTCTTATATTCATTTTGGGCTAGTTTGCTACATTCACTTATTATATGATTTACTGTTTCGTCTCTTTGTCCACAGAGTCTGCATTTACTGTATTCCTGGTTGTTATCTATTTTAGCTTTAATGTAGTTTGTCCTAATTGCATTGTTCTGTGCAGCCATCAGTAAAGATTCCTTTTCTCTGTTCAAGTGTCCTTTTCTTAGCCATGCCCAGCTATTTTCGTTGGTTTCTTCTCTTGTCAGTCTTCTGAAGTGTCCGTGTAGTTTTTTTCTTCCCACTTTTCCTTTCTTTCCGTTTTGTTTCTGGTTTCGGTCCTTCCCGAGTTGTTCGTTGGAACCATGTCTCTAGCTGCAGTGATAAGGATTTCCCTTTGTTGAGTTATGTATTTTTTCAGCTTTTTTTTTAGTCTTCCACACAATCTTCTATACTTACCAGTCCTCTTCCCCCTTAGTTTCTTTTCATGTAGATTCTGTCCGTATCGTCTTTTGGATGTACTGCATTGTGCATAGTCATTAATTTTCTAGTCCTCTGGTCCAGGCGCCTGAGTTCCTCCTTGGTCCAGCCTATGAATGGTCCAGAGTATCTTATTAGTGCTACTGCCCAGGTGTTTATTCCTGTTACTAGATTCCTGCTATATAATTTCGTTTCTAGGAGTTTTCTTGTTCTTCGTAGATATTCTTTTCCAATCTTCTCTTTCATTTCTGTAGATTTGATGGTGTCTGCTTCCATAACTCCAAGATATTTGTAGCTATCCTGTTCGCCTAACGCCCTCATTTCCTCTTGGTTGGGGAGTTCCATGCCCTCTGTTGTCTTTAGTTTTCCTTTTTTTATTTCTAGTAGTGCACACTTTTCCATTCCGAATTCCATTTGAATGTCCTGGCTGAAGATTTTGGTCATATTTATCAGCTTTTCCAGTTCCTTTTTGCTTTTTGCAAATAGTTTCAGATCATCCATGTACATCAGGTGGTTTACTCTTAGTTCTGTGTCTGTAAACGTGTATCCGGCATCACATTTTCTGAGTGTGTAGTTAAGTGGCATCATAGCTATTATAAACAGTAGTGGTGATAGGGAGTCTCCTTGGAAGATGCCTCTCTGTATCTTTATCTCAGTCAGCTGTTGTCCTCCGGCTGTCAGTTCCAGTCTCCATGTTTCCATTGCTTTCTTAATAAGATTAATCATCCTTTCGGGTATTTTGTATATTTTCAAACATTCAATTATCCATGCTTGAGGGATTCTGTCGTAAGCTTTTTTGTAGTCAATCCATGCCATGGATATGTTCTCTTTCCTGTTTTTTTTTTACCGCCCTCAGGATCTTTTGATCGATGTATAGGAGGTCACGCGTCCCTCTTTTCCCTTTACGGCATCCTTTTTGTTCTTCGGGAGTAGTCCACGTTTGTTTAGGGAGTGGTAGATTTGTTCTCTCAGTTGCGCCGTCAGGATTTTCCACATTGTTGGTAAACAGTAATTATTATTATTATTATTATTATTATTATTATTATTATTATTATTATTATTATTATTATTATTATTATTATTATTAACACTAATTATGTAAACTTAATTAATCTGCTAGTAAATTTGTTAGATTTATTAATTAAGTAATGATAATTTGATCAACTTTAAAGGAAAATAAAACAGTGTAAATATAGAATTAGTGACACAATAGATTAACAACCCCTGTCTCCTCCCATCTCACACACACGCCTGCACGCTCTTACACATATACCGATTACAACTGATTTGAGAACACACACCCACGTCTGAACACCCATACACATATAGCCTGCTACGAATTACAGCTGATCTGAGAATATGTGGTTCGCCCAAGTTGAAGAAACTGTCCAACGTTTTTTTGACACATTATGTTGCATGTATGTTCCCTTTCCACTTTCTGTCTGAATCAACAGACGATTTCATTTTTTCTATCTATCTACCTATCTATCTTTCTATTTATCTATCTATCTATCTTAATTCTACCCGTTTTATTATATCTCTCTCTTTACTTTATTTTAGTATATTTTATGTTTTATTTTTTATATTTTATATTTTATATTTTTATATTTTATATTTTGATTTTAACTTTTTGATTCTTAACGGTCCCAAACATGTATTTATGTGTATATACATATATATATATATATGTATATATATATATTATAATACATAACGCTTGTCTTAATATAATGATAAACAATAACTGTTCTCTTATTTAGGTTACTGTATCCTTTGGGTATAATCATGTACCTGTTCCAGTTGTTAACTTTCTAGATAATGTCCAACCCTTTTATATAACCAATTTACCAAGATTGTTCTCGTTTGTACACTCACGGCTTAGGGATATTTTCTACCAATTAATTCGTCCCACCTACTTCGCCCTTGTTAAGGCATTTGTACGCTTAAAAAAAAAAAGATTACATCGACAGCAATAAATAATTGCGAGTATTCATCGGTTAGCATGAGGTAACGGAGTAAGAACCGTACCCTGGGGGTATTAACGTAGGAATCTCAGTTCAGAATAATTAGAGGATTGCCAAGACCGTACAGACCCTCAAAACAAATAGCTAAACACACAATCACCCCAATAAACAAATAAACCAAATAAGTAAAAATCGCAAGTAAAGTTGGATTATTTTGATTTGTCGGAATACATCTTGAATGTTATTCTCACAACGTTTCGGTCGATGTAACCTCTGACGTTCTTCGTGTGCGTCTTGTCGAACTCGGGAATCTTTATGGGGAACTCGTGAATCTGTACAGATTTTAAAACTTAACTCTTCATTTAATCCACGGGGTAGATTGCTCTTGTTCCATCAGCCATGACCGGATAAAAGTATAACTACTTTCTATTATATTATTAATGTTGTCTGTATTGAGGATTGAAACTTTCAACGTCGAGAAGACTGTCACTTAGAACTGATTATTACTTAGCATTTTATCCGTTGCAAAAACATGTTGAGTGTTGAAATGTTATTAATGTGAATACGTATATCAGTCGGATAATCCAAAGAAATCAGTCGGATAGTAAATATCCTGGAAGTAACACTACTAAGTAAAATATGCATTATCCAAAACGTGTGTAATATATAGAAACGTTTCTCTCTGACAACCAGGATAAAAAAAAAACACTTATGACGGAAGCGTTTAGTTTTGAAGCAACACACAACCCCGCCGGTTGTGTATTTTCAGTTAATAAAAACATATCATAAAATACGCCCGTTGTGTTTACTCATAAGTTTATTGCATGCAGATTCCAATCACAAAGATTATATCAAAGATGATGTCACAGCCCACAGGTAAAAGTCAAATAAATGCCACTCAGCTGTGATGCAAAATATATCTAACACATATAGAACAGGAGAGAATGAAATGATTTGTGTCAAGCTTATTGGAATAAAAATAAAGGTTGTGTTGGCGTAAATCTTCCACTATAATAAAGACCAATGTGCATTTATTTGTATATAAATTAATACAAATCCGTCATATCACACAACAGTTAGAGAGTAAATAACGTGCTAAACAATTACAACTGATGAGGGGAAGTGAGAAAACAAAAAGTAAATTCACCGGCTGAAATGAATTCGCGAGAAAAACTCCTTCTATAATAAAAAAAAAGACCACGGTGGTTAATTATTTTCTGTAAGTCATCGAAAATGATAATATTAATTTATATATGAAATAATAAATTACAGAAGTAATTCTATGATTTTTTATATATATATATATATTAGTGTGAACAAATACGAAGCATAATGTTTTATTCGTCATTTTAGACGGAGGGTGTGCACTAGTTTATACACAATGAGCTAAATGTAAGGTTACAAATTAAACAATACATTACGTTTTTCATAAAAATCAATTCTATTCATTTGTATCGAATTAAATAAATGCGAAAGTTCCTTCCACCTATACTAAGCATATTTACATTAAGCAGATTTGCGTATGATACAACATAGCACTTTAAAATAATGTATATATAATAATCTAAAAACACCCACAAAGAGTCTTAGATATTCCGACTTTGCATATTTAGTTTGTAAATAGTTTCTAATAAATGAATAGTCTGTAATATATAATTGTGATTTGCCTTGTCATATTTTATATACGCAATAGTTTCGCCGATAGTAACACGTCTGGTTCTCGTTAGAAAGCTGAAAATAGATACTACACTGATATCTTAGTCAAAAAGCCAAAGAACTATAAAAAATAATGTTTTTACA
Source organism: Sepiola atlantica (assembly GCA_963556195.1). NCBI lineage: Eukaryota > Metazoa > Mollusca > Cephalopoda > Sepiida > Sepiolidae > Sepiola > Sepiola atlantica. Next base: position 194,372,883 of record OY744521.1, on the reverse strand, counting down.
ACAAAGAATTTTAAAATAAATTTCCAAGATGATGTTATCTATTGTTATATTATCTTTTGATGTATGTGTGTAGTGCTGTTGTCATAAGACCGTCATACCAGGAATTACATCCTCCTTTTTAAGGGGAGGACTAATCCTCCGAGATATTAAATCCTGCTTTTGGGAAATAGGTTATGCAGTATCCGTACTGTTGCAGTGAAACCATCTTTCCAGGGACTATCTTCTCCTTTTTAAGGGGAACGAGGTAGTATAATATTTATTCTGTTGTTATTATAGCATATATCCAGGAATTACTCCTTATTCGTTCACCATGATATCATCTCCCCAGCCTAGTATATATATATGCCCCCTCCGGTCGCATGATTTATAATAGGTTCATATATTAGCAAGACATTTGTGTTGGCAAAAGTCCGCGCAAAACCAATACCAGAATTGGAGTATTTTATTTTTAACTACCCTTACCTATCCGAAGTTTCTCAATAGGGTCTTTACTTGTAATTTATCTTCCAAAATATCATTTTATTCTAAACAAATAAAATAATTATCTATTGACGAGTACACAATCACGTCGCTTTTGTAAGATGGCGTCCGTATGAATATTATTCCGACCCGATTAAAGTATTTTCTGGAAGAGATTAACTCGAATTATATTATATTGTTCTTAAACACATGCTGTAACGTTCCACTAAAACAGACGAACCAGAATCAAATATTGATTTTGTTGGAAGAAAGCGATCGACGAAAAAAATGTAGAAACCCACTGACTTTACTTTATATGCTACCAGCTGTATCTAATTGATGTTGCCCGGAAGTGTTTTTACTTAAGATTTATTTTTAAACTATGTCGTTTCGTCCAAATTATTTTTGTTCGAAACACGAAAGTAATTCTGTATTGACAAATGCACAGTTACGTCCCATATTTAAGATAGCTTCCGTGTGCAACACATCTGTTGCGGTCAAAGTATTTTCTGAAAGGAATTTAAAAATTTATAATTTATTGTTCTCAACAGCATACTAAAACGATCCATAAAATAAATTACGAACCAGAATCAAGTATGGATGACATAGAGAGTAAGCTATCGATGACAACAATTGAGAAGGTGACTGAGTTGATTTTATATAGTACAACTGTCCCTACCCGGTGTTGTCCGACAGTGTTTTTACTTGCAGTGTTTTAAATTTCGCTGTTTTTTTATAAATTACTTCTGTATTGACGAATACAGACTTACGCCCCTTTTTAAAGATGGCGTCCGTATTCCAATTATTCCGACCTGGTTGAAATATTTTTTGGAATTAATTAAATCTAATTACATTTTATTGTTTTTAAAACATGCTATAACGATCCACCAAAATAACTGACGACCTAGTACCAGATATTAATTTTGTAAGAAGAACGTCATCGATGACGAAAATCGAGAAATAGATTGAGTTTACGTTATATTTAAAATATACACATTATCAGTAGTCTATTTTCTTATAATTTAAAACTTATTTATCTTAGTATAAATTGACGGATCCGCCCTCAAACAATCTTACATAATTCGTCCTACAAGAACAGGAATGATTGGTCGTTTCTATACGAGTTAAGAGACCATGTTCCGTGCGAATCCCAAGAAATATGGTCTATGTTGAGCAATTCCTAAACCAACGAGCACCAGAGTCGAGTAGACATTACTTAAGAGCGTTTCCCTCACGTGTATCCCTTCAGAAAGTTCGGGCTGACCTTCTAATATTCTACATGTAGCAACACATGTAGAAAAACATGTAGCAAAACAGACACACCAAGTCAAACATCATAGTATACGTATATCGATAATAACCTAATCAAAATATAACACATATTCTGTGTTTCAGAATAACCCCTCTTAAGAATATGGAATGTGACTTAGTTTCGGTTAAAGACCAACTCCTTATCTCAAAGAAGATTAATTATTATTTTATTTATTGTCTATTTTCTTTAGGAAAGTATGCAATTACTTAAAATATGTGTAGTAATAAATAACGAAAATCAGTTTTAAATGATGGTCTTCTGGGGGAAGAATGTTTAATCTATACTACAGATTATGATAACAAAGAATAAATTAGTATGTTTACCCGATCATGGATGACGGAATGTCAACAATTAACCCAGTTAATTCTTGAATTGAAAATTTCGTTCAGGTTCAGAAGTTCGACATAAATATCTTTAGGTTCGCACAGGAAAAATCCCAAGTGCTGTTCGAAAAGATGCACCCCAAAAAAGGCCGGAGATTGAATCTGCTGAAACGTCGTGAATATAACAAAGAATATGAGAATAGTAGTCAAAATCATTCAAATGACACATATTTTATAATATGTCACGTTGTCAGATGGACGTTAGTATTTAATCATATGTCATTAACCGTTACGTGATTAGATGATTTATAATTCGAAACTTCGCAGGTGGCGTTATGATGATATTTGCTTCCTATTTGCAGAGGTAATTTCAGTTGTCTATTCATTTGCGTTGACCGGTACAAAAACCAATCTCATTCCGAAGACTTCTAAAAGGATTATCAATCATGATGGAGAGTCTGGTTTTGTCTTTACCTAACACCTGTGATCTTTCTTCCAACAAAAGATGCAAGCAAGAGTGCACTGCTTAATGGCATCGAATAATTGAAACTTCGTGTGAGACAGGAACGAATAATAGAAGCTAGCGTGTGGGGAGACTCGAGAAAGAACATTAAGGAAATTGTAGACACACTACAAACTTTTAGGCTAAAGGTTCTTTTAACTCATAATAATTATTATGGCGTTGGGGTGAGACGTATGATAATGAACTGGCGTAGTTTCTCTCTTAAAATAGTATACATCAGTCTCCACGTTGTCTGCGACATATCTGGTTGGGTTGCATAGTATTAATGTTACGTTATGTATCGTTTGTCAGTTGACAAGTTAAAAGTAAATGGCTTGGTACCTGCAAGAAGCAGAATGCATAAAGGGAGGATAGAGCGATATAGCATGAGAGAGTCAGGATGGTCCGTCACACCACCACAACTAAATGATGATGATGATGTTTCTTTTTTCTTTCCAGATATCAACGAATAGTAAATCAATTAATTAGCAAACAATAGCAAAGTGCAGCAAGCCATGTAAAAATAGAACAGTTCAAAGTTATTGTATCTGTATACCGTATAAATGTTTGTTCAAGGCGACTTTAAATCTGGATATGATCAACATCGTTAAGACTTCCTCTGACAAGTTGTTCTCGGAAGCAGAAAACGGACAGAGAATGCTGTTTTCTTCTGTTTAGAGCAAAGCGACGATGGTACACCTTCTGCGGTTCACAACGAAGACCCCGACAATATGTTGGGGTGAAATCTACTCTAAAGATAGATGTACAGTCCCGTTAATGATGCTGTTGTGAGTATTAGGTCTCCTTGCATCCCGTTGCATCCTCCGCTGCTCCACTGAGGACAGTTTTAGTCTTTGAAGCTGTGATTTGTAAGTACGCGTGGAGAATTAAGTCTCCATCCTCGTTACCAACATGCTCCAGGTGTCCGACATCTTTTTGCAGATAGGGATTTGTTGATTGGTGGACATACCCACGAATATTCATCTCACATAGGAAGAAGTGATTATTTTCGCATAAACAGAAATAGAAAAAAAACCTTTTGAATAAATGTTTTACTTTTTTAAAATTTCATGCTTTATTATTGGTTGAACGTGTTTACGGCTTGTCAGCAGCTGATAACTAGGTGAGAAAATGCAGTTTTAATTTATTAATAGCCACATATAAGAATAGTAAAATCAAATTGACACTTACCGAAATAAGAGCTCAAAATATGTAATGATGAACAAGTTGCCAAGTAAACCCACAGAATGGACTTACTCATCCAAGAAAAATAGAACGTCCTAGCTTTCTTATAATGCAACTTTCTAGGCTTCTGTCTCAGTTTGGTTTGAGATAATAATAATAATGGTAATAATAATAATAATGATAATAATAATAATAATAATAATAATAATAATAATAATAATAATAATAATAATAATAATAATAACATTTGGGATGTGGTATCTGTGTTATATTATGACGGGCCCTGTATTTCAAACGGGTAGATTAACTAGTATCAAATAGCTAGTTTTGTTATTCGAAAAATAGGTTTTGTTTCTGGACTCAGAAATGAGTCAGAGAAGTGTTTGATTCAGGAGTAGTCAAAACAAATCTAGAAACCTGACGTGACCTTTGAGTCAGAGATCAGAGTCAGTCGTTTTTGTCCCCATATCGTTGCGTGGGAAAAATAATTACGTCACCACAGAAAAACAATAACTTAGTTTTAGAATCAGTCTGTGCCTAGAAGCGAAAGTGTGCAGATCGGTTGCGAAAATGTAGCCGGTAAACGGGCAGGGCCCCGCTGTGGGAGGGCCAAAAGATATCCCCAGAAGAAAAGAAAATAGCCCGAGTGTGAGAGAATCGAAGCCGGAATCCTCCTGACGACAACCGAACCGAAAAGTAAGAAAATGGTGTGTTGAGAATAAATAAAACTGTGTGAAATATTCCCTCAAGAAAATCAGTGTCTCGTTTGTTCCTTTTGTCTGAGACATACTTCTTCCTTTGATCGAGACGACACAGCGGCGAAGACTAGACGAATCACAGGCCAAGGAGAAGAGAACAGAAGAAATTAAGGTAACCTTTGAGATCTATTTGAGATTTGTTTGAGAACTGTTTTAAAGACGTTAAGATACGTATAAATGAAAGAGGCTATAAATGAAAAGAGGCCGTAATTGAAAAAGGCCTGAGATGCCGTAAACGGTAGTGGTTTTAAAGAGGCCGTAATTGAAAAAGGCTTGAGATGCCGTGAACGGTCGTGGTTTTAAAAAGGCTTGAGATGCCGTGAACGGTCGTGATTTTAAGAGACGTTTAATGAAAAAAGGCTTGAGATGCCGTAAGTTGATGAGTGAAGATTTGGGACTGTGTTTACGAAATTTATAGAGAAAAAGTGATATACAAGTCGAATTTTATAGAGTAAAATGATTATGAAAATGATATAGATTAAATTGTATCATCGGAGGCGCTGGGGGGAGAGATTGAAATCACCATTAATCCTCTTGTGAACGTTTCGCGTTATTTTCGGCCGGTGAGGTGATTTTGGAGAAATGCCTCAGTCCGGAAAGATTTCTGCCTGAAGTAATAAAGAAGTTCTCTCTCCCCCCCTTTGCTCTCGTTACGTTTAATGTGAGCGTGTATGCAACATATGTTTAATTGGTTGCCGTGACCTGCTATTTCCACAAGAAATAGGTTGAAACGAACCGCGTTGCTACAACGAAAGTCTTGGGGTCCAGAAGCGAAGACAGAGACGGAGAGAGAAAGAGTGTTGTCAACGAACAGTGAGTACCTCGTAATTTTTATGTTGAATAGATAAATTTTAAAGAAAAAAAAAGGAACTCTTACGAAGAAAGTAATAGAAAAAGGAAAAAAAAAAAAAAGGAACGAGACACGGGGGAAAAATTGTTAAGATTCACAAAAAAAAGAAAGAAAAAAGGAAAGAAAAGAACGCACGCACACACAATTATTAGATTACGCAGAAAGAGATTTTGTTAATTGTTAAGATTCACAAAAAAAAATGAACAAAAAAAAGAAAAAGGAAAAGAACGCACGCACACACAATTATTAGATTACGCAGAAAGAGATTTTGTTAATTGTTAAGATTCACAAAAAAAAAAGAAAGAAAAAAGAAAGAAAAGAACGCACGCACACACAATTGTTAGATTACGCAGAAAGAGATTTTGTTAATTGTTAAGATTCACAAAAAAAAAGAGAGAGGAAAAAGAAAGACACATTTTGTTAGTTGTTAAGATTCACAAAAAAAGAAAGAAAAAAAAAAAGGGACACATTTTGTTAAAAAAAGAACGCACGCACACACAATTATTAGATTACGCAGAAAGAGATTTTATTAATTGTTAAGATTCACAAAAAAAAGAAAGAATAACGCACGCACACACACGCGCAAAAACAATTGTTAAGACTTTGTAGGAAAAGTACATTCTAGTTAGAAAGAAAAGGACGATTTGCCGTAATTATGTTTTTTTTTGTGTTGTGTTTTAAGAACTTGTTGCTGTAATTTTTTTTCTGGTTTGTGTTGGTGGGGGACAAAGGCGGTGACGGGCGAAAAAAAAGAAAAAAGGAGAAACGAGGGAGGTATGCAATTGAGAAAGAGAGGAAGAAGTGAAATGTTAAAAAAGGGTGGATGTGCTGAAATGGCATGTACACGCGAGGACGGAGTGTGCGTGTTAAGAAAAAAAAAAGAGAGAATGTGTTGGAAAGAGAGAGACGGAGACGGAGAGGGCGTGGAAAGAGAGGGACCGATGTGCCACCCTGTGGCCGATGTCTTTTGTTTTTTGGAATGTGTGTGCGTCCTAGAAAGAGAGAGAGAGAAAGAAGAGAGAAGAATTGAAATGTTAAAAGAGATTGTTTAAAAAAAAAAATGTGCGCGCGAGGTCAGAATATGCCTGTTAGAAAGGAAGGGAGAGAGAGAGAGAGAGAGAGAGAGAGAGAGAGAAAGAAGGCGCCCGTGGGCCTTGAAAACTGCTATGAAGGTGGCAGAAAAATAACGACGACAACGACGGGTGATCTGGTCGCGTCCGGGCCGGAGTTTGGCGGCATGTCGGCCCGCCGTGGTGTCGGGCGCTGTTCTCTTTTGAATTGTATTGTATTGTGCTGTGGAGATGTGTTCTCCATTGGTTCTGTCGGTTTCGGTTTTATTTTTTTGTTGTTGTTGGGTGGAATGAATTTTATTTTATTTTTTTTTGATGTTTTTTTGATGTTTTTTTTATGTATTTTGATGTATTTGTTACATGGAGGATTCCGGGTTTCCAATGCTTGAGTGAATGAGATTTTACTATTTAGAGGATGGTGAAATTTAAAAATGTAATTGAAAAAAAAAAAACAGTTCTTAAATTGAATGAGTTTGGGTCAGCCGGGCGATTTGAGTTGATTAGGTTCGGGCAGCTGGTGGCAGCTAGAGTTGGTTTGGGTCGGATCGCGGAAACCCTTGGACAGGGTTGATCTTATCGGGAAAAATCCCCGTGTACAGAGTATGTACAGGCTTGGAAAGCCAATGAGGGATTCCCGGCGTTTGCTCGTATGCTCTCTTTTATAGAGTACCCATGGGTTAGTGGCGAGGCTTGTGGTAAAGCCTGCATACGTTAAAATTGCGAACGGGAGAATGACGGTGATGGTCATTCTGTGGGACCACGAGAAAAGGAAGGTGGTCAGTTATGGAGATTGTTGTTTTTGTGACCCAGGTGTGCCCAACTGCGCCGATAGAGTGTGTGAAAGTTGTGTAAAATGTTAAGCTTTGAAATTGTGGTCCCATTGTTTTTTGTGGATTTTGGATGTTTGCCGACGAGTGTGCTGCGAAGATACCCCACCCCCTCACCGCATAGATAAGGACACGGGAAGGGAACGCATAGAATTGGTGTCTGCTCAACACCAGTGGGGATGGAGTTAAGCTGGGGTGTGGTGTGACCCGGGTGCGCGCGTCGGGGCGGATAGAACCATGGGGATCGATTTTTAAAAAAAAAGAAGTACCGGGTGTTAATTGGATTTAATTATAAGATTATAGGTTGGGCCTAGTTTGTGGTCATTCGGCGTGTTCCGGGAGCAAGATGATTCGATGTGACATTTCGCTCAATACCGTATCGACTAGATAGATCCATGGGATGGGGTCCTCCACGTTTAATGAACAGGGCTGGGAGCTAGAGACATGGGTGATTGTTCGCGGACGTTTGCGCCGGGGCACTGGGATGTTCGAAGTATATGGTCCAGATTAGACAGTGGTAGGAAAACGGTACCTCTTGTAATTTTGAGAGGCTGACCATTTAAGTTTACAGGTTAAGGAAAGGGGTTTCTGTTTTGTGCCCCCATATCGCGGCAATACGCCCGATCAGCAATCGGTCGTGTACCGATGATTAGATGAATATGTGCGTGTGTATTTAAAAAAAAAAGTGTTGGTGATGGATTTGGATATTTGTGTAAATTTCTTCAGGGAAGAAATTTTGAAAGATAAGGTGGAGAGGAGTGTTATATTATGACGGGCCCTGTATTTCAAACGGGTAGATTAACTAGTATCAAATAGCTAGTTTTGTTATTCGAAAAATAGGTTTTGTTTCTGGACTCAGAAATGAGTCAGAGAAGTGTTTGATTCAGGAGTAGTCAAAACAAATCTAGAAACCTGACGTGACCTTTGAGTCAGAGATCAGAGTCAGTCGTTTTTGTCCCCATATCGTTGCGTGGGAAAAATAATTACGTCACCACAGAAAAACAATAACTTAGTTTTAGAATCAGTCGGAACCTGGAAGCAAGAGTGTTCAGATCGGTTGCGAAAATGTAGCCGGGAAAACGGGCAGGGCCCCGCTGTGGGAGGGCCAAAAGATATCCCCAGAAGAAAAGAAAATAGCCCGAGTGTGAGAGAATCGAAGCCGGAATCCTCCTGACAACAACCGAACCGGGAAGTAAGAAAGTTGTTGAATAAATAAATTTGTGTGAATTGTCCCCTCAAGAAAATCAGTGTCTCGTTTGTTCCTTTTGTCTGAGACATACTTCTTCCTTTGATCGAGACGACACAGCAGCGGAGACTAGACGAATCACAGGCCAAGGAAGAGGACGGAAATTAAGGTAACCTTTGAGATTCATTTGAGATTTATTTGAGAACTGTTGTAAAGACTTTAAGATACGTATAAGTGGAAATATTTGTAATTGAAAAAGGCCTGAGATGCCGTAAACGGTCGTGGTTTTAAAAAGGCTTGAGATGCCGTGAACGGTCGTGGTTTTAAGAGACGTTTAATGAAAAAGGCTTGAGATGCCGTAAGTTGATGAGTGAGGATTTAGGACTGTGTTTACGAAATTTATAGAGAAAAAGTGATATACAAGTCGAATCTTATAGAGTAAAACGACTATGAGAATGTCTAGATGTAAATTGTATCATCGGAGGCGCTGGGGGGAGAGATTGAGATCACCATTAATCGTCTCGTGAACGTTACGCGTTATTTTCGGCCGGTGAGGTGATTTTGGAGAAATGCCTCAGTCCGGAGAGATTTCTGCCTGAAGTAATAAAGAAGTTCTCTCTCCCCCCCTTGCTGCTCGTTACGTTTAAATGAGAGTGTATCGTAACATCTGTCTGAAACCGTAACTATACTATTACTATCTTAAAATACTTTCCTGTTGTCATGATACACTTTTCCAAGGTATTAACATCCGTTTTTATTGGAGGTAGTGTCGTATCTATTCTTTTGTCTCAAGACCATCCGCCCAGGCATTACCTCATCCTTGGGGGGAGTGTATTATATATCATCATTCCTTATTATACCATTCTCCCAGGCATTCCTATCTCATTTATTGGGTGGTGGGTAGTGTAGCATCTGTGTGTGGTCATGATTATATCTTCCCAGGCATTACCCTTTTCTATAGGGGTAGTTTTGTATATATTCGTTCGTCATGATTCTATCCTGTTAGGAATCACTTCTCATTTGAGGAAGGCGACAGTGTAGTATATATTAGCAAAAATATGCGACTGGAGAGAGTAATAATGCTAATAATAATAAATATTAAAAAAACATAAAATAATATATATATATATATTTAAGTTTTTCACTTATAAAATAAACTATTCAGTGAAGACCGGGGTTGTTCCAATAAAAACAAGCTCGATGATACTTGATTACAGAGTACAGAGCATTTATATGTGATTTTATGAAGGCTTACCAAAGCATTCCTTTCAGGACACCAATGATCACCATTAAAGATATTTTTTCTTACAAATATTATTCATTCAAATTAAATGTTAAATGTTTTTCCATTTAATTTGAATAAATAATATTTGTAAGAAAAATATCTTTAATGGTGATCATTGGTGTCCTGAAAGGAATGCTTTGGTAAGCCTTCATGAAATCACACACACACACACATATATATATATATATATATATATATATATATATATATATATATATATATATATATATATATATATATATAAAGTACAACGAACCCAAGGGAACTTAAATTGCCAGAAATCCCATCTGATCCCATAAACTGATATACTCCCCAAACACACATATTTGGTTGCACTAGCCTTGGCTGGTACCACACACAATAGTCGTAAGGTTTCGAGGAAGATGGAAAGAACGGAGATGGAGAGCGCCATCTAGACTTACACCGGAACATTCAGGAACCGTATTGCCATTCAAAGACCAACAGTTGCTGCAAGTTAGAAAACGTCTTTTGCGATGATGCAAAATTATTCGCATCGTATATAGAAAGGGGCGAAAAGTGCTGGAAATCTGTGGAGATTTGTTGTCACTCAGATTCCACATCACTGATAATGACGTGTGAGAACTCCTAGCGAATAACTACTACTACTAATACAACTACTCCTTCTACTAGTACTACTACTAGTAGTAGTAATACTACTTCTACTGCTACTACTACTACTACTAATAATGATAATAATAAAAACGAAGAAAGATTGCTCAAATAACTTGAACAAAATATATAATAATAGATTTAGTGAGAAGATACAGATATAAATCCGAGCAGTATACATGGAATAGTAAAAAATATTTGAGTACAATGAAAGACCGTTTACCCAGATGAAGGACAAAGATAGAGAAATTCTGGAGCAAGTTATGGGAGAAACTACAAGAAGACAACAGAAACGCGGAATGATGAAAAATCCGTTGTGTTAAAGAAGGAAGAAAAATTGCAATGATTCCTTATGATGAGCGTAAAAATAGCAAACAGAAACGAGCAAGATCACGGATTCTGGTTTTAAAATTCTCGAGTCTAAATGGAAGATTAGAATTATAAAATGTATATCACCAAAAGAGAACCACATTATTTAAAATGAAACATCAAGAAAAGAACGGAACCAACCAACATCAGGTCGATGACCTGTCTACCGACCACGAGAAAAAGTGTTACTTCACAATTCTAGCTCGGAAATAAATATCGCGAACTCAATCTTCTTCTCTGCACCCTCTCTCTCACAGACGTGATCTTAGTAATCTCTGTCACTTATATCTGTAAGTACTACTATTCTATATATTATTCAGAATTGCCTGATTTTTCGTCTGTTTCTTAGTTGCATCTCGTGTCACACGTAGGTTTAGAGGTCTTCATCAATTCGCTGCCAATGCACCTCGTTATAATACACATTTCAATTTAAGTAGCATCTTTCCAAGAACTGCAGGATTGTGGAACTCTTTTCCTGCTGAACGTTTTCCTCCTACCTATAGTGTTTATCTTTCCAAGACTAAGGTCAATATGTACCTCCTGTCATTGCGTTAATAATTTTTCGTTCGTTTGAGCTCTTTGCATGTATGCCTTGTTTGGAGCGACTTCTATAAGAGAAAACAAAAAGAGGAAACTAATTCCGAAAAGATAAAAGACGCGCATCCGACGTATTAATCAAACAGAAAGTAAAAGCAAGGAAAGAAGATCATAGTCATGGTGAGTGTTGACGATAAGTGAGTATGCGATAAAATCCCCCAAGCGTGGATTATCAAATGGTTAAATATATTTAAAATACTATACAAAATTATTAACTTCATGGAGAAAGAAATTGAAACATAGAGATTGAACCTGTGGCGGCAACTGTGCTCTCTGTAGAAAATAAGATGAAACAATAATTAAATAATAAGGGCATGCAGCACGCTGATGCAAAAATAACATAAAACTAGACATGGCGGGTTCTCGAAGGTAGTCTACTGTAAACTGTGCACCCGCTCATATTTTGACTGCACAAATAAATCGTACAAAATGAAACCGAGGTCATTATTGGAAAATGAAAGATATAACACTAAGAGAAAAGGACGTATTTACACTATAATGGTGATTACTCGTTCTCCATTATAATTAAAGTAATTGTAAGCTGCACTAGAAAGTTTATTTTACCCCAACAATTTATCAACAGATGACGTGGCAGTTTCACATGAAAATACCTTTTATTGGTCTGCGGTGATAAAGAAATTACACAGCCACACAGTCACTTTTTATAAAGTGCGGCATGCGACTAAGGTATACTTACCATATTGTTGACGCTTTGAGGAATCATAGGAAATACATCTACTCTAGACAGTGTATTTGCTCCAACTCTCAAAAAGGGAGCGAATACGAATAGTTGCTGTAAGGAAAGGGCCGGAGATTTGTGTTCCTACGCCAGGTCTTCTGGTTGGCTGGGAGGCAATCTATATGGTGGTAAATCTGTCCATCTACATCAAAGAAATTAGTATATAATATAATTAGAATATGTGACTGATACAACACCATAGAAATGACAGAACTAATTCTAACAGCTGACAGATGAAGACATATCCACGATATGCGAAAACGAGCTTACAAGACGTTCCAGAAAAATTTGATAATTTTCTTCTATTTATTTTCTTTCGGGGCAATTAGAAATAGCAAATAGCGGTGAATTGCAACATATAGCTTTTTATGTGTACTAGTGATTAGAATAAGAGCTGCATAGACGACTGTAAATCACCGGAATATTGACAAATATTGGCCTCCATCATGATCATTCACGTCGGATTCAAAAGTTCAGAAATCTTATTTGCAGCACAGTGCTACTTTGAATACTGTAAGACATGAGTTGGAAAATTGCTAAGAAGATAAGAATTCAGTGGCTAGTAGAATTGATCATAGCAGGCGTCATGACTGCTTCCACACAACGAAATTGGTAAAAAAAAAAAGCTGCAAAATAACCTACGATAATATCTAGGCAAGGCGGGTTTTAGCAAGAGAGATATGAGCATCTGCCTTGCGATTATAAAGAACGCGCTGAAAAAGAGAATCTTCGCTACTCCCCATACAAAAGTCACAAGGAGAAAACTACTCACCAACAAGTTTCACTAAGACCGTGTTACGAGAGGCAAAACACTCCTCAACCACGTCAAGCATCTAGCTGAACCGGGAATGCTCGGGTTTTATTCAGGACACGCACAACCAGTAAAACAAGAGGCGGCTAGCTTGTAGTACACAGTAACTTATGTGCATTATGAAGACGAAGTTTACTGAAACTGTGATGATATTTGAGTGTTTCCAGAGAAGACCAGGTCATACGGCCATTAGAACAGAGACTTGAGTTGCTGTTAACTATTCAAAAACGCTATTTAGAGAGAGTGGCTACGAAAAGGTTATGCATGTAGCAGGAAGATTCAGTTCAGTGTAACACACTTCAGGAAAACCCAGAAGTGGCTGTCTGAGAACATTTACGTTTGAACTATTTCCACCATCTGGCTTTTAAAATCATTCAATTTCAACTCCATCGACTATTATATGTGGAGCTCAGTTGAGAATGACACCAACGGTACCGCCTGTAACACCAAGGACTGACTGATTGCAAAGATAAACTTTGTGTTCAGGCGTCTCTAGAACGACATTGTAAAGGGCGCGTGCTTCACGTTCAGATCAAGCATAGAGGCCGAGGTAAAGGCTCACGGTGGCTGCTTTGAGTGAGCTGTATTCTTTCAAAAGATCCTCTAAGAGATGCACTTTGAATTTTGAAAATACCTCAATTATTTGCTAAGATATAAAGTTTTTTTTCTTTTCTTTTCCAAAAATGTCAAACTTGTTTCGAACAGCATGTAAGTATTTTGTAGTAATTAGACGCAGTTAAGTTTAAATAAAAGTAGCTCTAGACGTCAAAAGAAAACTCGCAGATGGTAATAGAGCAGACGGGAACTGCGACTACTTACGTAAAGTGAACAACATTTAAACAAAATAATGCAATATTGTCGGTGTCGGTTCTACGGAAAATGGCCTTAAGATGGAAAGACTGAAAAGGAACATTGAAAACTTGACTTGAAAGAAAATGGCGAATACTTAAATATTAAGTAGGCTTATTGTCACTCAAATTCCACGAATAACTATCTATCGTTATCACTGAAATTACTGATAACGACTCTTGCGAAAACTCCAAGTGAATAATAAATTACAACTCGAATTCGTGATAAAGTCAATAGTCATTATCAGCGAGAAATCCATGACAAATAACTGTTGCAAAAATGAAAAATTATTTGCAACGGTTACTGAAAAAGGCAGATAGTGCTGGTAAGCTGGAGAGATTTGTTGTCACTTAGACTTTAGTGAACACACTTTTTATTGCAAGTTAGAAATAACTGATAATTCTTAGTGTGAACACTTCTCGTAAGTAAATAATAATAAAAAAATACACTCGAAATATGATGTTCATTGACTCCATGTGAAAATGATAGAGGGAGAATAAGGATATGTAAATATTAGTAAAAAAAGGTACACAAAATACAGAGAGGCTAATTACCGCAGCCCAAACGGCAGTGAGATTAACAATACCGAGAACAGTGAAACTGCAAACAAAAAATGGGAACTAACAATGGGAAGAAACGCAACGATATGGACCATTTAAGAAACGGAAAAGCTGTGCATGTGAACACAGATATTACTGCGAAAAGTAAATTTAATAAAAAAAACGGAATCGCTAATGACAGCCGCACAAAACAATTCGATTTGACCAAACTATAAAAACAAACATAGTTAAGATTCAGAACATTGTCAATGTAGACTTTGTGGACGAATCTGTAAACCGCATTATAACTAAATTCAGCAAGCTGTTCCACAAATAATGTATTAATAGACATATCTGGATTGGGATAGTAGTCCACTAAGAACCATGAAAATGCCCACATCTTAAATACAAATACATATGGTACATACACACTACATAGTAAGATTTCTTCCGTGAATCACTCAGAAAAAAATGAGTTTTTCTTTAATCTGCATAGCTTAACACAAAGGGTCTATCAGCTCCAGTAATGAGATATTTTTTTGTATTTCCACGAGAACATGGAATCTATAAGTATGCGGTCAGTATTGACAGAGATGGATCTCTTAACTTCAATTGAGTTTCAAGTAATGCCCTTTTCACATCTTGAAATTTAGCGTTGATGACACGATTATGAGAATGAGGGACCTAAATCTATCAAAGGTAATGAATAGAATCGGGCACATCATTCATCAGCTACATGCTAATGAAGTGGTTTTCTTGCGCACCGTGCAGTCGCCTCAAAGGCGTCACTGTTCTCTTTCCAATAATGCCTATGACTCTGTCAATACTGAGCTCCCGCTTTTATATTTAAATTTCTCCAATTTGCAGGCAATCACAATAAATAAAGCTTTAATACAATTAATTTACATCATTCATTACAACGTGCATTTCGAATGGGCAGTTTTCCTGCAGTTTCCAGAACCGGAATGTGCTGATAAATTTTATTATTTGGATAATTCGGACTTTATTGCCCGCATGGACTTGTGACGTAACTGATAAAGAACTAAGTAATAATCAGTTCTAAGTTGCAGTCTTATTGAGGTTGAAGGTTCAATCTTCAGTACAGGCGATACAAATAATATACTTAACAATTACTTTCAACTTCTAGCCAGCTTACGAAATGAGAGCAGTCTACACCCTGCATTAAATAGAAGGTTCAGTTCGAAAATTCCGTTCAGATTAATCGACAATACAATTACGATTATATCATTTCGGAGTGTTTGTTCTCGTAGACCTATTGCCCATTAATATTTTAGAGTCTAGTCTATCATACTATCAAGCCAGTCCAAGTGGTATTATATCGTCACAAAAATAATGATCGCCTGAAGCGGTGGGTTTTAAAAAGTAATTTTAGCACGGAATTCATAGTTTATTTCTGGTAAATTTTAACATATATTATAATTAATAATTTGTAATTTTTTTTTATTGATAGAAAGTATTTTTGAAGGAGGATGAACATTGCACAACATGACCATCGTATTCTTAAGTTGTATGAGTTAAAACTTGGGCACAATGACTCCGAAATTTCTGATAATACCAACAAAGCATGGGGAGATGGATCCACACGCGATCGGCCAGTATGAAAGTGATTTCAGAAATTCCATAATGGAGATGAAATCCTTGAAGATGAAGAAGGTAGAGGACGGCTGTGTAATCTTGACAATGAACAATTGCAAGCACTTGTTTTGCAAAATCCTCGTCAAATTGTCAAATAAAAGTCTCAGACACTTGCTGTCAGTACTGCAACAGTTTCACATAATTTATAGAGCATTGGCAAGGTGAAAACATTTCATGGATAAATGTATTTTTCTGAAATCGGCCATTATTTTTGTAACACCTTAATGTTATTGAAAGTAATGCAATAGCCTCGACACACCTCGAATATGACTCACTGAGCTTGCAGCTCGCGCTCATGAACACTACGCTACAACGCCCTCCACATCTATGGTGAATTGAGAGTTCACTGTGAATATATGTGTCGGTAATCTCTTCTGAATATTACATTCATTTATTTTAACTACCTAAATATAATTCGGGATTTTGTTAGGATAGGGAATGTAACAATGCTTTTATAGAAGAAGGGATGAATATATGAATGCAACAACAGGAGAACTGAAGATTCTGCCATAGATTACACAATCAATATTTATGCGCCGGCAACGGTCGAGATTTACAGGTTGCGTCCCGTTCCCCGAGGATCGGCCTAATAGATTTATCGGAAATGTTTTGTAAAAATACGCTTTTCGAGCGATAGTCGAGCTTTCAAATAAAACGGAAATGGCGAACGGATTTTTTTAGAGAAAAAGGGAGAGATTTTTCTGATTCTATATCTGCATCATAAACTTTGTTGTATAGTCAACAGGGTTTATCTGAAAAGTTCCTGTATAGTCAGCGGGAGTAAGCAATGTTAATCCTGATCAGCTGAATAACCTGGTGCAATAATATAGAAGTACAAAAATCGACACCGGTTGATGAGGCTCGTTAACATAGGCCGGTAGTACGGTAGTTTTCACTTGGTTTATATATTCACCTGAAAGGTTTCTGTATACTAACAAAGGGTAATCAACGTGAATCCTGATCACTATTCATCTGGGTGACTAGGGTCAATAAGATAGTAGTACAATAAGATTTCTAAAATTAGGACGACGAGGCTCTTCAACTAAAGCCGGTAGTCCGGTAGTTTTCCTTAGTTTATATATTAATTTGTAAGGGGTAAGCAACGTCAATCCTGGTTAGTACTTAGATGGGTGACCGTATGCAATAAGATAGAATACGAACAGGCTAAGCTCGTCAACCAAAGCCGGTGGTCCGGTAATTTTCCTTATTTTATATAGTTATCTGAAAGATTTTTGTATAGTCACCAGAGGTAAGAAACGCTGATCGTAGGTGACCGGTTCAATAAAATTGAAGTGCATTAAAATTGAAAACATGCAGACGAAGTTTGTCAATCTAGTCCGGTAGTTTTTCTCATATTATATATAAACTTTAAAGATTCATATATCGTCATGCTTTAAAGGTTCATATATCGTCATGCTTTAAAGATTCATATATCGTCATGCTTTAAAGGTTCATATATCGTCATGCTTTAAAGGTTCATATATCGTCATGCTTTCGAATAAGAATCAAACAAAATACGTTTTATTTGTTATTTTATAACAGTGGGAAGAAAAATAGAAAAGGGGAATTAAACCGAAATGAAATAAACACTGAAATAAAGTGAGAAATGTAAAAGTCAAGATAAAATAGTTGAAGCTAGTTGTCTATAACAGGCGTCTCTCGGGAATCGTTCGATTATTTTTTGCTTTATTTTTCGGATTTTGAATGTATAAGTAACATTTTTCTAAATTATATATATATATCAAACGATCACGTAATAAACTATTTTATTTTGTGTATGAATTAGTTGAAATGCATTATGACCGTGTAAGATGTTGAAACAAATAAGTTTCAACTACTAAAAATAAATGTAAGTCACGTAAAAGCATCTCCTTATCTTATATAAATAGAGCTTTTGTCCGTCTGTCCGTCAGTCACATTTTTAATGTAATACATACATTGCGGAATTTGTCTCATTTTGAACTATCAGATACCTTAACTACTTTTAAAAATGGAGAATATTGCATTAATAGTGAATAATGAATTCCAAACCAATAAATCGGATGCTATGACCGGAAGTTGAAACTGACACCTTGAGGTCTTCAGTCTGAGGTTCTACCGACTGACCTATTGACTTTTTTTTATATAAATAGAGCTTAAGACATAACCGTAACAAAATAATTATAGCTTTGGTGTGACACCATACATTTATTATTTACGTCATGTTTCAAAGCATGAATTTATTTATTTATATAATAATTTATATAAACATAAATTCATATATTTATATATACAAGAAAAAAGGGTCCATACGTCTTATTAATTCTAGTATATTAAAATTGCAAAATTGTTTTAGAAACGGTGTTAATGTCTATTGTGTATTTCGTAATTAAGTAAGTGTTGTTAATAGGTAAAATAAGAAAATATATTTAGTATACATTATTCGAGTAATGATGAGAGAAAACTATTCAAATTTATGTTTTGCAATTTATAATTCAATAAATAAGTGAGTTATAATAATAATAATAATAATAATAATAATAATAATAATAATAATAATAATAATAATAATAATAACAATAATAATAATAATAATAATAATAATAATAATAATAATAATAAAGAAAAGAAAATGACCTACAGCACACCCAAACCTAAGATACATCGATAAACTGTTAGTTATTCAGTCTAACTCGCAAGCTAGTGAGTTATCATGGCCTGCGTCACGGAAAGTAGCAAGCTAGTCTTATGTCTTTAATCAAGACTGAAATCCAAGGAAGATGCCCGTAGAGTTGTTTTCTCGTGGAATGCTGCCAATTTTCTTCTGCTATATTTTGGTAAAAGTCCACGTGCTAATTCCATATACCAAAACTGATGCAACAATTGGTTCAAAGAAGTCGCGTTTCATCTTGGTAGGAAGATTTGATTGAAGATTGAATTCATCTTGTCCAGTCCAGCCAATGCCTTATTGATTCGTACATTTAGTTCACTCTCTGTATCACCTTGCTTTGCAACTTCATTGTCAATATAGAAAAACTCATAGACATTATTTAAAACAAGTCTCCTGTACGGAGGAAATATTTCCATGTTGGTTCAGGGTTATATGCTCTTGCTTGTTTGTGTTAATAACACTAATACTATTTGCCATTTCTTCGAGATAGTGAAGTAGGTATTCTGCTTGTTTAGTTGTGTATGTTTGCATAAACAGGAATATCTAAAGGAAAAAATATTGGCTAGTCAGAGTCGAGTGGTCATTGATCAGAATTATTCTTATCAATGACAAATTAAAAAAATTCAACAAGATAAGCTTATATATTAAAAACAAAGATTGTTTATAAAAAAATCAGAATAGAAGAGTTTTGCGTTCACAGCAAACAAATTAGCATATTATTATATCTTTCTCCAGTGTCTTAATTTCAATTCTTAAACCGGGTTGCTATTTTTTACTATTTCCGTAGCATTTTTCTAATTTTGATTTATTCAATTCTACAAACCATTCTCAGAAGGGTTTTTGGTCGAGTCACCCATTTTATATGTCGTTTTATTATCCATTTCGTATCTAGGCTGCCCTGGATACAAATACTAGACACTGGAGTCCACAAGCTATTAATTGACTACAACACATACTAATATAAGTATGCTCCTTCTTAATGATCTTCTCACTTATTTTATGTCTGATATGCACGTGGTTAAGCTGGTCAGCATTTTGATTTTCTTATTCGTATATGTATAAAGATAAATGGATCAACACGGATGATATTGACTATTCGTAATATTAATGTATTCCATTCTGAAAACTATTATTCTCAACTGGAGAGGTTGGTTGCATCGTATAATACCAGAACATTTCCATTAATGTTTCATCTATCTCGGTGGTTCAGCAACTAAACACCAACTGAATGCCTAATTTTTTGTATATATTTAAAATGTCGCATTCAACTAACATCTCATCTGGTTTGACCAATGAGAAATGTGAGATCTCTCAGTCATCTTATTATCAAACACTTCGTGATCATGTAACCACATCTTTACTATATTCATGTTTCAACCACCTTAAAGAAGTATCAATATGGCACTATCTGACAAAATTTAATTAATAAACAAAATTAATCATTTAAATATGAATAAACAAAAAGTATAATAAAGACAAACTATTAAAATTGAAAATAAAGCCTTTATCAATGCGATATTATTTTTTAAAACATTAACTTTATGAATTCCGGTATAAAATTCTACCATCATAGTTGACCAGTATTGTGTCATTTTTGAAAAAAATAGACAACCTTTTCTTTGTCTTTTGATATAACGCTAGTGGAATGGATGTTATCCGCGCTGGTGTCTTGGCGGTTATGAATTCTAATTCTGGTTGGCGAACGAAGAAGCAAGTGTATGCTGGTATTTTAGAAGAATATGTCGTTCATTTTAAAGCATTGGAAGGTCAGAATTATAAAAATTTTAAATAGAAACCTTTAAAAATGCGAAATTATTTTTCTGAACATTAATTTTATTCTGAAATTAATAAGATAATTGTTAAAAAAATAATTTATCTTGCATTGATAAAGGCTTCTATTTCCAATTTTGCTAATTCTGACTAACTTTATGCTTTAAGATGAACGACCTATCATTCCACAAATAATAGAATTTAAAAACATTCGAATGACTAAGTAAGTTATCAAACAAAGAGTTTCAGACTTAGATTTTTATAACATACTTTGGTGCTTTTTTAGTATAAGCTCCATGCAGAAAATTATTTTCATGTAAAAGCATTATTTTGTACTTACTCAGTCATAGTTTCTCACTCACGGCACGAAAAAGAATTTAAAAATATCAAGCAGAACTTTAATTAGAACGATTTTTCCATTTCGATGTACAACCTGTATTCGCCGACATTTTGGGTGTGAGCCAACATTTTGGGTGTGAGCGGTCGATGGAATAGCCAAGGGCAATAACTCCGTTTTCATTGTTAGGATTTTAAAAAGAAAGAAACACATAAGCAATAATAATAAAATATATATTTAATAACAAATACACCAAATCCTTCAAGTTTAAACTATTCACATCCATGTTCAGAGAAATTCTTCAAAAGTACTAATTAGGTCACACGTGCCTTCCTAGAGCACACAATTTCGCGACACTTATCTGCCCTTAGTTAGCTATTCCATCAACCGGCCACTCCCAAAATGTCGGCGAGTCGACGTTTAATATCGCCCTTATGGAAATGGAAAAATCGTTCTAATTAAAGTTCTGCTTGATATTTTTAAATTCTTTTTCGTGCCGTGAGTGAGAAACTATGACTGAGTAAGTACAAAATAATGCTTTTACATGAAAATAATTTTCTGCAGGGAGCTTATACTAAAAAAGCACCCATACTTTTCTTGTTTTGTCTCAATACAACGATATACAGACATAAAATTATCAGTGAGAAGATTTTAATGCAACGAGCATTGGCTGTAGTTATATAACAGGGAAACTAGAATGAAGATAAATATAACTAAAGATGTTTAATGGATTTTGTTTGTTTGTCTACAATCATCGTCAAGTGAAATGATGCGGGACGTAATGGAACATAAATACTAAAATGACGTACCGTAAATAGATTAAAAGGGCGAAGAAAAAACGGATGCCTTTACTTTGGGATTTCAGGGGAGGGTATCAAATCTCATAATCAAAAATAAATAAAAAATTGCGTAGAAAGCGATATTCGAAGATTGTGGTTGACAACTAAAAGTCAACATTTGGCATTTGTGCTGTACAGGTCAAATATTCATTAAAATTAAAAGCATGTGGATGTGAAAAAACGAAAACATAATTCTCGTCTCGCCGGGCCGAAGTAGTTAAAATAGCCCAGTATTTCTGAACATTCTTACCTTTACGTAAATAAATAAATATTTTCACAACGTTTCGCCCGATGTAATCTCCTACCTTCTTCATGTCCAACTTTTCGAACCATAGAATCTTTATGTCGAACTCAGGAACCTATACGGAAATTCGAACTGAAACTTTTATTTAAAACACCGGAGTAGACTGTTCGCGTTTTGTCAGTCAGGATCGAGCGATGAAAACTAAAAATCAAAATTAAAATTACTTAATCTTTCCACCTTATCGAGGGTGACGGAACGAGACTAATATACCCCACAAAATAACTTAAAATTCAGTTCGAAATTCCGTAAAGGTTCTTGAGTTCGACAGTAATATTCCCGAGGTCGAAAAGATACGCCTGAAGAAAGTTGGTGGTTACATCGGCTGGAACGTTGTAAAAATAACAACCCGCATGAGAACTGTAGTCCGAATAATGTAAATAATAAATCAGTGTGTTGAATTAAATTTTATTATTTCTACGATTAAATTGTAAATAAGAAAACTATTTGGAATCAATTATATTTAATAATTATATTTAATTAATAAGATCAAAATAATTAGATTCATGAATATATCTAAATATGATTTAACATTGCTAAATTATTCAGGTGTATTAATAACCTAACACTTTTTTGTGCGACGCGTATTTCTCTAATAATTGGAATTTAAATTGAAATGTCAAGGTTATGGTTTTTGACATTTGTTTAATGTAAACATTGAGAAAGAAGAGCGGATCTTTTTAAGACGTGTCAATTCCATCTGTGCGCTTAGCGATGCTATTGTAAATTTAGGACGGACAAAATGCTGTTAAGGACAGACGAAAATGATAGTTTAAACTTAAATGTGACGGACAAGTGAATATGTCATTTCAAACTTAAATGTGATAGACGAATCGGCGGACCGACTCTTACGGAGATAATGGGCGTGTGTAAAAGATGTGTGTATTTAATTCGAACGTTTGGCGATAGAAAATAGTATTTCAAACTGAAACCTAATAGATGATCCGACTGAGATACGGTATCATTCTTTTTCTTCTTAAGGTCGGGAATTCTTATCAATTCGCTCTACTTTAGATGCACTGTGTTTCTCCGCTAATTGAAGCAGTGCCTCTTCCGGTTGCCATGCAATATGATCTTCTCCGATGCTGCCATGTTCTCTGTGCCGAATCATCTGTTTTCTGATGACAGCCGTGGGAATTACAACTACTTGTAAGGATCGATGGATTTTTTTTCTATAGTGGTTAGACTCATCTAGATCTGTCGTATTCTCATACTCATTATTTAATTTAATAGAGACACAGAAACGCATTTAAAATAAATATGTAAACCATTTAATCTGCGCGTTTAGTGATGAAACGCAGAGCCATCGATTGACGCCTTACTTTTAAAGATATATGAGTAAACATGTGCGGAATCAGAAAAAAAAGAACGTTTGTATTGTCGATTACGCTTTCAGTAAATCGTTACCTTTGTTCATAAAAATATCAATTCATAAAATCAACCAAGTCGACAGACATAAAAGAAGAAAATAGACCTCCTTATCATCATTAACAAAGAGGACTGCTGTCGGGGGCGGCATGGGTATGCACGTGCCATGCACCACATTAAGCCTGACTATGTCTCACAACCGTCCCGAATATTGAATCCGAGATGATGTTTATTATTTTCCGTCAATGATACATTTGTTACATAACCAAAGGTGTTGTCTGAATGAAATGGTTTGAGTGATATCTAAAGGTCAGAGGTGACCCCAGAAAGTCTACAAAACCACGTGACTTCCGGGCGGATATTTTCTATCACTTTTCTGTCGAGATTTCAAGCGGGAAAAGACGTGTCCAGGCACCGTCCCCAGTGGGGCGCGCAAACAGTAGCTAGCTATAGCGAGACAAGCTATCCGTCTATCAATTTGTTTTTCTCTCTCCCACGAGCACACAAGTAACCAATCGCTCTGGTTTTCTCTGTGATAGTTCTTCTCTTTTAAAAAAGCCTTTTTTATAAATTAACATCGGGGTCTAAGTGTAAACCACTTAGACCGCGATGTTAATTTATAAAAAAGGCTTTTTTCTCGGTGTTCTCGACGAGTGTATAAGAGTTTATACACACATCGGTAAGTTAACATATAACACATTCAGTAAAAACTCGGTCTAAAGTAGAAAAGTGGGATCCCGAGGTTTGCAGCGTTTGACCCTGCTTAAATGTGACATATGACAGATATATTGACATTTGAAACACCAAAAAAATGTAAATAAGTATAAAATATCGGTGTTTTAAATTTGTACTGCTCTTCTGTATAACTCTAATTACCGGTCACTTACGAAAGAATCAGAAACCATAAAATGTATGAATTATTTTTTGAGGTTTCTACTATTTCTGTCACGTCTGTGTATATCTTTAAATTATTAAGACTATAGTAGGAATCCATTGTTGACAAAAATGTTACGTAAATATTAACTATTTGTACTTAGCAACTTCTCTACGAGGGTCGGGTGCATGGCAAGCGCATCCTTAGGGGAGCATAGCGTCTGTAGTAAATACTTATAATTATTGCCTGAATCAGACCTGTCAACATCCCCCTGTAGAGCGAAATATTTATTATTGAGTTTCAATCAGTCGGTCGATCGACACAATGATTCAAGATCAAAACGTTGGATGAATAGTTGAATCATTCTATGGCTCCTAATGCAATCCTTTACCTATATAAGAGTCATATGTAATACAAAATGAAAGACTGCTGATACATCCGGAACGGTGCTGCTCAGAGCACTCTTTCTTGCCATGATAGAGTACAAACTCGACATTGCAATCAAGTTGGCGAAGATCTTTTCTCTTCTCTACAACCCCTCTCTCACAGAGAGGACATCACTAGCATTTCTCTACTCCAACGTTATGTTTGTGGTAGGGGCTCGAGTGAGTTCCAAAACATTCACAGCAAGAACTCGTCCAGCTACCAACACTGAAAATGACCATCTGTGGAACACATTGTCATGGGACCGCTTCCATGCAGAATACAACGTGAGTGTTTTCAAGTCCAATGTAAACAAGTACGTGTCGAGCCGTTCGTTACGTAATGAACTTTTGCCCATTTCGTTCATTGATTACAATCCTCTCATAGCATTATCACACAGACAATCTCACTAACACTTATCCTCGAGTAGATTTTGGTCTTAGTACGTGGTGCGTCATTAGTATATAAGCCACTATAGTCGCATAATATTTTTCAGCATTCAAGTGACAATCTATCAATCTGACTATCCTTAATCTCGTGTGACTTTTCGCCTTTATAAGTGGCAGCTCACTACTAAAACAATATACACGTCCGTATCTAACGTATCATTGCTCTTGTATAATTTCTATATATTCTTTGTCTCTATGCTAATATATAATCATGCGGTCCTTAACCTATGGCAAGACCATCTCCCTGCTATTTGTTAGATTAACTGCATATAGAAGGTGTGGCATAAATACCTCCCATATTTTAAACAATGACCTACCTGTCGTTAATGAACTTACGCAAGTGCTAATTGTGTTTGTTATTTAGCTAACGGCTAACCATTTTGTTCCAGATTCGCTGATCAAACAATATATTTGAACTGGGGCTAATTGTGCTTTTGATATAGAAACGTTTTCGAATAATGGTGAATATGTAATTGCAACGCATATGATGATGAAATAATGCTATTCTAGATAATGCTATTCTGGATAGACAAAAAAATACTGCAATCAGTTGCAAATTTCAGAGTCACAGGTTCAGCACTTGAAAGAAAGTCACCTAGACCTCCAGATAGTGTTTAAGATGAGAGACTTTCTGTTATTGAGCCTTGTACACGTTCAGCTCGCAAACATGCTTCTGCATTGGGATTGTCTGCTCGAACAGTCAGAATTCTACATACCGATCTGGATGTCAATCCATACAAAGTAATGATTGCTCAGACACTGAACGTACGCGACTGAGAAGATGGCATGTTAGGTTGTGGTGCTGCCCATAAAAATGTATCTGTAATGATACTTTGAGTGATGGAAAACTCCTAAAACCGTATACAAGAGTTTATAGCGAACGAAATTCATCATTTAGAAAATGAAATTGTAAATACCAAAATAAATAAAAACTGTAACCTTTTGTCTAAACAATAGTAAGATTAATTACTTATGCATTTTGTTTTCTCCTTTCTTTTGTCAACCTTTTAAATGTGAGAGTTATTTCTGCTGCACCCTGTAATCTTCTGCTGTAAAATATGTTTTTATTCCTGGTAGCTAAAAAAATAAGCATCGCATCTATGCGTCGGAAGTTTTATTGGAGAGTAAAAGCAAATGTACATGTAAGTATGTATAAACATATGTGGTATAGAATGGCGTTCTCTACACGTCGATGAGGATGCTAACCCATTGATCCCGACTACGCACTCAAATGACCGCGAAGATTGGCACAACCTTGATACAACTGACACTCTGAATAATTAACCTCCTAGCCTGCCTAAAACTTGATTTATAATAACCACGCCTAGTAATGCCTTCCGGTATGAGTTCAAGGAAATTAGCAATAAAATTGTAAAACAAATAACAAAATTAAACAACAAATAATCTAACTGTAATTCTTGTGTTTATATCGTTTTAAAAACAAGTCCGGTGACGTAACAAACCGCCTCCCACATCCTTTATTAGTTCAACAATATTTGTTTGCTCATCTTCATCAGTGTCAATTTGGCCTAAAGAGATTTGGCTTTCATAAGGCTAGAGCCGAAATATGTCTGCACATATATAGCACAAAAGGTATATATATATATATATATATATATATATATATATATATATATATACATGAGTTTATACAAAAAAATGTATATTTAGGTATATATTCCTTATATCATCCAAAATTGTTTCAGATTACAAGCTCAATGAAGTTATGTTTCAGGCTTCAGAGCATATATGCTTTTTAGTTGCATTCTAATGAATGAAAAAAAACAACAGTCCATAACCATAATTTTTAAAAATTTCGTATTTTTTCCATTACGTATTACATTTATACTTTTTATATATTTATATGTTATTTTTTTAATGCTTGTATTTTTTCATTGCGTCTCGCAATATTAGTTTTCATCTATTTATTTATTATTTTTTTTAAATTTCGGCGAATATCTGTATTTTTTTCATTTCGTCTCACGACC
>OY744521.1:194315937-194340937 GCA_963556195.1 Sepiola atlantica | reverse complement strand
ATGGTATTGAGATGTAGTTCAAGAACCGTGTGTATGTAGACGTCGCGTTTAGGATGTGACCATCGTTGTTTTGTAATTTCAAAATTGAAAAAAAAATGGAAAATATAAACTTTTATTGTTCTTCATTTGAGGTATGTGGATTTAGGCACGTGTGAAGAAAATTAATTTTCAGGATTACGTTCACCGATCGAGAGAGACGGGGAAAACAATAGAACTAAACTTGAGATCGAGGTGAACAAACGTTTTGCTTATTGCCTCCATCTAGATAACTTCGGTTCTGTTCATAGTAATGACTTACTAGCCGACCCATATTATATTACAATGAAGTCACACATATTATAGGACCTTGACCATGCCACTTTACTTTGAGAATTTCAGTCATGGTAAATCTTTACGGAATTTCAACTTCCGGTCTTTCCAAATTTTATTATGGATCTAAAGCTCTTTGACAACAGTAGCCACCATGCAATGTTTCTAGCCTGATCAAAGGAAGCGTTTTTAAGTTCACATGCTATACTATCGAGAATACTTTATACAATATGGAAAAATAAGGCCTAGATAAAACTTTGGCCTGTACTTACGTTGTTACGCGGAGGGATGCAATTTCATTACTGACTTATTTTTTATATAATTAATAAAGGGGTTAATTTGTTTAACTATGACATAGGACTGGGTCCCTAATCTTCCATCTTAATAGATTATTTTGTTTTTGACATGTTTAAAGTGTTGCCTTAAGCTAGTCTGGTTGCAAGACTAGTGCATAAGTATACATACATACTATGTGGCATATGGAAATTCTACGCCTAACATAAAACATCGGTATTCATTATATTTATAAACACGTGTGAATTTCTCTCTTTCTTTCTTTCTTTTTTCTTTCATTCTTCGCTTCCGGCCTTTACGCATCTTTGTCATCACCCTTTTTACTCCTTGCCCCCCTCCGCCTACTCCCTCTGGACACATGCATGTATTGTGCCTGTGTCACACCTATGGCTACAGAGGAACAGCAACTTTGACAATATTTTTTATACTAATGTTTGATGACTTATCAAGGCCCAAAACAATCGAGGATAAGTTTTAATGAGCTTGTCAGTTGGATGCTGAACAATACGATGAGAGGATTGGAAACGCTAGACGAAATGGATAAAATTTGATTATTCAAGAAGACGGATCGAGACATATATTTTTTAAATGTAAATCGCTCTAGACAAGGTATGAATCCACTTCATGTAAGGAGCTGAAATTACTACTTTAAGGTCAAAAACAAGTCAACGATAACTGTTAAATTGATATATTCCAACTAAGAAAACAGCAATTCTCCCTTAATCAGAAATATCTCTCATGGGATGTGAGGACTTAAGGACAAAATTAAGGAAGCGATAGTTATAAATATGCCGAAAGTAAACCCAAGGACTAATTTTTACTCTCCTTATTCGCCTTGAGGCGACCATGTTGTATTCCACAGGGAAATAAACCAGTGATAATGTTTTCCTCAAATGAGAATTTCTTGGAAAGACACTGTTCATTGAAACTCTGTTTGGATTTAGGTGAACAGAGGAAGAAAGGAAAGGGCATCGCAGTGGTAGTGGTCATGTACATATGAAAGCGGAAGATATATAAGTTGTTATTTATTTGATGGTAGCGGTTACGTGTATTGACATATAGATACATAGACGCAGGAAACATTCGCATCGCTCTGGTATCTTCTAAAATTTATGTGCTATTACCATTTTCCTTGGGGTGATGTCCTACTGATTCATTGAGCTCGTTGGCTTTCGAAAACCTCTTAAAATATCTCATTAATCAATGGACAGCGCATAAGGCAGCCTATCTATCTTTTGACGTTTTCATATTGTAGATCTATAAACAATCTAACTATAACTTTGAAGTGAGAGAGATTGTTCACTCTTAGCAAAGGTATTCTGTGCTAAAACTGTGTTCAGAACAGGTTTCATCAGTGATAGCAATATGGAAGCATTTTTATTTTTTATTTTCTCCCACCCACGTTCAGTAAAGTGAGATTGAAAAAAGAAAACAGTGCTCTAGAGTAAGAGTACTCTGGCCAGAAAAAGTTTGCCTGGCCTGGGCAGCCCCGACGACATTCCCCGACAATTAGTAATAAAGTATTTTTCTCAAATAGCGAGGATATAAAGCCTGGGAGGTTTGACCTCCTAAAGCTGCACAGGACCATCTCTCAGACCGGCAGAGAACAAGGCAAAGCCAGCCACAGTGTGCCAAAGACTCTGTCGGTCTGATTTTACAATGAAGTAGAAACCCCTGAGGGCGGCTGAGTGGAGTTTGAACTGTGTGGCAATTCATAGCTTTTTAAAAGTACGTATGGGTTATGAGAGTGCGGATTTAGAACGTGATCACGTGTTAGGCGCGTGGCTAATCAAAATGTACAACCTTTAAAATGAAAAAGATTACAATATTTATAAAGGTTAAACGCAGAATATTTGTTTGTTGACTAACGATATTTGGGGTGAATTACTAGGCTAGGCACATTAAAATATTCTGACTCAATTCGTAATTAATATTGTTTATTGTGAGGCGTCTGGTCTTTTTATACGATGTAGAATTTTTGTCTTATTAACTAAAAGTTGTCTAAATTGTGAATCGAGGCAGTTGTGTTGCTTCAAATGCTAGCAGATTGAACTGGAGTCGGAAAGATGTAATGTGAGCTTTCGGGAAAGTGTAGTAGCTGTATGACCAATGTAACAGTTAGTTTTAATATTATTCGACGAGATACATTCTACCAAGAAGCATTGGAACTGATATATTACATTGGTTCGTTCTATTTTTCTTTTGCCTGGAAGGTGTTATTGTTAATTATGAGGTTGGAAGTTTTTATTTTTATAGTATATATATATATATATATATATATATATATATATATATATATATATATATATATGGGAAATGTGTGTGTGTGTGATGAAAACATGGAAATAATATTCCAGCGTCATGGAAAATGAAAAAAGAAAGCAAAACATATTAATGAATTCATCAACGTTTCGTCTTTACTTAAGAAAATTACCATGATGGTTGATTTGAAGAAATATAAAATCAAACACAAGTGCAATACTTGGAACTACTCAGCGTGTATGTTACATGAAAATAGTCTTTTTGTTCTTTTTTGGAACGAAACATGTCCGTTAGAATTTAAAATGTGTAATGCGTGGAAAAAAGAACAAAAATACAATTTGTGAATTATATGAAAGGTTTCGTTCAAAACTCAGTACAGATTGCCGAGTTTTACAAGACGCACCTGGAGAAAGTCGGGGTTACATCGGTCGAAACGTTGTGAGAATTACATCCAAAATAAGACAGTAGTCTAAATAATCCAAATAATACACATTTCTTATTTTAATAACAATTTATGTAGATGAAATAAGTGTGAAGATATTTTGGAAGTCATACTTTTTTGTCAATTGGATATTTTATAACATCATGCACAGTTCTGATCAATTGGATAACCATGAAACTGTAGTAAAGTGTTTAGATGAGTCAAATTGACTTATAAAGAGAGATAGTCACGCCACTGTGTTCCGGCGATTTGTAGGTCTGAATTTATTATTTAACTAAAGCTGAGTGAATCAATGTGTGTTTCTATAAGGCTCTCCCATCTATTTAATAACACGAAATACATGTAAACTTATTCCTTATTATTAGGATTGAGTTATGTTAGAGAAAGTTTTTACTTTCATTTTTCTATTTAGTTATTATTTACAATTAACTCATCAATTATGTGACAACCCATTTTATTACATTCCTTGTTTAAACACATGATGCTTATAATAAATCTGAGAAGTATGTATCTTCTCCTTTTTTTCATCATTTCAATATTTCTTATGATAATGCTCTATCCCCAATATTGAGCATCTCTTTGCCACATTGGATGTTATATAAATAATTATCCTTATACTACTTATACACACGAACACACACACATATATATAATATATATATATAAGTATAACTACGTGCGTTTATCTACATACGTATACGTTTCATCCTTTCGGGAATGATCAATGTAGAGATAATTATACATACCGGTCGCAGGATTCGAAACCCCGGAACACGAGTCATGTTATAACCCAAATCTCGACGCCTTAACCCACTCGGCAACTATGATAAATCAGTGATAGTTTAACCATGTTATAAGGAGCCGTCGTTCAGCGCGTTCAACTACTGACGGAACATGTTTCATCCTTTCGGGAATGATCAATGTAGAGATAATTATACATGTCGCAGGATTCGAAACCCCGGAACACGAGTCATGTTATAACCCAAATTCCAACGATTTACCTCAATACACACACGCACATACACACACACACATATATATATATTTAAACAGAAACATAACATGTATTATTATATTTAAGACTAGCGAAACCCCGTAAACATTCCAAGGTGCTTTCTATATAAATCTGTATAAATTACTGTTAATAATAATATTCCTTTCGAAATAATAGATATCTTTCAAGGTCAATCCTACTAAAAAAAACATTTACTATCATAGTTGACGTGGCGACATAATTTGATTTTGGGAAAATTCATTTGAAAATTGGTAAAGTCCTAATTGTTTATTTTTGTGCTATCAGATTAATCACAAATCATCATATTTGCTGATCGAACCGAGGCGATCATACGCTCGCCAAAAATCAGAGACACAATCGCCTAGGTGCCGAAGGACTCCATCATTAGTGTGTGAATCACAAATACAATTTTGTTTATCCACTAACAGATGCCATAACTAAACACGTAGAACGAATGTGGAATGAGGCGAAGAAAAGAAACAAGGTTGAATGTGACACCCACACGCAAATGGGGGAATCGTACCTAACCGAATTTATGTGGAAACAAACATTCCGAAAAGACACTGCACTGGGAAGTGTTTTCCAACAAATAGCCGAATTTTACCCAGTGTAAAACTGTCATTTATTTCAAGATCTTTATTCCCCATATTTCATGTTTCATTTTTCAAAATCATCATATTTTTCAAAATCATTTTATTTTTCATTTTATTTTTTAATATTCACAATAGTAAAATCCATTTTCAGATAAATCGTGGTTGAAACTTGAAACTAGAATTTGACTCTCTATAATATAGATATTTTTTCGAACCTACAGTCCACAAGCACCATAAAATGGATATAATCTAAATTACCTCCCTTAGTGTTATGCACATATTTATAAATGTAGATACTGAAACAGAGACAACGGATATTATTATTATTATTATTATTATTATTATTATTATTATTATTATTATTATTATTATTATTATTATTATTATTATTATTATTATTATTATTATTATTATTATTATTATTATTATTATTTTTATTTTCATTTTTATTTTTATTTTTTTATTTTTTTTCATTTTTTAGAAACGATTTGTGTAATCATAAAACTGGTTTACAAAAAAAAATTGTTTGCTCTGGGTTGTTTGTTACTCATTTTGATGCGTTGAATTCAAATCTACAAACAGCGTTGCTCCATCATGTTTTTCATTGTGTCTATAATGTCTATATCGATAATACACCGTGTTTATTGCATATTTGTTGAAGAATCCTAGCTGTTTTGAAGTGCCTTATGCCATTGTAGAGATATGAAACGGACTACAGAAATCATTAAAGTAAAATGAACATTGATCATATTTTACGTGAACTAAAACTCCATGAATAGCTCTTCAATATCTATTTACGTAGTCTATTGTTAAAACAGCTACATTTTTTTAGTATATACCTGTATGCATACGTGTACATATATTAAAAATGTATGCGTTGATTAGTGAAAATAGGCATCCTATATAAAATTAGCAGCACAAATTAGGTAAAAAAACACATTAGTATTAATCTAAACTCGACTTGACATCGATAGTTTCCGGGTGTTTACGTTGACGACTGGAAAAAAAACGAATAAAAAAGTCGGTTGCCTGCGTCCAAAAAATGAAAAACGAAGCTGAATGTACAACAGGAAAGCAATGATAAAATGTTTTTCTTTTACACGTAACATTTTTTTGAAGAAAAAAATATCACTTGACAGTATTAAAACTGTGTTTGTGTTAGAGTTAGGGTTAGCGATAGGGTTAGGGTCATAAAATGCTTTATTTTACTTCATGAAAAGGTTTTTTTTTCACTGAACAAGAAATCAGCATTTTCTGGCTGTCTACGTAAAAGTCGATTTTATCTTTGCTCCTAATTTGGATAAGTACCCACTATTTTTTTAGCTTTCCTTTATTTTTCGGGTGAGGGATTTGTATTACTAATTTGATATTTATCATTTATTGTATACACATTAAGAGCATAAATTAGACGCAGCCGCAGGAAGGCCGTTTTCAGTAGTTCTAACATTGAAAGTGAAAGGTGCAGTCTCTATAGAGGAAAGTTGGAAGAGGTTGTGGTCATTTTTCTAACTAGAATGACCATCAGAATAGACTCTACACCTCCCCCCTTTAAATTGATATTTAAAAGAACTTTCCCTATATTACAAACAGTAAATGATCTAAAAAGTTCATATTTTGTCTTTTTTATTTTATTCTTTTGCATACATTTATGATATTTGACTATATAAACACATTCTGTTCGTTTCTGGAACATTGTGGAAAATTCTTTCCACTCTTGAGGAGTAGGAGGAGTAGGAGAGATCGGAGTAGGTACAGCAGCAGCTGTTGCGAAACACTGCTTAATTCCGCTCCCAAAGTCTGTCTGGGATTTGATAACCTGGAGAGAGGGAAGGAGAGGCTCTTTAATAGACTAGTAACAGGAAATGCCTCCCCTTCACTTCCGGCCAAAAGGCAATACAAATGAGGCCAGTAGTGACCTCGTTTTCAGTCAAGTAAACAAACCACTGATGCCTCTCCGATCGCTAGAAGTCCCGAGACAAGTAAGTTATTTCACTTGGTTTTTCGACAACATTGGCTATTCTAGGTAATACTGCCTATATCAGGTTGAAAAGTACACGTTAACCATGATACTTGACTTTGGTCTATACACTTTAATTCTAATCTCAATTTTTTTTCGAACTGAACATATAAAAGCATCAAAATCACCTTCGAATCACCTTCGAATTTTACAGCCATGGAAAAAATTGAGACAGCACAATTATTTATATATATATATATATATATATATATATATATATATATATATATATATATATATAGAGAGAGAGAGAGAGAGAGAGAGAGAGAATCCTAACGTTATGTAACACATGATAACCTAAAACACTTCAATCTCTAATTTTTTGATATGCCAGAATACCATCCACCCTGTCGGAAAAACTCGGATATATATATATATATATATATATATATATATATATATATATATATATATATATATATATATACGTGCTCGGAGTCTATATCTGTAACACCCTTCCCTTAACCAGAGAACTTAGACTAGAATCCGAAGATAATACTTATATGTTCTTTTAATTAATCATATAACTTAGTGTTAGTTACCTATATTATTCACTGGTGTTTCACGTTAACCAAGGACTGTACTCTATTTGATTAAATTTCCGATAATATCCACACAGCGATTTTCACTGATTATCATGTCCGACCGTCTTTTGATAATTATTTATTGACGTAGGGTTTCTATAAAACAACAAATGGTTTCAACCAATTGGTTCTTAAATTATTTTATATCTAAAAAATTACAAAAAATAAGTATTTACATTTTTAAAGCCGTTTTAAAATACATTCTCCACTGATATATTATTTATGTATTTTATTATTTTTATTTTATTTTTTATGAAACGAAGACAACTTTTTTTATTTTGAAATGAATTTCGTTTCTGTAAGTTTTAATATATTTAACTTATTTTATTGACCTGAACTAGTAATTTCCATAGTGACCCCAGATAAAATCCAAGGAAACTCATAATAGTGTCTTTAGATTTTTTGAAATATTTTACCCTTATTGAAACTTATTCGAATGTTCTGTTAAGAAATCAATACTGGTAACACACAAAGTAACACTGACCTATATATATATATATATATATATATATATATATATATATATATATATATATATATATATATATATATATATAACGGGTAGGAATACGGACGTTTGGGACATTTTTTTTTGGGGGGGGGGTAGAATGAAATTGAACAAGTATAAAAGCGAGAGGAAATAATTTTAAAAAGATGATGAATGTACTAAGCCGGCTTTCGTCCACACTCATCAGAGTATTAACGTGGAAGTAATTAAATACGACTAAAAACTTAAAATTTAAATTAAAACAAGTGACAAGTTAAGGAGAAAAAATATGGGGAGGAGGGTCACAAGTTGATCACATTAAGTCCTAAAAGCCACTCCTTTTGTTTACAAAGGGAGGTTTGATTGACTTGACATAGATAGCTTCCAGGACTCAAGTCAATCAAACCATAATTACCGAGAAAGAGGGAGGCCTTTATTACCAAATTCATTAAAAAATCACGAGCAGAGGAGATAAAGAATTTTAAAACTACTTTTTCTTTAATAACATGGTTGAAAGAAAAATTAATGAACAGAGGATAAAAATACTATCTCTAACTAGACGTCTTTCAGTCGACTCTTTGTAAAGGTAGTCGTCGACGATATAGTTGGAGTGGAAGCGTAGTCAAAAGAACCTTA
The DNA here is from genome assembly GCA_963556195.1 of Sepiola atlantica. Taxonomy (NCBI): domain Eukaryota; kingdom Metazoa; phylum Mollusca; class Cephalopoda; order Sepiida; family Sepiolidae; genus Sepiola; species Sepiola atlantica. Next base: position 194,332,298 of record OY744521.1, on the reverse strand, counting down.
AAGAGAATTGGCGAATGAGAGTTTAAAAAATATATACGAGGTAGGTACTTCAACGTAGACCTACCAGTTTAAATTGTGGATGTACTCCTTTTGCTTTCACAGAGACGGTTGATGCGAATTAATATCAACCGCTTCGAAAAGATTTTTGTCCCCGCTTACTTGTTTTTTTTTGTAATAAAATTATGACTAAATTGCCAATATTATCAAAGTTATATATATATATATATATATATATATATATATATATATATATATATATATATATATATATATATATAGTAAGCTATGAGAATATATTTATGGCAATTAAGCTACACAGAGGATCCCGTGTTTTATCCCCCCGGGGAATCTTCAGGTTAAAATACATTAAAAACAGAGAACATCGAATTAAAACAGCACTAGCAAACCACTATTGGGAGCTCAAAGAAAATGGACCATCACTAATAATTTAATGAAAATTAATACGACAGGCCAGTATATGTAGAAATTTAGACGACCCGTGTAGATTATGTCTGAATGAAAAATTTGAAATCCTAAACATTAAAGACCGCCGAAATCTATTAAACTGTAGAAGTGAGATAGCAAACAGCTGCCTACACAGAAATAAATTTACCGTAGGCTAACGATGCATACATAAATAAACAAATAAGTAAAAAAACTAAACTAAACAAACACTTAACAATTAAAAAATTAAAACGTAAAATAGAAATACAAGAAACCAGGTGTTAAAATAAATTCACCCATTATATTGATACAACAAGAAACAGGATATAGGCTAATCTATAGAAAACAAGACAATAGAACAGGATATAGGAAGTAACACTAACCTCGCCTTTGTTCGTGGGAAGCCCAACGATTGGCTGAGAGAACAAAAAAGTGTCTGATTGGTTAACTAGCTAGCTGTGTATATAACCCCCCCCCCCCAAAAAAAAAACTCCATATATTTTAGCCTGACGATTCCCCGGGGATGAAACGCGGGAGCCTCTGTGTAGCTCAGTTGCCATAAATATATTTTCATAGCTTACTATCTAGCTCTACTTATGTATCGAGAACTGTTGAAGTAAATACTGAAAATTGATACATAAAAAATTATATATAAAATTGTATGTGGATACATGAAATAGTAATTATACATACACACGCACACATATATATATATATATATATATATATATATATATTATTTCATGCATTTCCACATACTATTATAATGAAAATATAATATATTATGTATCGAGTTTAAGTATTTACTTCAACAGTGCTCAATACGTGAGTAAATCTAGGTCGTAAACTATATATTTATGACAATTAAGCTACGCACACAGACACATGTATATATATATATATATATATATATATATATATATGTATATATATATATATATATATATATATATATAAGTCGAGGAGTCAAAAGATTCTGCTATCATATATGTAGTTACGATGAATAAATCTAGTTAGAAGAAATTTAGATAAGTATTTAATATCAAATTGCACCTACAGACAAGTCAAACCTGTTAGCAACATTCGATTTTGAAAGGAGATCTAACAAAAAAATATTACAATGTTTTAGTAGAGAGCTTCTCAAATAATCAATGATGGAGCTATCGCCTCACACAAAACCATAGTTGCTAGATGAATCAGGTGTTTGAAAGAAAAGAGAGGCAATGCCATCACCCGCATCCAATAAAGAAGTTCTGGCTCAAATTCTGACGTTAGTTGAAGAATGCTGCAGGATTTCAATTTGCACGACATCTAATGAGGTGAGGATTTCAGTATTTTCAATTTGGCGAAGACATCTAGCTTTCGGTAACGCTGTTGCCCGCTGCGTGTCAAAATCCTTACGTAAAGTTCAGCTAGCGAAAATGATTGGCATTTTCTAAGCTTTTAAGGCAGATTTATATTGACGAAGAAGATTTCATGGAACGAATAATAACTAGAGAAGAGACTTGGAAGATCCATACGAACCAAAAAGCAACATCCAATCAAAACAATAGCTTCACAGGTTTCGTCTTGGACAACACACATTCAAAATAGGGAGGTAAGCTCATAAGTTGATGATGACTTGTTTATAATTATTTCTTTAAAGAATAGACCGGTTCATTGTTGTAATGAAAACAAAAATGGTATCATACAGAGGAGGATTAGTAAACTGTCTTCGCAGAGTATTTTCCAGAGATGGGGAATATTCAATTAATACTTGCATATTATAGTTGTATAATTATTTCTATCCCCAAGGTGGCCCCCAAATTCTAATCATGGAATCGTTAAATTAAGTATCTTTATTCCTACAAAATACATATTTAATTCTTGTCCGTCACTTCTTTGGTAGATCAGTGTCGTATGTTTTTAAGAATCCTAAAATGTCATTCCATTTAATTGCTACCTGAAAATAAGTTGACTGGGTCGGAATTTTTATCATACGGACGCACTCTTTAAAAAGGAATGTAACTCATTATTCGTCAATACAGAATTACTACTTTTCCATGTAAACAATGAAGTAATATTAATAACAACGGTATAGTTTAACAAAGCAAGACATTACAATAAAACACTACATTACAGTAAAACACTACCGTGTAACTCCGGGTAGATACACCTAGTTTTTCTTTAATGAAAACATGTCATGTGTTTGGTTCTTTGTTAACGAACACCTGAGCTAGAACTCACGTGTATAGGTTTAGTTACACACTCGTTACAGATATCCGAATTTTTTTTAAATGGAGACTTATCTCTATTTATATGAACTTAAATATGTTTATAAGTTTATATATTTTTTATGTACAGTTGTCACTCCTAAAGTAATTAACCGATCATTATGAATTTTGGAACACCGTTGCTAAGAGTAAAAGTAAACAATATGAAATATATTTAGTTTAATTTAGTTTTATAAAATTGCCTCAAAGAAACGATAGAAGCCCTTTCCTTAAAATTCAGATACCTCCAATTTTCGTGAAATTTTTACCAATAGGTAGTAGAAATCAATTAATACATATTCCTCAAATTACAGTTTTCTTGAAGTAGTTTAAAGGGTGTTTAGAGGCATAATATGGGCACAACCTCCTATTTAAAAAATAAAAATACTTCCGATTTGTATGAAATTTGTCACCAATTACGCCTGATTCCCTGAATATTTTCTAGAGTCAAAATCACGTAATTGATTTTGATCAAAATTTTAATTCTCGTAGAGAGGCATAAAAATGGTGTAAAGCTGCTCTGTTCGGGAAATTAATTTCACCCATCCTGGGACGGGTATTCATATTGTGCGTGTATAAAGCAGTGTACTGTTTATATTCTATAGTGAAAACAAGGCTATATAACACTATGATTAGCAAAAACTCATCTGACTTAACGAGCTGATAATATCGACTAACGAACCGGCGATTCAATCTTTATGATCCCACAAGGGTATTGCGTCTCGTTCCTATTTTACTGAGATATAAATTAATTTATTCCTGCTTTTCCTGACTCCAACTCTTGCACTTTATACCAATGGCCCCCAATTATGACACACGCCTCTTCTAAATAAAAACATACTACTATAAGGTTGATTAGTTCTAAATAGATCGAAGGAGCTGATATTGACAGAAAACGATTAAGGATGTGAGCGATTTTTTGTTCAGATATTTACAGAGATTAAACTCACCACTAATCAATCTAGTTCTCTATGTCGCTCTCTCTTATGTATCCCTTTCTCTCTCGCTCACCCTCTCTCTCCTCTCCTCTCCTCTCTCTCTATTTTCTCTCTCTCTTTATATATATATATATATATATATATATATATATATATATATATATAGTATTTTATTTTAAAAATATACATAGCAGTGTCTGTTTGCTGTACCAGTTTTTCATCGGACTGGACATTCGTTTCTGGGATAGCAACAGTCTTATATTGTCAGGCCGAATCTTTAGCACTATTCAATAGTCGAAGACTTCGGGGAAAATGAGGAAAAACGGGAGAAAACACATAAATACATTTTTAATAAAAACTAAACAAAAAACCATACAAAAACTAAAACAAAAAATAACAATAGACAGCTTTATACGAACGCGGGTTACCAGATATTGTGAGAAAAAGAAAAAAAACAATGCGTATATATATTTTTAAGGAAGACACCTAAACAAACAAGATACATTAATAAAAACTTCCTTTAAACATAATTTAAATAAAATAAATGAAGAAACATAAAATATCCCCCTAAACAAACAATAACAACATAACAGCTTTTTACGAACGTATATTATCTGTTATGAAGGACCATAAAAATAAGGCAGCGTTTACCCTCAACTAGTGTATTCTGTTTTTTCAATTTTGATTTTTAAATCTTCGACTACTGAACGATACAATGTACAATGTCTCCCTTAGACACCGCATGTCCAGGCCGATTAAAAACCCGGTACACCAAACAGATACTGTAATGTATAGTTTTTAAATGAAATACTTGCTACGCTAGAGCACTTAATCCTTTGTTTTTACAACTAATTCATGATATATCCTATATTAATATACTAGCAGGAAGACTCGCCGTTGCTCGGGATTGAATGAGAATCACTGCTATATACGTTTTAAATATGACTTTATTTGTTTTTACTGCCCCCTCCTCCTTTTCGCTACCTAATATGGTCGGGAGAAGCTAAAATGTGAGAAAATTATCTGAATTAGTTTCTCATATATAGAGTTAGAAATTTCATTACAATTGGATATACGTATTAAAAGTTTTACAAGTGTTATGCCCTCATGGGTCATTTAGGAGTAGGAACACGTAGGTATTCGGCACATAGAATGTAACAGAGACCTGATCCCACTTAACTTCTGTTTTCCGGAGACTTTTATACATGTGATATAAATTTCTTTAAAATAGGATGTATTTGAAGTTTAAATGATGTTCGGACTCATCCTTAGATGAGAAGGGCACTTAAATATTGGGAATCACTTCCATTGTATTCATCAGTAAACTTTAAACATAGGATTTAAATTTCATAAAGGTAGGATAATTTTTCTTTTTATAGGAAAAACAAAAACATCACACAAAAACACCGACATTGATATATATATATATATATATATATATATATATATAGTCTAAAGAAGCTTTGAATCATGTAAAATGCAGTTTAAATTCCGAGACAAACTAACTAAATCCAAGATATTGCAGACTTAACATTCGTTGGAAAATTAATAAATGAAAAGATATAAGTAAAAAAAATAAAAGGGGGGGGGGTTAATTATCTAAGAGTGAAACAAAAACAGGAGACCTTAAGCGTCTAATATTAACACGGGGATCATCAGCTGTTTACCATATATATATATATATATATATATATATATATATATATATATATATATATATATTGTACATGTATTGTATTAGTTTCTGTAGATGAAAATCCGTTGAAACTAAAGTGTTTATAAAAAGTGCTCAATAACAAGTAGAGCTGTTTATAAGTATAACTTTTTATTTATACAAACATTATTGGTTACATATGTGCATACATGTTTCGGTTGCACTCTTCGCAGAGAGTCAACCTCATCAGACCAAGGATTCAGAGTAATGAGATGGGTTTGCAGATTTTTTCAGAATAAATCCTTGTTTGGAATTGGTTATTCTCTATTTTTATTTCTTAATCCGATACTAATTCATAAGAAATAGAAATAGAGAATAACCAATCCCAAACAAGGATTTATTCTGAAAAAATCTGCAAACCCATCTCATTACTCTGAATCCTTGGTCTGATGAGGTTGACTCTCTGCGAAGAGTGCAACCGAAACATGTATGCACATATGTAACCAATAATGTTTGTATAAATGAAAATGTATACTTATATATATATATATATATATATATATATATATATATATATATATATATATAATCACATATGTACAGAGCAGACAGTTTGTTTTTATCACGTTTTTGTCATCGATATCGATGCTTCTTTCCTAAATAGTCTATAATAAATCTATTTTATATAAGGATCTAATCTCCTCTCAACATTGTTTTTAATAAACACAACTTAATTCTGATCAAATGTACCGATTCCCAAATTTAATCCGATAGATATTTCATTTTTGAGGAGACAAACTTTGTATGCGCCGGTATCAGGCTGCATAAAATATTATCCACTCCAAAAGGCTTAAAAACACTTCATACATTTTTATCGTTATTTAGTAAGGACAAATGTTATTGATATACCGATTGCAATACAGACAGGAAAAATAGAATAGTCACCTTTGTTTTCTGCCAGCCTGATGTTCTTTAACCACTTTGCTTTTTTCACGTTTGTGCTAAATATCTTCAAATTGATAAATACACATAGAGGGTACGATTATAGAAATTAGCTGCTTCGGTGACACGGCAGCGTTACTCGGCTTATTACCATCAGCTACCAATATCCAATCTTTAAAAGGGATGTAACTCTGTGTTCGTCCATACAGAATTATTTACTTTTGTTTGAAATCATATTTTGTAAAGAAATCTAACGGCATAGTTAAAATAAAACACAACAAATTTCAAGTAAACAGCAGGTTGTCTTTCGATCACAAGCTTTAAAATACCCTAGCCAACCAATAATGCGAATATGTAAGGCCTTTAAATGTTCTTTACTTTCTACTGAAAAGCCGTGTTACAGCGAAACAGGCTGTCTCTGTCTGTGGATGTACACATATTTATATATTTGTTAGTATATATTTAAAATGTCCTTTACTTCGTGACAGTGGCTGATAGAACGTGTAAGAGCAATCGACTTCTGACAAACCAGTCGATTTTTTTATGTCAGCTTAAAGCACTAATCTGTTCTAACGATACCGAAGAGCCGTGTTACAGCGAAACAGGCTGTCTTTGTCTGTGGATAAACAAATATTGTTATATTTGTTTAGTATATACTTTTATTAACACGAAACATTTTGGCTACATATTTTCATACAAGTGTAACGTATAGCTTTATTCAGGCTTAGCTTCCCCAAGCCAAGGTATTAAGATGAACATATTTTAATCCTAACTAATAAATACGGTTATATTGGAAAGATGTGAGGAAGAGAGATGAAACACAGACGAAATGAGTAAGCAAATTATTCGTTGTCGAAAGAAATGCCGTAACAGTTCGCACTAATATGACACCGAGAGGCACAACCTGCATCGACCAGACTTTTACCGAATAGCAATATAGCAGCCCCGGTATTTTGCATCTACTGATAGGCAGCCTCCTTAGAAGTTACCTCAAGGTTCGGGTCCTTGGTTCATCAGGTGGATAATGTCATTCTAGATAAAACGTTTACCTCCATCACCCTTATCACTGACATGGGAACCAAGATAGAGAAAAGAACATGTACATAATCATCTCTACATACGGATCACACAACCCAACTAAAGATCTAAAGAACAGCGTTTTATTCACTCTTCGTTTTGGAAAGAGTAAGACTAAGAGACAGAGTAGGGATAGCGAGTGTTATGCCAATGCCGAAAGTACATCCACGGTGATTTTTCTACTTTACACCAGTTTCATGTACAAATAGATTGCAGTGTTGTGCGCTTGTACGACCTGAATTCCACTCTCTTCTTCTAAAGGCCCTTATGTCAATGACAAATAGGGCAAGATGACTGAAAAAGCCACGACGTAGAGCGCAGATTTGATATCAGTTTCCTTTCCCTAGATGATAGATGTAACAAGATCTACGGGTTCATCTAACCTAATGGGGTAACTCCGCACCTGGGTCCTATGCTATGTATTTCTACGCCACCGCGTGGGTAGTAAAATTACTTTAATTTTCTACTCAGAACAAGTTTTCAACATTTATTTATTATTTTGTTTTTTTAAATAATTTTATAATTTTATATAACGCGTTTCAAGCGGTGGTCCGCTCTCATTAGATATGTAAATCTATTTTCGAGGGGGTGTTACAGTATCTGTTCTATTTCATAATACTTTACCATCCTACAGAACATTTCCACTTGTTTTTTGGAGAAAAAAAGGATCCTCAGAGCCTTAATTCCCTTTTTTGGAGGGTAGTGTAATATATTTTCATTTGCCATGATACATTCTTCCAATGCATTACTTCTATTTTGGGGGCGATAGAGTATATGTTCGTTCCTCACGATACTATCCTCCCAGGATTACCTTCTCCTTTTTTCAGGCGAGGATAGTGTATTATCTATTCTGTTGTCATGATAGCATTCCCTCTTCTTTTAGAGATCAGTTTATGTAGTTCATTCATCATTATATCATCCTCTCATCATATATTTGCTTGTATACATATATCACACATACAAATATAGACAGACACATAAAGCGTACTGTCTAGCTATACATGTTTTATTATAGCATAGCGTTACTAATATAGTATACAATATTGCAAAATTTTCAGTAAATTCCCTCCACAATATAAAGTTTCATATGTATCGGGCGTATTAGCTTGGACACCAACTTTTACGGGTCTCTACAATCTTTGGGCTTATTTTGTCTCACAAAGCAAAAGTTCAATTTAGTTAAACCCCTTAGTCATATGGGTTTGATGATTTGTTCTCAGTCCAACCTAGATAATGAAATTAAATTCATTACTATAACCCTCTGATACAATGGATACCCATTAGACATTTTTGAATCTACTATCAAAAATAAAATTTCGAATTTCTATAAAACAAAAACAGCGTCTCTTGACATTTGTCAATTTATCTTCGCCTACATTGGCTACATAAGTGATAGATTTGCCAAACAAATTTATTTGTCTGTACAAAAATATGACTTTGCCCAGAATAAAAGAGTTGTTTTTCACCGGACCCATTTTGATGTTAATTCGAAAAGATGTTATTCTGCCCCCGCCCCGTATCATAATAATTTATTTAATGTAATTGTAGTTTTCCCTACGTTGGGAGACGTCGCAGAGATTAAACATCCGGCTGAAACAACACGTCCCCACAAAAATTCGCCAGGCAAATTATTTACTAACTGATGTTTTGAATAATACATATGGTTCTTCCATCGCCAAACATCTTATAAATAATTGTTCGTGTGCTTCAAATTATAGTGTTGAATTATTCTCCATTCTCAGTAAGTAACATCACCCTTATTATCTGAAGATTACAGAGACCATTTACAATAAGTCATCGCGACTTTCTCTTTGAAAGCAAAACAAACATCTTCTCAGACTTAATATAGTTTCTATTTGATTCAATTTTCGCCCTTTCCATCGCTACTCGCTACAATCTCGTTATCGTTTTCTCGTAATCCTAACATTGATTAAGCTCTGTTAAGCGACGTTCAAATCAGTCAGCTTGCTCTTTCAACTTTTATTTTTTGATTCATCATGTTAATTTATCATTCCTAAATAATGTCTTTATATATATATATATATATATATATATATATATATATATATATATATATATATATATATAAATATATATATACATATATATATATTTATCTGTGTGTATATATATATATATATATATATATATATATATATATTTATGTGTGTATATATATATATACATATATATATATATATATATATATATATATATATATATATATATATATATATATATATATAAATAATGTGTGTATGTATTTGCTGATTCATAAAAAATAAACTTTAACCAAAAATTAGTTTGAAAACATTGTTTATCATTTAAATTATGCTGGCTAGGAACGTTTCTGAAATATTAATTTTACAGTCATGTTTAATGACAGGATTATGATAGGGAGAAAAGTCTATAATACTCAATTCAGATCGTCGACGAGGCAAATCTACTCTTCAGGCCTATTATAACAAGGTATTTGGGGTAATCCAGCAGAGTCAACTCCGTTTTTAAATCATATGGATAAACTATCGATATAATTATACGCTATGGCAATGTCATGATTGGCCGATCACAAAGATGCAATGCAAATAAGTCATTAAAAAAAATTCTATCTGTGTTATCGAACGTGAAACTCGAACCATAATGCACTGTCTCGGAATTCCGTCTCAAATCAAAAGCTAGTATATTTTCTCTCAAAATATGGTACAATAATATTGTGGAGTCTGCGTTAACGCCGAACGCTCATAGAAAGAAAATATATCTCAAACTCCTACAGTGTTTTCGAGAGATCCCCCATATGCATCTATATTCTTAAACTACATTAATAATAGTACCTAGATAGGTATATTTCAGTTTAAACCAACGTGGCATTATCATATCTTTGGCTCTGCTTCCTTGCTGGAGGTCCAGAGAATTTATGACAGGAATAGAAAAGAGATGAAGGATGTAACTGATAGATTTTCCACGTGTCCAACTTCTCTCTCTCTCTCTCAATCTCTCTCTCTCTCTCTCTCTCTCTCTCTCTCTCTATATATATATATATATATGAGTCAGGTTTATTTTATATTCTAATAACAATGTTTTCTTTTAATTTTCACATTTTAAAAAAACATAACATTTTTGTGAGATGTATTTTTACGGTCCGTTTCTTTTGTGGTGAGCCAAACAACATTTATGTGTCAATATCGTCTCTGTTACACTACAAAATCATCAGAAAAATCACCAAAGAATAATGAGTTCTTAAGTTCAAATGTTTTGAAAAAAAAAACTACACTAAACATGGGTCATTTTTGACGAAAACAAATAAAAATCAAAGAAAACAGCAAACTTACATGTGGGGATATATATATATATATATATATATATATATATATATATATATATATATATATATATATATATCACTCAATGATTCAAGCCAATTACACAATTTCCTCTAATTATTACAGTTTATTTTAGTAATTATTGTTGTTACACCAGAAGTGAGTGTTTATTTTAAATCCAGCGGTCACATCCACAAACACTATATGCCTTAAATTGCAAAAAGAGGTAAATGAACGTTGTTTTGTTATGAAAAAGCAACCCTCAAAATCAATAATGGCTCGTTCGGCCTTTTTAAAAGCTAACGATGCTTATGCGAACTAATTGGTTGCGCTTTCCTGGTTTTTCAAGCCCCCTTAGCGCCTAAATGATTGATAGTGTTAACTCTTTTTTCTGTCTTGTAGACACCGATAAAATAGTATCAAACACTACAACATACTATTCATTTAGCATTACATTTCGTTGCTTTTATAGAGAGGCCCCCATGGCGAACGATATTGGCTTGGTTAAAATCTAGTAACGAATTACAACAGCCGAAAGGCAACCACGGGTTACTGAATGGGAAAAGAAAAAAAAACAAGAAAAAAAACAATCATTTACTGATTAATTTACATTTTATTTGTTGGATGATTTTTTTTTGTAAATTGTTGCTTTTTTATTTTTTTGTAATTAGCAGAAATTATTTTTGTTTTTAATCATTATATTTTTTGCATATTTTTTTTTCTATATTATTTTTTTAATTCTTGCACTGTTTTGTAAAATGTTGTATTTTATTTTTGTAATTAATAAGGAAGTAAATTTATAATTGTTTTTGTCTAATCGTTATTTTTGTTTCCACGTGGTTTGTTGTAACTTTTGTGTTATTGGCTTACGAAATTCAAGGAAAAGTTTTCGGTCAGATGTCGGTACCCTTCTTTTTTTCGAATTTGTTATACGCATTCCAACATTCGGAAACGAATGCTGTGCGTGTAAAGGCGTGTTTATTTATCATGTGAAGAAGCGTTCCAGATGCCATGTAACCATTCCTTGAATTTCGTAGACCAGAAAAAAAGGCTAAAATAAACCATGTCAAAACAAATAAACTAACAATGAAACAGCCGATTGCAACTTTACTACATATTAATACCTAATAATTACAATAAATCTCTCCCACGTCGCACGTGAATCGAAAGCGCTATAATACTTTTCTCATCAACATCTTACATAAACTTGGATCTTATTCTTTAAACAAACATTTGACAAAAACCGCACTGAAACAATGCAATATATGACGCAACTGCGATCCCGGTAAAAATAGATTTCCTTTTTTACTATACTTCATCAATATGTTTCCACTTCTTTTGCTTCATCTTTTACACCTTTTTCCCCATTTTAACGTCTCTCCGCACGCGTTTTTATCATCCTTCATTTTTTGCAAATAGTTAAACGCGTTCCAATGACGTCTCTTTTTGCGTTCTTCCTTTTCCTATGTGTTTACTGTTTTCAAATTAAAAATAGTCATTTTTCTTAAGACGTTCGTTGATCCGAACGAAAGCGGTTAAATCTCTCATTTGTTTACCCTTTTTTTCATTGTATTTAAATTTGTTTTATTTCCGTTTGTCTTTTTCATATCCTCCACATAATTATATATATATATATATATATATATATATATATATATATACATATATATATATATATATATATATACATATATGTATATATATGTATATGTATATGTATATATATATGTATATATATGTATATATATGTAATTATATGTATATGTAAAAATAAAAATGGAATAAAGAATAAGCAATTCAACAACTAACAAAAATAAACTCAAAAACTCATGTTGTAAAGTTCCACCGAGATATTTCGGCCGTAGATACGACTATTTTCGATCAGTTAATAAACTTTATTTCAAAACGGAAAAGTTTTCAAATTTATACAGAGAATGCGATTGGAAGAAAATATCACGTGTATAGAACAACAAAAAGGGGAGAAACAGGAATGCGAGGAATGTTATGAAAAGAGAAAGAAAAAGAAGATGAAGAAGAGGAAGAAGAAGAAAGAGATACCAATCAACCAGTATCTTTAGAACGTCAGTTGAAGAAGACGAAACGAAGAAGAAGAGAAAGCGAGAGCAAACGTGAGAAAGGGTAAATCGGCATTTTGTTGTCGGAAACTATTAAAGAAGAAAAAAAAGAGAGAGAGAAAAAAAAATCAGTGCTTAGATATCGCCTGCTGATTGAATTCGGGCTGAGAACGTCTTTGTTTCGTTTTTTGGGGATTCCGACTGGAGGAACTACGGAAAACCTTAAAAAGAAGAGGATACCCGCTACAAATAATACATAAAGGTATAGAACTAGCAGAAAACATTCCATTAGAACAATTACGAATCCCCAAAAAACGAAACAAAGAACAAATATTAGCATACATCTCTACACACAACAAAAACAATCCAGAATTATTCACAGAAATAACAAGAAACCTAACCCTACTCAACCATAACAACAAACTAAACGACATATTAAAAACAACGAAAATAATAAAAAGCAAACGCCAACCGAAAAACCTCAAACAAATTTTAACCTCATCTAAACTCAACCAACACACAATACAAGGGGTCACAAAATGCAACAAGGAAAGATGTGGGGTCTGTGACATAATAATGGAGGGGAACTCATACACATTTAAAAACCCAACACACACATTCACAATAAAAAAAGACCTTAACTGCACCTCCAAGAACGTTGTCTATGTGCTAGAATGTACAACATGTAATGAAGCTTATATAGGTGCGACGAAAACATTTAATAATAGAGTATCTTTACATTAAAGCAACATTAAAATCAAAGAACACCGTAAATTATTCGTCTCCCAACATGTGCACTCATGCAGCGGAGGAAAATTCAAAATAATGCTAATTTTCCAAAGCCAAGACTACACTTACATACTAACACAAGAAAAAAACTTCATATTTAAATTTAATCCAACATTAAACAGATCATAACTCTAACAACACACACTTTGATCACACTTTATCAACCTCTAGTTAAGTACAAACATAAATAACTAGTTATAGTTATGTATAGACTGGAAAATTCTTATTCAAGGAAGATAATATTAGTACATAACTTCTTATTGCGCACTTCTACACAGCTATGAGTCAAATAGCAACTTGTGTTAAATAAATCATTTACAATAGACATTAAATTTGCACATTAAATACCGGACTATGAAATCGGCCAAACCAAGTTCAAATCTATTTGGACCGTTTGCATTAACTTATCTTTTGCAAATATGTGTGTATATGTGTGTATGTATGTGTGTATGTATATATATATATATATATGTGTGTGTCTGTATGTATGTATATGTATATAATTCAACCTTTATCCCCCTCTCTGTCACTATAACCACACACCTGTGTGTGTGCGCGCATGGGTGTGTGTGTGCGTATTTATGTGTGTGTATGTATCGCTCACCTATTCACAAGACTCAAGATTAGACCACACGCATACGGGCGCACACACGCACGCAGACACGATTTCATTCTTGGAGACGACAAAAAGCAATAAAAAGTATTACATTTCAAAAGAAATTCTCCGCACCCTAGGAGGCTGGGATGACCAATGGGTCATGGATGGGTAACACGCACTTGACCAAGAGAAGCAGGAAAAATGGCAAAAAAAAATAAATAAATAAAAGATACCCACACACCCGCAAACCCACGCATGCGCAAAAACAATAACAAATCCCTCAAATGAAACAACATTTGCTCAAATCGAAAGACATTTCTTCAAATGGATTTTCATATCTGATGAAAGCGGACCACCGCTTGAAACGCGTTATATAAAATTATAAAATGGTAAAACAACAAAATAATAAATAAATGTTGAAAAAAACAACAAAATAATAAATAAATGTTGAAAAAAACATTCTACAAATGTTGGTAGCCTTACTCCTTTACATATATATATATATATATATATATATATATATATATATATATATATATATATATCTTTTTACGGGGAAGCATTAGCCTAAATGCTAAGAGGAAGCATTGTTGCCTTTTATCAGAACGATGCTCCAATTGGGAAGCGTATATATTTATAAAATATAATTTTGAACGGACACGTGTTTCGCCGTCTACGGTTTATCAGCATGGCATGATCTCATGAGATTCGATACCGGACGTCAGTCACTGGAGTCCCTGTTTCGAATCTCGCTAGATCTAGTCACGCGAGTTAGCTGTACACGTGCCCATGGAGAATTATTATATATATATATATATATATATATATATATATATATATATATATATATGTATATATCTGATGTTATACGCGATTAATATCAAATTATTTCATATACAAATAAGTTGAATTACAAAACGCGATAAACGTCATTTTCAAATTTAAGTTCTGCATATCATCAATCTACAACAGACTGAATGCAGTATTTTAATAATTTGATATCGACCTTATCTGCTTGCGTTAAATTAAAAAAATAAACTTTTGTGTCTTTATTTTGTTTTATTTTTCTGTTTAAGAAATTGGATTTATCGCGTTTTGCCTTCGAAGACTTCATATCTTCCTAAAGGTTCCGTTTCATTCTAAATTTAGATTCGTTCTTAATTGAAAAAATAATGATTTTCTTTAGACACGTGTTTCCTGTGTTTCCTTAGACAGTATTGTACAGGCAATCTTTTTCTTAATACATCCATTAAAACTGAAAGCCTCAATGCAAAAGAAAGGGAAGCAAAAAACTACACAACTATTTAATTAGCTTTCAATTGTTAGCTGCATCCGTTGAAACGTGGTAGTAGGGCTACTATAACACTCACGGTTACTACTACTACTACTACTACTACTACTTCTGCTCTAATCGCAGATCCAACTTTAAAAACCATTTAACAAATCATTAGCGTTTTTTAAGCCACTTCTCACATTAAGTGGCACAGAAATCGGTTATTAAGTCGATATCAAATTACCTTTAGTTTTAACTTGTAATTTCCCTTCTTCTAATTGCAACCTTTGTATTTCTTTTGAAAGATTCGACGAAGATTGGGCTAAAAATAACTCACAGAAATAAAAAGTAGTAGAAAAGGAGAGCAATAGTAAAACTAGTACGGCCGGTATCTCGTATCGCATGTTAAAATACTACCGCTGCTTGTACAATGTTTGCGAATGGAATGTTCGGTGTAGAACCAAATTATTTATGACTGCATTCACTGTTCGATGCAGCCGTTTTCTCATTCATGTTGCTGTTTCACATTTGTAGTTGATGTTTCTTTCGCGTGAGATGTGTGGCACAACGACCTGGTGAAACTCATAGTAACTTTACGTTTAACTGTCAAAGTAAAGAAGTGAACTCCGAATCAAAAATCGCTTAATTTAAAATAAAAAAGCTAAAGCTTGAATTAAAGAACTAATTTCAAATCAGAACTACTCAACTTCAAATTTAAAAAAGCTCAAACTTAAATTATAAGAGACGTAATCAAATCAAACTCTCTAAACCTAAAAAGCTACATGTTGAAATAAAATAAGATGAATTTTATATTAAAAAGCCCAATTCCAAATTCTAAACGCTTAACTTTAAATTTCAAAAGGCTTAATTTCAAATCAAGACAGCAGGGATTGAAATGAAAAAGTTCATTACAAATTAAAAAGGTTCCATTTGTAATTAAAATAAACTCAAACTTAATTTACAAAGCCCAAATTAAATTTGCAAAAGGTCAAATTAAAA
>OY744521.1:194235937-194310937 GCA_963556195.1 Sepiola atlantica | reverse complement strand
AAATTGACCTGTTTAACATTTGATGTTATTTCAGCCTTTAGGCCTATTCGTTTCATTTCTTTGGATATTATTTTTTTGGTTTGCTCACATTTTTGTCCGTTTGTGTTTTTAACGTACATTAGGCCATCATCACTGTAGAGGCCGATTGAATCGACTTCAAGATCTTTTGTTAGGTTGTATAGTAAGTACAGGCCAACCAAGTCTGTTACCTCGGCAGAGTCAAGAGAGCCCATAGATACATCGAATGAAGAGAAATGGTCTTTCTTTGTCCATTGTTCTTTGTTATTTATTAGTACTGTGGTTCGACATTTTTGATTATGTTTATTTCGTCTTCCGAGATATTAGAGAGGAGAGTGGCGAATTCTATGACATTTTCGAAGAGTGCTTTGGTTATTGAAGGGTAGTAATTAACTATATCGAATTGTATGAAAGAGCATTTATCTTTATTTCTAATTCTATTGAACCAGCTTATGGTTTCTGCGGTATTGATCCACTGGTTTTAGTTGTAGGTGTTTTTAATTTGCTTATTTATTTTTTCTAAGATGTTTTTACTGATTTTGCCTATCTCTTGTCGGGTAGGATTAATAAGCCTGGTTTGAGGTTTAGTGTGGAAATTAGTTTTGTGATCTTTTGATAGTATATATGCTTCTTTTGTTTTTAGTTTACCTACTCTAGGTACTCCCACGTAATAATTTGAAACACGACTTGTTGGGGTCCTCCCCCCTCCCCTCTCATGTCCCATCTCGCCGTTATAGACAAAGCCCCAACTCTATCCCCCTCCCCCTCCAATGTATTTTCAATTTTCAATCTCTCGTTAAAGTGAACTTAAAATTTTATGCCATTTGAATTCCTTTCGCCGGCCCGATGAGTTGGTAGCTATTCGCACCAATGAAACAAAACCTGTTTTGTCGCAACTAATGGAATAAAATCAAAAAATATATATTTTGCTCTGAATTTTCATTGAGCACTCTCATAAACCCGGTTTCAACTTCCTTCGGATTCATACCCCCTGGATATTTGTAACAAGTTAATCAATTATATATATATATATATATATATATATATATATATATATATATATATATATATTAGTGTGCATTTTGTAAACCCTTAAATGTTTTGGAGAGATATCGTCTTAAAAGATCATATAATTTATTTCAATACATTACTTTGTCTGTCTTGGCCGGACTTGGCACGTGTACTTTTTTGCGAAGGCAACTATGTGAGGATTTGAGCGTATGCCTCAGTGGGTTGCATCTGACCAAGACTGCCGGATATATGTCTTGTGTTAACTTTGTCTTGAAAAGTTCTTAAAGGTCAGTAATCCAGACTATTTTTAATTAAAAAAAAAAAATACAAATAAATAAATCAATGGAAAAAAAAACTTTGTAATAATTAATGTGAATTAGTCACGCGTTTTTTTAAAGTGTACATTTGCCTAATTTCTACAAAATGAAAACGTAAAGAAAAAACGATTTGCCTAGACAAGGTCTACCTTCTTATAGCTACGACCGAAACATTTTTTTAAAATGTGTTGTCAAATAATTTTGTTATAAACAAAAATAAACAAAAAAAACTAATCTATTCATCATTGAGCACTCTTATAAAAGATTCCTTTTATTCTTTCCTCTGTCGCTAAGTATTTGATCTGTATTCTTATATATATATATATATATATATATATATATATATATATATATATATATATATATATATATGAATTGAAAAGGAAATGCGGAAGTCTTACAGTTGTGGGTTTTTTCAAGAGCGAAAAAGCAAATAGTGAATAAACACGTCGTTTTGCCACTTTTATTTTTTATTCTTGGAAGACTCAAATTGTCAAAAACACAGGTTTTAGCATCACGCTGTCGAACTAGTTCATAGATACCAGAAATCCAAAAAGAAACACAGGCAACACATATATAAAGAAACTTTACTAAGCATATTATACTATCGCAGACACGGAGCCCAAATTTGATTGTATAGTGATCCGGGTATGTAACTTAATGTATCTGGGCCGTGGAGACATCTCTTTGAAGGAATATTATCGTCCTGAGCACGGACCCACTAGCTCGTGGGGAGTACGATAGTTACATTCCATTGTTTGAACAGTAATTGTCCATTACTTCTAATGTTGTTAACGTTGGTAAGATCCTTAAACACAATGGTCTGGATCCTGCAGAATGGATAATACCGTCGTTATGTGTTTAGCGTCATTAATTTTCCCCAGATAATTAATTGACGCGGCTTCTCGAAGATATCGCCTCTGAAAGGTGAACACTTTGTAGAGAAAGCGAACGATCATCTGATATATAACAATATAAAATGTATTTATCTACAGAATTCTAAAACACTTGCGACTCGGTAGAGCTGGTTTGGGCAAGCGACCTATCCGTGCCAAGGAATATTACCGACTGCTATTTGCCTCTCTCGTAGCACTCAAAACGAAAGAGAGAGAAACAGTAAAACGTTCAGCAAAAAGAATGAGAGAAAACAAGAATACATAAAAAAACAAGAGAGAGAGAGAGATAAGGAGAGAGAGAAAGAGAGAGAGAGAGAGAGAGAAACAGAGAAAAAAAGAAAGAGAAAGTCACTGGTTGCGTTCCATCAATAAGTTCTTGGCGTCAGCTACAATTGATTCGACCCTTGGCCCCTCCGATGCACCGGTCAACCCAGCTTGTTGAAAACAACTGTCAACTGAGAATGAATAGCATGTTTATTGAAGTCATGTTTTAATACAACAAAATAGATTTCGCGAGTTACTTGCATCCTCACCAGGGAAAGTTAACCACAAGGTAGACTTTTAATGTGGGGAAATCTTGCTCTAAACAAAGGGGCGCCTATCCTTATTACAAGAAAACATGTTTAAACAACACTAATAAATAAAAATAAAATTAAATAAAACGATAATTAAAAACCATTACAAATCCTCTCTTGAAACAACATTTACCACACATAATTCACCACATAGGAAAAGAGATAATGAATACGCAGAATGTTCCATTTGGTGCTCGAGCAATAAACGAGAACTCAAAATATGAAACTATTTCGATTGCTTGACAATATTTTTAAAAAATTCAATTAGTTAAAGCATGGATTTCATAATGTTGCTATATACCCTTACTTTCGTTTAATATAACTTACTAAATTCTATTAAATGAGTTATTAAGACTACAACTTATTTTCAAGGCTTAATACTTAAATTCTAATACATCATCAAAACATTTAAACATTAAGCTTTAAACTCGAATAACAATCATGTATCTCCCATATCTATATGATCTATCCGAATAAAATATGCATAGAATATATCCAGGTAAGAAAATTATGAATTAAAACATATGCCTGGAGCATTTCTGAGTACTTATTTCAATACTGCTCAATACATTGTAGAGCAAACATGAGCAATATGCGATCAACGAGTCGCATTCGGACCTTTGCAAAAAGACTTGCAATCCACATAAAAGATACTGCATTTCATCATTTAATAGCTAAATACAGTTTTTATCTTATATATATTGAAATTTGGTTCGTCGGTTCGTTCGTTCATCAGTCACAATATTCTTAACGTAATAAATACATTGCGGAATTCGTCTCATTGCGGAATATCAAAGATTTAAACTAATTTTATGAATAGATAATGTTGAATCAATAGAAAATAATAAATACTCAACACATAAAGTAGATAACATGATCGGAAAGCGAAACAGAAATATTGATATTTTCACATTGAGGTTCTACCAACTGGCTTATTTGAACTTTCTTAAAAATAGAGATTTAAACATTACTTAAACAAAATAATTATAACTTTAGCGTGATGCCATAGATTTAGGATTTGCATCATGTTGAAAAAAATTAATTCAAACATAAGCGGAATGAAAAAAAATGTATGGGTAAACATCATCAACAGCGTTGGAAATTAGTTTAATAGTACAACACAATTTATTTTGATTTAACTACGCATTGGATGGTAGTTGCATGCAAATGTCTGCCGTTTAAAATTTCCTTATCATTTTTTCGTTTAAATATTTCGTTATTTTGTGTTCGTGAAAGTAGCTAAATTAGTTGTGTGCATATTGTATTTTTCTATGTTTGAGTCCAAAAAATGTTACGCGTTAATTTTTATTGAACGCCTTCGATTGGTCACGTGCGGCCCTGATAATTACACAAGTGTACCTACATGTTGGAAAGCGTTATAATAACACTAAACAGTATACGTTCAATAGCTTTCGAAATAAAAACATGTTTCGATCACTGATCTCGTCAGACAACTGAACAATATCCTACTGGTAATATATTTACATATGAGCTTAAGGGTATCACACTATTAGCATCGATCATTTAGCTTTAAAAGAGTTAATACAACAATCACGTTGTTAGTTTTGTTTCCAAAGTATAGGAACGGAAGAGCAGGAGGCTCCTTTGTAAATTGTTCCTGATCTGAGGGAGATCATTATTCTTGTAAGGTAGTCCGTCACTTTATCCTTTACGGCTAGTTGTATTTACTGTGGCCATCATCGACAAACTGATTCTTCAGCAGAGAGAACACTGCAGCGTTACTGGAGATTACCCAGTATCACAAAAAGGTGTGCTACTCCAGCTAGCAGAGAACCGTAAAGCGTATACAGGAGTCGCGATCCGTATATATACGGTGTCACTAGACAAAGGGAACATGATAATGTGTTTCACCTACGCTTCTGGCGTCGGATGACTCAAGAAGAAGACACATTAGCATGAATATATTTCTAATGTTACAAGGCGACAACTGGTCAAAACACTATTGCATCTATGTACCCATCCGACACAGTTTCACGCTATGTGCCTCTCCCCTAACCTAGGTTGGTGTTGACACACGGTCTGGCTTAAATTGAGTTGTGGTCATTTAAGAATATCACAATGGCGGTCAATGATATATGGCATGAAGAATAGCTTTTTATAGCTCCCCATTTGGGGGGAGCTTTTTACAGCTGTACATGGAAAGGAACTTTTTACAGTTTTCCATTCTCACTGTAATAATTTATTATTGAACCTCTTGCAATTGAACACAGGGCGGCCCCAAATCGGAATCGGTAATAAAATTCAAAATCCTTTCTACAATCCAATTTAGTACAAATAAACGTCAGTCTATGACTGACTTGTCCACCAAATTTCAGTCATGTATGCCCAACAGTCTTTGTGTTATTGCCGTTTGATGATAATAACATCTGGATACGATGTGAACAGTTGTCCATAACTTTGACACACTCATATCATGGCACTGTCCCAATTTTGGAATGAATTGTTCCTCGTCAGTTAAAGAATAGTCTTGGATCGTGTTGATAGACATTATCTTTAGGATAAACCTACAGGCAAATATTTGGAATATTATGGTTTGATGAGTGTAAAGCCCATTCAGAATTACACGTCTACGTCTTACTGATGAGACGATCACAAAATTGTCCTCATATTATTGAACAGCGATGAAATGAAGACTGTTCTACACTTTGGTTTCCAAGACAGACATAGAGTGACTTGTATCAGATATAATCGGATTGTGAATTTTATTTGCGATTCCATGAGTCACATTTTCTTAGATTAGCCTGTATTTTGATTTTTGTTGTTAGCTGATTTAGAGGTCACGCATTGTATGACGTTATGTTTACGTCAAGAGTAATCTCCTATTATTAGAAGTAACAGCGTTAGTATTAGTAGTAGTTGTGTCAGTAATAGTAATACATGGAAAGAAAATGAAATGATATAACTCTTAGCAGAGAACTAAACGGCCTGATAACATCTCTTGCGAGTGAACAGCCGTCGTCATGGTTCCGAAGGGACATATGTAAACTTGAAGAGAGAAATATAATGCCTTATTAGAGCTGAGAACAAATGTATCAGAAGCAATTACAGCGAGACGAAAATCAACCAGATGCAGAAAGAAAAAGAAGAAAAAGAAAACGCAACAGCTGGAAACCTTAGTAGCGATCGAGATGAAACGGCAGACTACGTCATAAATGAGCGGATCAAGATGACATTAAAGTACTATAGACACGGACGAAATTTATGGACAGTTGCACACTGCGAAATAACGCATAAAATCAGAGCGATCAAAGCGATTAGTTTAAATACCACACCAGTGTTTTTATTTACTTTTGTCAGCCTCAAAAAAGTATATTTCCACAGTTTTTGTGATCGAGGCCACATTTATAAGGGTACACGTGAGAAGTTGGGCAGTAATATGTTTGTGCGCATTACATTTGAATTTATGTATGTTCGTACGGTGGAAAAAACAGGGGAAAGAGAAAAAATTCTAAAGGCAAGCGGTCCGAAGAAAGAAATTATTAGAGTATTGATTTACTCTTCTCCAGGAGTTAGGCACAAGGCCAGTTTTTATCTTACTCCCACAAGTAAGATGTGACCCAAGGTCGGGTCGGGAAAGTGGGGTTTAAAAATTGCCTGGGCAGCCCCGTCGGCATTCCCCGGTAGGGGCGCCTCAGGCAGTAAGCAATAAACTTACTCCTCCCCAAATAATGGAATCGAAGCCTGGGAGGGTGGACCTCCTAGAACTGCACAGGACAGACCCATGGACCGGCGTAAATCAAGCCCCGAAGGCCAAGACAATACCAGTCTATGGGATGCAGTATCCATCAGAACAGATACTACACTTTGATCTTAGCCAAAAGGCCAAGAGTTCAGAAGTTATTAGAGTAGACAATCTTCTGACTGCTAGAGTGAAAGGAATGCGATTTTACTGCTAGTCGAGTGGGTCGGGGGTATTTACGTTTGAAGGGGTACAATTATAGGAAGTTCATCAGAGCATATCCTGCGTAAGTACTTGTAAAACGCGCGAATGCAACACTGCAGCGATGAGAAAGTGACTGTGGACTTACAGACAGTTAGGCGTCTATTAGAAATTCTTTTCGGCACCCTGTCTAGGCAGGAAAGGCGAGTTGTTGGTGCCCCATCTTGATGTAGCACCAATCGCATCCTTACAAGGGTCAAGGATGGCATATGACCAGGCTCAATTCAAAAGTTGCTTGCACTATTTACATATTTTGAAACGTTTTCATCATCTTGGATGGAAACGTTTTCATCATCTTGGATGGAAACGTTTTCATCATCTTGGATGGAAACGTTTTCATCATCTTGGATGGACACGTTTTAATCATTTTGGATAGAAACGTTTTCATCATCTTGGATGGAAACGTTTTCATCATCTTGGATGGAAACGTTTTCATCATCTTGAATGGAAACGTTTTCATCATCTTGTATGGAAACGTTTTCATCATCTTGAATGGAAACGTTTTCATCATCTTGGATGGAAACGTTTGCATCATTTTGGATAGAAAAGTTTTCATCATCTTGGATAGAAACGTTTTCATCATCTTGGATGGAAACGTTTTATTCATCTTGGATGGAAACGTTTTCATCATCTTGGATGGAAACGTTTGCATCATCTTGAATGGAAACGTTTTCATCATATTGTATGGAAACGTTTTCATCATCTTGAATGGAAACGTTTTCATCATCTTGGATGGAAACGTTTGCATCATTTTGGATAGAAAAGTTTTCATCATCTTGGATGGAAACGTTTGCATCATTTTGGATAGAAACGTTTTCATCATCTTGGATGGAAACGTTTGCATCATCTTGGATGGAAACGTTTTTATCATCTTGGATGGAAACTTTTCATCATCTTGGATGGAAACGTTTGCATTATCTTGGATGGAAACGTTTTCATCATCTTGGATGGAAACGTTTTCATCATCTTAAATGGAAACGTTTGCATAATCTTGGATGGAAACGTTTTCATCATCTTGGATGGAAACGTTTTCATCATCTTGGATAGAAACATTTTCATCATCTTGGATAGAAACGTTTGCATTATCTTGTATGGAAACGTTTTCATCATCTTGGATGGAAACGTTTTCATCATCTTGGATGGAAACTTTTTCATCATCTTGGATGGAAACTTTTTCCTCATCTTGGATGGAAACGTTTTCATCATCTTGGATGGAAACGTTTTCATCATCTTGGATGGAAACGTTTTCCTCATCTTGGATGGAAACGTTTTCCTCATCTTGGATGGAAACGTTTTCATCATCTTAGATGGAAACGTTTTCATCATCTTGGATGGAAACGTTTTCCTCATCTTGGATGGAAACGTTTTCATCATTTTGGATGGAAACGTTTTCCTCATCTTGGATGGAAACGTTTTCATCATCTTGGATAGAAACGTTTTCATCATCTTGGATGCTGCCGTCATACTCTCTAGCAATCCCGTAAATTTGCTTTTACTAAAGGAAATAATATATCGTAGTTGGTAATCTTCCATTATGCCGACTATACCTTTTGTATAAGCCACGAGAATAGACTGCTCTCATTCCGTGTTTCATACATTTTAGATATCGTAGGTTTCTATCGAGAGCCTTGATACGAACACGATAGGAATAGCCCAGTTGTCTAAAGTATAATGACTCCCCCGATAGAAAGCAAGAAACACATCAAATAGTGTAATGATCATGACAGCAATAAAAACAGAGAGACTAGTGTGTAAAAGTAATCAAATATTGCTACCGCTATTGCCATCTTCGTATCCGTGTTCACATGGCGGCAGGAACAGAGCTGATGTAGTGGTTGATGATGACCAGAAGCTACTGCCAGTGTCTAGGACAGTGTGACTGCTGCTAGTCGTAGCCGTCATGGGACGCTATCACGCCTGATAGTCAGAGTGGAGCAACCCCGAAGTGAAATACCATTGTTTTATATTGGTCGCAACAGTTTCTGCTGGTAGCGGTTTCTTTATCTCAGCTAATTGGTTGACAATAAAGGAGTTATGCGAAGCGATAGGAAATTACGTTTATTTCCGTGATATGCATCGAAGCTGACAAACGGTGCACTGCCGGTTTTGTTACTAGGCGTGCCAATTGTAAACAAGGGTGAGTGTGAAAAGTTAATATATTTTTCGACAGCATTATTATGTAAATAAACGAAACATATTTGAAATAATACTAACTCGACATAACTGATTTCACAGACTGCGACACTACCCGCTCCCCGAATATTATAATAGAAATGTGAGTAATGTGCGATGCTAGAAATAGAAATCTATACATGCAGTAGATGAACTCAATCACAAATCCTCTAATTCTGTGTAATACAGTGTAAGGATACACTCATTTACATTCCTGTTTTTTCTGACATAAAAAGATTCACGTAGGTCGCTATTATTGTAACCTATTGTCCCTAAAATACACTTTGCGGTAACTACATACGAAACGTTGTTAAGTTCTAAAAAGGATCATGCTTAACATTGCTTCCTATAATTATGTGTTACATAGCTATTACCTTCGTTGAGCATGCGATATTACATTACATTAAACTGAAAACAAGCACTTACTTGTCTTTCTTTGGTTCGTGAATTTTCCTAAGATTTCCTAAAGTTTTCTTATCAAATGAAGACTCGAAACACAAAAGAAGTTTTATGGCTACATTTTGTTTACCGTTGCACCGTGGGTTGTCCTCTGGGTTCTAATCGATGAGGGCGAGCGCAGGACGTCATTGGTGACAATTTTCTTCTGTGCGTTTTTCGATCGACTTCTAGCACTTATTTAAATTGATTTTGGTTTTACGGATTCCTTCTGCAAACGATAAATGACAAATGTTTATTTTTCAATTTAACTTTTATCTCATCGTCTGTAAATATAACACCTGCATTCCGTAAAGCACATTCCTAAATACATTCTAAACTTAACCTACTTTCTATCAGCCCACTTTTGTAAACCTAGCTGTCGTGTCATCGTAAAAGCTATTATGAATTATCATTATTATTATACTTATAATAATAATAGTATTATCAATTACTCTAACTTCCAGAGATACTTCGGTGACATTATAAACTGGTTTATTAACCGTAACAACGCAGAAAAACTCCCGAATCTTTTAATACGTTATTGGTCTTATGAAAAACACCTAACATGTAAAAAATATATTTTTGCAGAGCATAATGGAACGCGTGTCTTACGTGTTAGATTTCGTTAAACTAATGGTTCGCCCTGACCGGTGAATGCTGATGAGGTTGCCAAGGCAATTTTTGATAGGCCAGTTTTCTTCTTCTTATGAGCGCTGGCTTGATTCTCCCCACCTACCGACCTTCTGTCACATCTTCCTGTCATGGGAAGGAAGTAAATCATCGCAGTCCTTCTGTAACATACTACTATACACTTTTGTAAATACACACTATTGTATACATAAAACCGTGATGTTTTACTTATTATCGGGCCTGCAAGGCCACGCCATGAATAAATCTGGGTCTTATCTCTTCAGTTCTCATCCTGTTTGAAACGCCATGGTCGATTTCTGATTATTGGTGAAAACTGTGAATAGCAGTAAAGTATCAAAGCTAAGTACATTTTATCTAGCAAATAATGCTATCTTGTGAGATGTTAAAAGTTGAACGTAAATTGCATTTAAACGCACATATCAACCGCATGGACGATTGATAACATGGAAACATTTTTAATTCACACTCGATTAAATCAAAATAAGCAAGGAGGAATCACTCATAGTTTTAATCGAAGAATATAATAAATTGTGATTCCTTTACAACTAATATATATATATATATATATATAATTATGAATATTTGTTTTTATCTACATACGTATACGTTTCATCCTTTCAGGAATCGTCAGTGTAGAGATGAGTATTCATACCGATCGCCGGACTCAAGTTTCAAATGCAAATTCCAACATCTTAGCCCACACGGCAGCTATTAACAACCCAGTAAATCAACAAGAGGGTGAACCTATTTAAAGACAGCCGTCGTCGGTGTCCGACTACTGAAAGCTACATGCATTAAAGCCACAATGACGGTTGTGTTAATACTACTAATTACAGAGCCAAACTTAGATTTTGGGGCAACAAATGATTATAAATAATTGTTTTTTTTTATCTACGTACGTTTCATCCTTTCGAGAAACGTCAAGTTAGAGATGATTATTAATACCGGTCGCCGAATTCGAACATCGGAACCCGAGTCGTTCCAAACGCAAATACTATTATCTTCGCCTACACAACTGCTATCAACAACCCGATAAATCAGTCAATAACTAAACCTATTTATAGGCAGCCTCGTCAAATGAGCATGCATTATATATATATATATATATATATATATATATATACACACATAGATATAATAATTAATGCCCCTGACCCACTTACAGTTGTCTGATCTAGATAAAATTGTGCATGTGTAATGATTCATATCTGTGTGTTGAAAAAAAACCCTGAATTAATTGTGGTTTCTGATTTACAGGTGTTTGAACTGAGTCAGGTGTGAAATGAAGCCAGTTGAGTGTGGCGCAGTGATCCGGTGTTTGTATTTGAAAGGACGCACACCAAAGAGACTTTTGATGAAATAAAAGAAACTTATGGTGACGATGCCCTATCACATGGTCTTGTAAAACGCTGACATTGTGAATTCAAACATGGCCGGAAATCTGTGGAAAAAGCTCCCAGACCTGGTCGTCCCTTTTCTGCCATTGATGAGGCATTTGTCCGTCAAGTTGAGGCTACCATTTTGGAAGATCAACACATTACTATTCGCCAAATAGCCGAAGAATCCAAGATTAGTACAGGGTCTGTGGAAACTATCATTCATAGCAATTTGCATATGCATAAGGTGTCTGCTAGATGGATTCCCAAGTTGCTCACACCTTTCCAAAAGCAAGACCGCGTCGAGTGCTCGAGGATGAATTTGGAGATGTGCCAAGAAGATGTGTCAAAGTTTTTCAAAAGACTGATTACAGAGGATAAAACTTGGTTCCGTCAGTATGATCCAGAGACCAAAGCCCAGTCTATACAGTGGACTCACCACCTCCAAAGGAGTCTTCTGGGAACAGAACGGTGTAGTGATGACAGATTTCCATGACAAAGGGTACCACAATTACAGGAGCCTATGACACCTCACTTTTGATGGAATTAAGAGAAGCTAACAAAATCAAGAGGCGGGGCAAGATCAGCAAAGGTATCCTCCTCCTACATGACAAGGCTCCAGTCCCCAACTCGCATGTCGCCAGATCAGAAGCACGAGCGTGTGGCTATGAAATCCTCCCCATCCCTCTTATTTTCCTGACCTTGAACCCTCTGACTTTCATCTCTTCCCAGTTATCAAGTTGTTTTTGAAAGGAAGGCGTTTTCCAAATGATGCAGCCTTGATTTCTGAAGTTACGACGAGGTTGGATGACCAACCTGGGGTGTTTTACAAAAACGGTGTCCAGAGCTGCATCAAACGATGGGAGAAATGCATAAGTCTGGGTGGTTCCTATGTAGAGAAAAGCTCTTCCGTGGGTAATGCTACAACAACTACCACGGTTGAATGTATTCTGAAGCCTACATTTGCGTCACTGTCCGCACTATGTTTTTTTCATCATTTTAATTCAGTTTATCTAAATAGATCAAGGGGCCCCCTCTCTTGAGGCTAACACTTGATTTCCCTATGAGTAAAACTCATATCCGAGGGTTCTCTTAAGGATAGATATTGTTCCTTTTAGGCCTGCTGCTGTACTTCCCTAAAGTTTGGTCTTCCGGATATTGTATCTAAGTATTTTTAAAGATTTTTTTTCACTAGACCAGCTGCCCCAACTACAACCGGTATGATGTCTGTGTGTTTCAAAAGCTGCACCAGTACAAACAAGCAACCATTGATTGAAACAAAAGAAATAATGATAATTAAACAAACTTTAATTTTCCCGTGAAAAAAAACTTATTTGCAAAGAAATATATAACAGTTGTTTCATTACATTTTCTTCGTCAAAAATTAAATATTTTTCATGAAATGTTACATACTTTGACTGTTTTTCTTGTTTTTAATGTTGTTTAATTATTTTTCTGTTTGATAGCGTCGCCTAGTTTTGACTTTTATTCTGAGTCGTCTTCATTCGGCATCTTACAGCTGTTTACGTAAACAGCCGGAACATGCCGACAAAAAGTCGGTTTTAGCATTGGCCACAAAGTGTAACAGTACCAATATTTCTTCAGCCTACTTAAAATTAGGCCACAATTTTTGGTGACGATTGACTTATTTTCTGGTTAAAAAATATTGGTGTTTTTTAACGTGGAGTCATGCGCAATTGTGCGTTGTCCATATGGATATGAAGATAATCCCATCAGATAAATCAAATATATCCTATCGAGTATTATTATAACCTTCAACATTTGCTTCAGTTATTTAAAAAAAATAAACTACCTACATTATATAATTAACTTTTAAATCAAATTATATTTGTTGTAGAATTAATATTATTTTTTATAGGAATTTAAAAACTAAATTGTATTATTATGATAGCGTGAAGACATTAAATAAGTAATTAAGTAAAAATGTTGTGGAACTAAAAACACAATTAAAAACAAAGAAACCGAAACAGAAACCGTAAAGTTCAATGATATTATTTTGGTAACGTGAAGCTTTGATATAATGTTGACCATGAGAATTATGAGGACGCCCAAGGCCAGTGGAGAAAGACTCATGAAAATCACGTAAAATTCACATAATCCTGTCGCCTGCCCTGAAAAAAAAAGATGTAATACCTGGGAGAATAGCCACCTGAGCACCAAGCAGATACGTATTGGAATTATGATGTAACCTTCTTTAGAGGTTACAAAATATATGAAGTCACTTTTACGCCATGGTTACACTAGTAGTAGTAAAGCTTTCTACTTGGCCTTTTGGCTAAGATCAAAGTGTAGTATCTGTTCCGATGGATACTGCACCCCATAGACTGGTATCGTCTTGGCCTTCGGGGCTTGATTTACGCCGGTCTATGGGTCTGTCCTGTGCAGTTCTAGGAGGTCAACCTTCCCAGGCTTTGCCTCCCCTCTTTGGGGAGGAGTAAGTTTATTGCTTACTGCCTGAGGCGCCCCTACCGGGGAATGCCGACGGGGCTGCCCAGGCAATTTTTAAACCCCACTTTCCCGACCCGACCTTGGGTCACATCTTACTTGTGGGAGTAAGATAAAAACTGGCCTTGTGCCTAACTCCTGGAGAGGACTAAATCAACACACTAGTAGTAGTAATAATAATAGTAATAAAATGAGTAATATTTTGCTTAGAAAAGCTATATAAAGAACATAGTAGAAGTAGTGTTTATAATTTCTACCCCGGCGTTAATACGTGCTTCATTTCATCTCCATTCACACACAGACTGGTTTGCTGATTTTGTTATCAAAGGCGACGATCACTTCGCAATTTCTTATGTAAATACACTCACAAGAATGCACGCGTGAACGTTTTTATTTAGCATCTGTTTTTGCCTGTAGGTATTTATGAAGCAGCAAATAGACATCGCTTAATAATAAATATTACAATATCATTGTTTCCTCCCAACCTTTCATACATAGGAAATTGTCTCGCCATTTTCCTCTCTATAGCAGTAAACGTCTACGCTCGGTTTTCTTTCTCCTGTTATCTTGGCTCACAAATTCGCCTTTGGCAGTCGGTTCTTCGTAAATGACTATAATACTGAATTTCAAAACTATGTTTTGCCATTTTCTCTGCGTGAATCAGCAATCTCTTCTTATTCCGGTGAGTGAGTAGTCAATGGATGTGCGATAGTTACAGGATACCTCTCAATTGAACAAAAAGGGTACCTCTCAATTGGTAAAAGAAAACGAGTACCTCTCAATTGAACTAAGACCAAGGGTGCCTCTAAATTGAACCAATAACCAGGTAATTGTTATCTATTATGCCACCCCACAAATATTTGATTTGGCGCAAAGTCGGATTTATGTGGCGTGTCCCAAGAAATTAATACTTCTTGGGTGGTAAATCAACTTTGAAGTTAGTTTGCCTTTTGGCTGAGAGAAAAGTGTGGTATCAGAACAGAAACTACACATCACCTATAGAAATATAGAAGGAAATGAGATATGTCGATTTTTTTTTAGTTGAAGATTAATCATTTTTATTATTTAAATTATTTGTTCTACTATTCCTATCTTTGTTATTATATTCATAAATTTCCGGTCGATGTAAACGCCGACCATTTTTCAGGTACATCTCGAAATTGGGAATATTTATAAAGGGTTCAGTTCGAAATTCCCGAGTTCGACATTTTGGGCTAAGATCAAAGTGTAGTATTGTTTTGATACTACACTTCATCTTCCTTGTCCTGTGTTAGTGAACGAAAAATCCTTCTAGACTGACAAAATTCTTATTTTTGTCCCAATGAGGAGTGTCTCTTTCTGGGTAGCTGGATTTTCCTCATACTAGAAACTGACCTTGTGTCTTATTCTGCCATCTATCGCCCCCTCTTTCTCTCTATCTATTTATCTACCTATCTATTTATTTACTACATTACTTGTGTGAATCGTCTTTGTAATTTTGCATGTGTATTTCCGTGTACGCTGGATGACGTCACAAAAAAGATGACATCCGCTAAAACATATGGAACGCACCGAAAAAATTATGACGTCAAAGATGGTTGGGCGATATCGGGAATAGATCCTTTGTGACCTCATAAATGATGCAGTCACAAAACGATGAGTTTATCTGTTAAAACATAGATGACTCGTGACCTAACAGGTCTCGAGTCTTCTATGTTGACAATGAATAATGGTATTCAATAACACGAATTTTTTTTACTTTTTCTATTATTTTCAATTTTTCGCAATAGTTCATTTAGCATTTCGATCAGATTTGTGTATATAAGTCCCGTTGTAACCCATGTTCGGTCAAATTGGTGTATATAAGTTATGTGGGAACCTACGGAAATTATATACACCAATTTGACCAGCATACTAAATGAACTATTCGAAAAATTGAAAATATATAAAAAAAAAGTCTCATCAAACAAATACTCCGTGTTATTTTATAACATTTGCTTAATATATATAAATATATATATATATATATATATATATATATATATATATATATATATATATATACATGTAATTATATTTATTTGTGATTGCAGCGTTCGTTGTTATTTTGCTTTTACTACTACTTTGCTTGTCTGACTTCCTAATTGATAAAGATGCAGGAAATTGCATTATTAATCGCCCTTAACTTTATAGGACATATTTTTTGTTAATATATATTTTTTTATTTATTTTATACGTACATAAAAGTAATCCATGGACACGTGTTTCTGGCTCACAGCCGGCATCAGCATAACTAACTTAGACAAGGATAGAACCTTCGATATAGATGTCTATAGTCCAACGTTTTACAGTCGGACGCCCCGTCTAGAAATATGCACGATTTTTACCACTTAAATATTTAATGTCATTTTATGTAATTATTTTTTATTCGTGATTGCAGCGTTCGTTGTTTTTCTTTTTTGCTTACTATTATTTCGCTTGTCTCACTTCCTAATTTACTGCATGTTAATCACTTAGTGCAGGGCTAATTGAGGATGACTGTCTATTGACAACTGCTATTTTTTTGTATTTTAATTTAGCAAACGTTTTTAGTTCTGCACTAAGCGATAAAGAAGACAGTTGTTCACTTGTCGACTGCTACATCGAGCGATGACTGATGTACTATGCAATGCAACTAATAGAAAAAATACATATTTTATCAAGTCATTCTATTTTCAACTTCACAATTGACTGATTCGTCGGCCCTGAAGTCAATGCAATTAATTCTTTGCAGATGATTAATGGTTACTTATAATTAAAGCGATCTGATGCTCGCCTACTCAGCGTCTAGACGCCACGATTTTACTCTCGAAAGGTCTTTGGGATCTAATCACGACGTAGAACCAGGACCATGGATGAGGGGCTGTTTTAAAAAAATAGCCTTTCGGGGTCCTACTAAACGACCAGGACCGTGTTAGATAAACTTACAACGGTGCCCCAGACAGAAGATATTGCATAGTGACGACCCTAGGCCAATAGTGATACAAATGGATAAGCCATAAAATCGCAGTAAAGTGTACAGTAACCTATGAATTATTTTTGTTATCTATATGTATTTATTTATTTATTTCATTTAGACTTTAAAAAGAATTATTGATTAAGGGATGGTCCTCAAATAGGTTAACTAAATAAAAAAGTACCTTGTGTATTTCTAGAAGTTTAATAACTCAAGACCAGTCCGCTAAAGTCTAATACATTCGAAGTCTAAATCTTATTATAGACTTTCTTTATTCCATCTGAACACACTTGCCTTCCCCGTTTCTTAAATTGTCAGGATTAGTCTGTGACTAAAATCAAATGCCATTGCCTCACATAGTGTACAGAATTAAGGAATAACGTATGCACATATTGTTCGTAAACAGATCACCTGAGTATATATATATATATATATATATATATATATATATATATATATATATATATATATATATATATATATATATAATGTAAAACACTATGTACCTAACTGGCGTTGTTCGGGATAGGTGATGTCATTTTAGTTTTTAATGTTTATTTGTTTCCATATGTTCTAAACATATACGCTAAAATAAAAAAAGTTTAGTTGTAAAGGCACAGCACATTCATATTCTTCAATTAAACATATGAGTTATTCCCCTTGCTGAGTTCTATTTTTTTCGATCATGAATGAAAAATACGTCCATATTACCAATTGTCTTATTTTTTAACTGTAGCGAAATGCGTTATTATAGTCTTAAAAGCATGGTACAACAATGACAACTGTACAATCAGAATCCGCTTTCATACGTCAGCTACAATGCTATTTACGTCTAAATGTTATGATCCTATAAGATAACTATTATGTTCGATCATAACGAATATAAACTGTGATTAGCTTTAATATTTCGCTGCAGTTTCACGGTGTTTAACTATGATCAAAGTGTGCCATATGTGATTTCGTATGAAACAAGGTTTAACCGAAAAAGATGATTGTTATGAACACATATTTATTTATTCATTTATATATTTATTCATATGTTTTATTTGTTCGATCACTACATTTTTGTATTTATTTACTTTTGTTTAGGATATATTAATGATTATTACTTATTTGTTCACTAATTGATAATTGCTTTTTATTTGTTTTTTAAATATTGATTATTAATTAGTTGGACATCTTTTTTATTCGACAACTTTTAAATTTATTGATTTGTTCGTATATATTTCCTTTATTTATGTTCTCGCATGCCTCTGTTGTCTTTAAACAACTACACGACTAGAATCACTTCTATGGACAAAATTACACTTCGGTCGTTCTTGCTATAGATAAGCGGTAGGTAGAAGTGCATAGTCCTACCAATATATATATATATATATATGTAAATTATAACTAAAAGGTAAACTTTTAGAGAGTTGGACCTATACTGGATAGAGCAAAAATATGGTACGTCAATGAAAATTAGTAAGACCTGCAAATGGAAGCAAATCGGTATTTTCAGTTGTTCAAAACAAGGAGTAGTTTAGTTAATAAAAACATTTATTTTTCATCTCTTTCTTTCCTTAAACCAGGCTTTTCAAAGATTAAAATCTTATCATCAGAGGAAAAATTATGATTGATAAGTTGACAGGGTAGGACTGTCAAAGTTCCAAATTTGAAAAAGTTTTCTTTTAAAATTAAAAATTAAAAATTAAAGAAATTAAAAAAAACTTCTTTAAAAAATGTTTCCAAAAGGTTCAAACGGGCATGGGAATCACCAATAACGAAATCCAAAAAACGTAGGGCTCAGAAATATTGGTAAATCCGGAGGAATCTGCATAAAAATCCAACGACGGCGATTTCACTCAGGTCTGTTGTCCACGGAGAGGAATCAAATAAAAACGGCCATTTCAAGGAAAACAATATTCTTCCTGTTTTCAGTTAAGCGTATTCCAAGGCAAAAAGCTCCAACGGGTTCAAAGACGAATCGTCGTACTGTATCAAAATTATTTGGGAATTGTATAAATAAAGAAAGACAAGAGAAGAAAAAGAAAAAAGAAAAGGAGAGAGAAAAAGCGAAAAGCGATCGGAAGTAGAATGTAATCTAACAAGTGGGGGGCGGGGTTAAGGGATTCAGATCAAAATGATATTTAGGCAGAAAGAGATATGGAGAGTAGATTTCAAATTGGCCACACAAAGTGCCAAGTGCTGGTCAACTCAGTTAAGTTATATTCCCAGGGGATATGTAGGTAGATTAAATACAGATAAGGGACAGAAAACTGTCTCCTAAGAAAGGTTAGTTTAATTTTGCAAGGGGAAGGGTATATAGGGGAGGAGCATTAAACTGGTGTCGCTAATAGAGTTAAGTCTCATTTTATATTTTAACAAGAAATTGGATTGTCTGTCTTATTATAATTCTTAAGGTCTGAGTGAATTTCTTTAAGATGTTTAAGGGGTGCTAAGGAGTTTTGAATCAAATTGTCAATTTATGAATAAATCGACAATGTAGGTAGTTAAAAATAGGGAGATGGGGGTATTAAGCAGATTAAAACACCTTAGGCTAATGAATAATAGTAAAAGTAATAATAAAAATAAAAATAATAAAAGTAGTAATAAATAGTGCAACCTAAAGAATAGATAATGGGATTTAAATATGGGGGTGTATAGTTATATATTTGCAATGCTGCCTCCACTCACTCGCGGCTGTGGATTATTGTTCACTACATCACTGGACATCCACCGTAATCTGGTATGAATTGTTGATAAAGCACATGTAAAAGCCACGCGAGCAAAGCCGTATATACACACACATGTGTACATACAAAAAAACAGTACATACAGACAAACACATATGTATATACACATATACACACACACATTTATATATACATATGCACACACACACATACATACATATATATACACACACATACACACACACATTTATACATATATATGCACACACATATATACATATATATACATATGTATATGTATATATACATATATACACACACACATGCACACACATACACACACACACACACATATATATATATATATATATATATATACACATAAATGTACAATAGCCACAATCACCCAAGCGTCCCCAGCATACCTGCACAGCAAAAAACCGCTTATATACACAAGCGTGGTATCCATACATGTACCTGCTATTCCAGAAAAACTACATATATATATATACTCATACATAGAAGGCAACTACTCACATACTCATTCGCATCAATACATGCATCTGAATTCTCAGAGTATCCACTAAAGGTACGCATATACACAAGTATAAAAGGAGATTATTAGATGTTAAAACTGAAAGGAAGCCTAAACAAATGGGTAAGGAGAGGGTAAATAGGAATGAGGTATATACAGGGAATTGCAATTGGATAAAACGTAATTGGAGAAAAACATGCAATTGGAGAAAAAAGCGACGGTGGATAGGGTGTAATAACGAAAAAGGTTTTAGGGGATGGCCAATCAGTATCAACATCAGCGACACCGCGAGTTATAAGTCTGGCAGCAAAGCAATTCAGTATTATATAAGTATGTTCTAAAGGATATGTTTAATGTTCACATCAGAAGGGATTGGTATAGGGGCAATCATGGAAAGGTACATAGTAAGTGTAAAGAATTATAAGATATGGGGAGGGGGAAATCTATTGATTATTGTTAGGTGGGGGTATATCTGGAGAGGCCAAGAAGTTAGCATATTTGTATTTACGCTTGTGTCTGCAATGGGAGATCAATTCGTTTTTAGAGTTAATAGTATTTAATGATTTATTAGCTGTGGCTATTGCGTAAGTTTCCAAAGTGCAAAGGCTGCAGTGTGGAGCTCCTGGGGTGTATGATCTAGATTGTTTCAATATGGACCAATGTAAGGAGTAGGGTGTATTATTGTTTTTAAGGTTTCTAATTAATTTAGAAAGCGAGGTACTAGGGTTATTGTTATTTAATTTAAATGATTGTATGTGGTTTGAGATCCTTATCTTAATTGGGAAGGCGCTAAGACCTATATATGTGTGAATTTTGCAAGGTGCAGAAATTGCATTTGAATAATTAGGGTCATTGGTAACTGTTTGAGAGGATGAATCTGATACTATATTAGCCTGGGGTCTTGGGGTAGGGTCTAGAACAACCGGTGTATTGCTACGGTGTATTGAACCCGTTGGAGCTTTTTGCCTTGGAATACGCTTAACTGAAAACAGGAAGAATATTGTTTTCCTTGAAATGGCCGTTTTTATTTGATTCCTCTCCGTGGACAACAGACCTGAGTGAAATC
Source organism: Sepiola atlantica (assembly GCA_963556195.1). NCBI lineage: Eukaryota > Metazoa > Mollusca > Cephalopoda > Sepiida > Sepiolidae > Sepiola > Sepiola atlantica. The sequence goes on along the minus strand of OY744521.1, from coordinate 194,289,806 downwards.
GCCGTCGTTGGATTTTTATGCAGATTCCTCCGGATTTACCAATATTTCTGAGCCCTACGTTTTTTGGATTTCGTTATTGGTGATTCCCATGCCCGTTTGAACCTTTTGGAAACATTTTTTAAAGAAGTTTTTTTTAATTTCTTTAATTTTTAATTTTTAATTTTAAAAGAAAACTTTTTCAAATTTGGAACTTTGACAGTCCTACCCTGTCAACTTATCAATCATAATTTTTCCTCTGATGATAAGATTTTAATCTTTGAAAAGCCTGGTTTAAGGAAAGAAAGAGATGAAAAATAAATGTTTTTATTAACTAAACTACTCCTTGTTTTGAACAACTGAAAATACCGATTTGCTTCCATTTGCAGGTCTTACTAATTTTCATTGACGTACCATATATATATATATATATATATATATATATATATATATATATATATATATATATATATATATATACATATATATATAGACTGTAAATTAAAGATTTTTATTGCTCTTTAAAACCTAATGTGTGACAAATTAGCAGAGCTATCTCTGATTCATTCAGATTAATCTTTGGTTTCTCGCTTTCTGCATATCAATTTCATGCCCACTCATATTTGTTATCTATCCTGGCCAGTTCCTCTGTCTTCTTCCCTCTTATCGCCTTTTACCCCCTCCCCCACCGCCTCCCCATACTAGCTCATCAGGTGCGGAAGTGAAAAATAAAAATAAAATAAATAAAAATATAAAAAGAAAAATAAGAAACAAAGAAGAATGTGTCACACATTGTCATATTTCAACGTCACTTAAAGTCTTCTCATATGGTCCAATCGGATCATTCTTTCCTCATCCCATGTGTGGGCTTTCAAAATACAATTATTTCCAAATCTTCACTTTTTCTGAAGACGTTCGCCAACACGAACGAAACCGATCAAATCTCTTGTTTTTGTATTTCTCCTGCACTTTAACCTGTGTTCCGTTTGTCATTTTTCACACATTTTGTCTACCACGGCATTTCATTTTCATGAATTATCGTGTACCTTACCCTATATATATATATATATTACTTAAGAAAATAATTTTTTTCATTTACCGTCACCAGGTTTCACACGCACCTGCGATCATAGGACGGTGGAATATTAAATTTGGAGTCGAATTCACGATCTATACATTCAAGCATATTTCATTAAAGATCATAGTCATAATCTGTGGATAAAGTCGATAACTGTAAGTTACTACTACCACAATGTGCTTTACAACAAAATAAATATTTCGTTTCAGATATTTTTTCATAAATACTTATTCTGACTAGGAAGAATCTTATGTTGGAGACGTTTTGAAATAATACAAAATGAAGCAGCGACAGCTTAGCACATTAATAAATTATTGACATTGTTCTCTATATTTCAGCAATCAGAACAAACAGGTGTATTAGTTAAAATAATTATTAAAATATTTATTTTTCAAATTACTCGTATACTGAAGCAGTAGATAACATCATTTTTCACTAACAAGTAATTACAATCTGTTTTACATGCGAAAAATACAAGCTGTCGATTATTAATCCTAAAGATTGGCTAATGCTTATATAAGCGTCCACTGATTAATAATGGAACACGGATTTTTTTAGGGTGAATTACTTATCATCTATTTCATTAATTTATTCAAGCAAAGTAGTTGATCCTTTATTAATAACTAAATAATCGTTCCGAGTCCGGATATTATTCGCTTAGGCATAAAAGGCCGAACGAAAAATAGTACTGGCGTTTAAATACAAATATTTCAATACGAACCTCGATAAAAAAAACACATTTTATTACTTTACTTCTTTTACGAATGCCAATTCTTCTGCTTATTTTTTTCTTTATTCTTACAAAATATGTTCGTTCCTATATATGTTGGTTTTTAATTTTAACGAAAACGATATTTAGAAAATAAATATTTTTTTATGTTTTGGCGATTGATTATTATTTTAATCAAGTCAATTGTTTAACGTTTATCCCACGAACCGGTTAATGTGTTTTTTACAATAGGAAAGTTTTATTTTATATTTTTTTGTTATCGATTACATGAGTGCCATTTTGGGTCAACCTATATTACATAATAATACAGAGTGTTCAAAATACCCTAATGTTTGATTGTTAACCGCACATTGACATTTTTTATAAATATAACATTTTCATATACGATATCTAAATAAATACAGATGGAAATGGTGTTTACATTACATTAGATCCATTGCTCTTTCTGCTTCTCGTAATGTCGGTTCTCTTTATCGCTTCAAACGCTTTCTCACAACCGAGGCTATTTTCTATCTTTACAAATCTACTATCAGATCATGTTTGGAGTACTGTTGTTATATTAGGACTAGTACGTATCTGACCACTTTGCAGGGTCTTTAATAAGATGCAGAAACGTATTTGTTATTTGATTGGCCTCACCGTTTCTTTTCACCTGGACCCCCCCCCCTCTCTCTCTCTCTCTCTCTCTCTATATATATATATATATATATATATATATATATATATATATATATATATATATATATATATCTTAGAGACGTGACGGTGCTAGTCTCAATTTTTTCTATGAATACTATTATGGCATGTGTTATTCTGAATTGTCTAATTTATTCCCTGCCTGCCTTGTTCCATCTCATTTCACTTGTTGGTCCAGTGGTCTCCATCAATTCGCTGTTTTGATACCTCATTTTAATACATCTTCCTATTCTAATAGATTCTTTCTAAGAACTGCAGGCTTGTGGAACTGTCTTCCTGACGACTGTTTTCCTCCTATCTATTATAACCCTTGATCTTATCAAGACTAAGCCCAATAGGCATTTTGTGTCTTTGCTATAATAATCTTTTGTTCATGTTAGCTCCTTACATTAAGTGGCTGGATGTATTGCTTGGAGCGATATCCATGAAAAACACACTGGTGTATGCTACATGGTTTATTTTGTTAATCTTTTAATAAATAACAATGTTATTTGCAAAAACATTGGGTTAGACTATACGGTTTATTTTAAATACTTTTTTTAAAACATGAATATTACTTACCAAAAGACTTTTAGTCCACAATATAAATGCTATTTATAAAAACCGGTTCAGGCTATATGGTTCATTCTAATACCCTATTAGACAATATAAATGTTATTTAAAACAATGGTTTGGTCATATGGCTGATTTAAAAAAACAAAAAGCAATATAAATGTTATTTACAGATGACTTATTTCGACTATAGTGTCCATTCAAATAATGTTGTTAACAATATAAATGTTTTATAAATAACTGATTTGAGCAATGTGGTTCATTCTAATACTCTGTCACGTCACATGAACGTTTATGTTTTTCATTCTAACACTTTGGTTCAAAATATAAATGTGTTTTATAAAAAACTGATTCAAGCTACATAGTTCATTCTGATACTTTAATAAATATCATACATGTTGTTTACAAAGAAACTGGTTTAGTTAATATGGTTCATTGTAATACTTTATTAAACAATGCCAATGTTTTTCACAATAAACTTGTTATGATCTTTTCTAATACGTTTGTTCACAATAAAAATGCTTGATATAAAAATGGTTTTGCCTATATGGTTAATTCTGATACTTTATCAAGCAATATAATCTTTATTTAGATAAAAACTTCTTCTGATTAAATGGTACATTTTATTATTTTAGTTCACAATATAAATAATTAATCAAAACTGGTTTAGGCTATATGTTACATTCTAATACTTTATTAAACCATATGAATGTTATTCACCAAAAACTGATATAAGTTATACTTAATTAAACGTTATAAATGTTATTTACAAAAACTTGTCTGAGAAATATGGTTAATTCTAATACTGTAATCCACAATATAAATGTTCTTTATAAAAACTGGTTTACGCCCATTCTAATATTTCATAAAACTATATAAATTGTTGTTCTAAACCGGTTTAGGACATATAGTACATTCTAATACTTTATTTAACAATAAATATGTTATTTCAAGGAACTGGTTTAAGTTATATGTTTTATACTAACACTTTAAAACATAACATTAAACAATTATTCTCGCATATTGTTTTCAAATAGAGTGTTCATTGTGAGCACCATTTCTGTTCGGACACATTTACTCTCATTGCAAAGTTCTCTGTTTTCTGATCCAATATTTCTCAAAGGATTTCCCTTTATAAAATCAATAATTGCTTCCTCTAACTACAGTTCAGTCTGGATGCTCATTAAATACGTTGTCCTTGGCACGTCAGCACAGGAAAACCCTAAGGGGGTGATATTTGTATAATGGGTCTCTCATGAAATTGATGTTCTTCTAGAGATCACACAATGGATGTAAATGTTTGCAGAGTTTGATAAGCTTATCAGATGTATCTCTATCTTTCATCAACCACTGAGTTTAGAATGTGACATCTTCAACGATTTTTTTCTTCCGATCGTCATAGCTGCAAAAAGGTTTCCACATTTTTTATGCAGTCATGCCTATATTTGCTTTAGCTGTTAATGTAAACAACACACGCTCGCTGCGATAATTGTTCGCAAGTCGGTCAGGACTACTTGTCGAAAGACAACAGCAAGGTGTGAAGAAATATTTAAAAAAACGTATTTTCCACATGAGGCTAAAATAAGCCTATGGTTAGAGTAGTTGACATTTTTATTAGAAGTTAACAGTTATGACTACGTGGCAGGATATCATGAGTGGAATAACTTGGCAGAAGAGATCGATTCTTCCTTGTAAGTTTAGGACGCCAAAGTGATCAGACATCATTTTCGAGGGTCACGACCCTTGTGGAGGAGGTTTGATGAAATTCAGCCCATCTAGATGTGCATTGCTGTAAATTGTTTTACCTCAGAGTCAAATGATGGTGTTATACGTTGTTCTTTTAAATTCCTTACAATATTTCACCTAAAAAAAAGGAGCATGAAAGGACCACTATCTCTGCGGCTTTTACATCATCAACTACTTCAGAGATACAGACATCTGTTTTGTGTCTACAACACAACACCAGCAAGTTGTTCACAATGTGGATCGAAGAAAACCTCACCCTATCATACACAAAGTGTGGTAGGGCTCAATCAATGTGTGTCTTTTAATTTGGTAACATTACTTGAGAATTAAAGTATTATGCTGCATATATACACAGAAAGAGAAAATAATAATTAGTCTGTATATCAGAGTGTTTTAGACACTTTGTATAACGCATATCTGGTCTTAATACACATGACATTATATTAATGGAAGGTTATTCCCTTCGGTAGATGTTAGTATTAATACTACTGCAACTATTTATTATAGTTTGATTTAATTCATAAATTGTTTCATTTATTTACAGTACTTTCATAACTCGAAATAATAATTGCCTTTACTTTTACATTATTATTATTATTATTATTATTATTATTATTATTATTATTATTATTATTATTATTATTATTATTATTATTATTATTATTATTATTATTATTTGTACTCACTAGGAGTTCTCACACAGATCATCGTCAGTGATTGCTCACCGACAACAACCAGTGGTATTTCCTGGAGTCTGAGTGACAACAAGTCTCCCCAGACTTCCAGTGTTCTTCACCTCTATTCGATAACGATGCGGTATCGCAACAGTCTCTTACCATTGATTTCTCGCTGGTAAGGACAATTAGTCTTCTCTAGGATTTGGGTGGCAACAAGCCTCCCCAAGGTCTCATTATTATTATTATTATTATTATTATTATTATTATTATTATTATTATTATTATTATTATTATTATTATTATTATTATTATTATTATTATTATTAGTTCTCACACAGGCAGTAATCAGTAATTGCTCACTGATAATCACCAGTAATGTTCCCTGGAGTCTGAGTGACAAAAAGTCTCCCTAGATTTTCAGTGCTCCTAACCTCTTTCAAGAACTACTGCAAATGAATTTGCGTTATCGCAACAGACGCTTACCATCAATTTCTCGTTGGTAACGACCCTTGGCCTTCTATGGGATTTGAAGGGCAATAACCCTCCACAATGTCCCAGTACTCTCCGCACTCTACCAGCGGAGATCTGGGTAGTGCTATCCCTCCTCGGCCTTTCCATCCTCCTTGACCGTTCACGACTGTTTTCTGTGGTGTCAACCAGGGCTGGTGGCATAACTTTTTGTTGGTGCGTGCGGGGCTGTCCATGAAACTTTTTGTAGTTTCTGTTCCTTGAGTTCCTGTGGTGCTTTTTATGTGGTTTTGATTGTTTTCCTATTGCTCCTTTCATGTTATTTGTTAGTCTTCGTAGCTTATGTGAAAAGGTTTCCGCATTCCAGGATTTTCCATAAGATGTCAGTTGTTTTTATCGATTTCTGTCTGTTGTATGGTCTCAGTTTCCCTTTTGATTCCAATTTCTCCCAGTCTTTTTTCCAAGTTCTTCAGAACTGTTCCTAGTGCTTCTACGATTATTGGTATTATATTTGCTTTCTTCATACTCCATAATCCTTTCAATTCTCTGACAAGTTCCGTGTATTTGTTCGTTTTTCTGTCTCCTTGGTTTTCACCTTGTGGTAAACTGGGAAAGCAAAATCTGCGATTTGGCATGTTTTTTTTTCTTGTTGAATATTATGACATCTGGTCTCCTTGCTTGTATGAGTTTATCTGTTTCTACCTCCATATCCCAGATGATTTTGTGTTTTTCGTGTTCGACTACTGTCTCTAATTTTTGTTTGTACCATTTGTCCGAGTGTTCGAAGTGCATTTGCTTGCATAGCTCTCAGTGTACTGCTTTCCCCACTCAGTCATAGCTATTTTTGTATTCTTTTTGAACCAGTTTTGGGCATTCACTTATCATGTGATTTACTGTTTCGTCTCTTTGTCCGCACAATCTGCATTTACTGTTTTCCTGGGTTTTATATATTTTAGCTTTAATGTAGTTGGTCCTAAACGCCTTGTTTCATGCAGCCGTCAGTAGGGATTCCGTTTCTCTGTTCAAGTGTCCTTTTCTCAGCCATGCCCAACTATTATTGTACGTCTCTTCCGTTGTCATTCTTATCAACGTCGATGTAGTTGTTTTTCTTCACACTTTTCTTTTCTTGTGTCTTTGTTTCTGGTTTCGGTGCCTCCCGATAATCTTTTCTGGGTTTTGATTTTTGTTTTTCTCCAGATCCATTTTAGTGTCGTCCACACAGTCTTATATACTTACTAGTCCTTTTTCCCATTCGTTTCTCTTCACGTAGAGTCTTTCTGTATCGTCTTTTGGATGTAGTGCGTTGTGCATGGTCATTAATTTTCTAGTCCTCTGATCAAAGTACTTGAGTTTTTCTTTTGTCCAGCTCATGCATGGTCGAGAGTATCTTATTAGTTGTACCGCCCAGGTATTTATTCTTTTTATTAGGTTTTTGCTATATAATTTTGTTTCTAAAAACTTTCTGGTTCTCAGATATTCTTTTCCAATCTTCTCTTTCATTTCTGTTCATTTGATTGTGTCTGCTTCTAAAACTCCTAAATATTTATAGCTGTCCTGTTCGCCTATCCCCTTTTAGTTTGTTAATTCCACGCCCTTAGCCGTCTTTTTTTTCATCTCTAGCAGTACACACTTTTCCATTCATATTTCCATTTGAATGTTCTGGCTGAATATTCTGGTCGCATTTATCAGCTTTTCCAGTTCTGTTTTGCTATTTGCAAATAGCTTCAGGTCGTTCATGTACATTAGATGGTTTATTCTTTGTTCTCTGCCTGTGAACTTGCATCCGGTATCACATTTCTTGAGTATGTAGTTGAGTGGCATCATGGCTATGATAAACAGTAGTGGTGATAGGGAGTTTTCTTTGAAAATGCCTCTGTATTTTGATCTCCGTCAAATGTTGCCCTCCAGTTGTCAGTTCTAATCTCCATGTTCCCATTGCTTTCTTGATGAGATTAATAATCATGTCGGATATCTTGTACATTTTTAAACATTCAATTATGCATGCTTGAGGAATTCTGTCGTAAGATTTCTTGTAGTCAATTCATGCCATAGGTATGTATTTTTCTTGCTTTTAACTTCTTTCTTGATTTTTTGTATCTATGTATAACAGATCATGCGTCCATCTTTTCCCTTTCCGGCCTTCTTTTTTGTTCCTTTGGGAGTAGCCTACGGCTGTTCAGGGAATGGTAAATTTGCACTCTCAGCTTTGCTGTTAGGATTTTCGACATTGTTGATAAGCATGTTATTGGGTTGTAATTGCTTGGGGTCGTTCCTTTCTTGACGTCTTTTTGTATGAGCGTTGTCCTTCCTTTGGTCATCCACTCTGGTACGTCTGTTTTATGGATACATCCTCTCGGTTTCTGTGCTAGCCTTTTATGTAGAGTCTCGAATTTTTAAAACCAATATGCATGTATTCCATCGTGACCTGGTGCTTTCCAGTTTGCCATTTTCTTAAAGGTTGTCTAAATCATTAATTTATGTTTCTCTTCCTTATTGAATTTCTTGTCGTTCCTATTTCATATTTTTCAGCCATTTGCCATTTTTGTTGTGTTTTTAAGGCTTTTATTATATTTTCCTATATCTTGCTCCAGTAGTGTTTTAATCTCTGCCGGGCCCGGTTGTTTTTTTTGTTGTTGTTCGTTCTCCGTTTACGTTTTTGTAAAACTGGCTTTCATTGTTTGCTAGGGACATATTCTGTTTGTGCTGTTCCAATTTGTATCTATATCGTCCCAGTTATCCTTCTATCTACCTTTTGTTTTGGTTCTTCGTGTTTCTTATTTAGTCTTCCCTGGTTATTCAGAAATCTGCTCTTCTCTCGTTTCATGTTCTCATTTATCCTGTTGACGGGTTGAGCTTATTTTCGAAGTTTTATAATCTGGGGTTGCAGTCAAATTTTTTTTTTTTTTTTTTTTTATTTATTTATTTATTTTTTTTTATTTTTATTATTATTATTATTATTATTATTATTATTATTATTATTATTATTATTATTATTATTCTTCAATATGAGTTTTGACATAGGTTGTCATAAGTTATTGCTCACTTACATTAACCTATAGTGTTCCCTGAAATCTGAGTGACAACATGTCTAATCTGATTTCCAGTACTCTCTGCCCCATTTCAATGACCATTACACATTATTTCACGTTATAGCAACAACCGCTTAATGTTGATATTTTACTGACAACCACTAATTTGCGATTTGGGTGGTAATAAGCCTCCCCAATGTCCCAGTACTATCCGCACTCTTCCACTGGAGGTCTTGTTTGGGCTCTCCTTCGTTGTCGTTCCATCCTCCTTGACCCTTCCCAATCATTTGTGTGGTACAAGATGAGGCTGGTACCATCACAATGTCTGGGTGCTGGGGAGGCTGGGGTAATTCATGATATTTATTGCAGTTTCAGTTCCCTTTGGTTTGCGTGGTGTTCTTTCTATTTAATTAATTTATTTTTTAATTTGTACGGCGCCTTCAATGTGGCTGGTCACACTTCGTGATTTATGGATTTTATTTAACATTTAAGCCCGTTTCACCATATTTGTCCGTTGTTGTATAGTCTCAGTCTTCCTTTCGATTCTAATGTTCTCCCAGTCTTTTTTCCAGGTTCTTCGGAACTGTTCCTAGTGCTCCTACAATTATTAGTATTATTTTTACTTTCTTCATACTACATACCCCTTTTAATTCTCTGGCAAGTTCCGTGTATTTGCTTCGTTTTTATCTTTGACCTTCATCCTGCTATCTGCTGCGACGGAAAAATCTACAGTTTTGCAGTTGTTTTCCCTTTTTATAACTATTCTGACATTTAGTGCCTTTGTTTGGGTGAGTTAATTTTTTTCTACGCCTATTATTATTGTTATTGTTATTATTATTATTATTATTATTATTATTATTATTATTATTATTATTATTATTATTATTATTATTATTATTATTATTATTATTATATAGAAGTATTATTATTCTTTATTATTCTCATATAAAAGTAAAGAGACCTATTAGTTTGGCCATGCAATTTACGTAGGTATGTGTGGTGTATACATACACAACCTCCGTTGAGAATGCTTGTTCGATGGAAAATAGCGTTATACACTTTAGGAGAAGAAAGGCATGCTTAAATTTCATGTAGTTGATAATGAATGATAACATTTCTATAAAGCTTTAGAAAACTTAGATTATAAAATTGCATTAAAAGAGAAACACGATCCAATTCATACTGAATATTCAATATTAATTGTAAAAAATCAAAAATTAATTTTTTAAAAATTGTTAAATTGTATTTTGCTGCGTTGAAGTAAATGAAATATTATTTTTTTATGGATTTCAAAACTAAAATTCGTTTATTTTTTAAAATGTCAAAAAATGTAGAAGAATTCCTTAAACACGCGAAGTAAAGAAATGCTGATACTAATTTTGAAAACTTACAATATCAACATATTTGTTGTGTAGAAAATATAGTGGGTTACGATGCATGTAATTACGTATGTTCCTATTTACTTGTCTCCTTTCAGTCGGATTCTAATATGGGCACTTGTATTGGGACAAAACTTAAAATTTCCTCAGTCTAGAATAATTTCTAATCCACTGACCGAACACAAAAAAGATTAAGTGTAGTATCAGTGTAGTGTACGAACAAATCCTACACTTTGAATTATTTAATGGTAAAGTTAGGATGTCCTTGATAATCTTCTGTCTAAACCCTGTGTATCGCTTTATTGCAGGTCAATATTTTTTAAATTTTGAAATTGCTATGAAACGCAGAGAAGTGAAATTTGGTACACTGGAAGAGCATAACAAGGTGCCTTATTTCCCTGATTTTTGTGGAATTTGAACAAATATTTTGAAAATTATGCTAATTTTTCTATTTTCTGTTAATTTAAAGTGTGTATCACTTTATTGCAGGTCTCCCAAAATGCCTAGAAAGGGTCGATTGACAGCTAGTGAAAAGGACGTGTTGTTGCAGGCCTTGCAGAAGGTTTATCTCTCGTAGATCTAGCCAAGGAGCTAGGAAGAGATCGAAGAACATTGTCTTCATTCGTTGAAAATCCAAACATCAAACCAAGGAAGGACAAAAACACAAGAAAGTCAGTTTCTGCTCGTGATGTTAGAAAGATTCGCCGTCAACTTATCAAGCAGCCGGGCAGCAACAGTGCTGCTATATTTGACAAGGCTGGAATATCTTCCTTGTCCAGAAAGACACGCTGCAATGTCTTAAACGAAATTGCAAGAAGCATTAAGCCCATAGCAAGACCGGTTTTAAACTAAACTCATAAGGAAAAACGTTTGGCTTGGGCTCAGAAATACATGAAAACCAGCTTTGAAAATGTTCTTTTCACCGATGAGGCCAGAGCAACCCTTGATGGACCAGATGGGTGGGCCAAAGTTTGGAGTCCTCTTGGATTCCCTACCCCTCATCGATTCCGTCGTCAACAGGGAGGTGGAGGTGTCATGTTTTGGGCTGGAATAATCTGCGATGAACTAATTGGACCATTTCGAGTGCCAGAAGGTGTCAAACTGACAAGCCAGTCTTATATTTTATTTTTAAATGAGCATTTGTCACCATGGCTTGATGACCTTCCATTGGCGCGTCACCGCACATTGATTTTTATGCACGACAATGCGCCATCCCACTCAGCCAAGGCTACGGCATCCTACCTTAAGTCATTAGTCATTAGTGGAGAAAATTTGATGACATGGCCACCTTGTTCTCCAGATATAAATCCAATTGAGCAGCTCTGGTCAATAATAAAGATGAAAGTTTATGAAGGAGGTGTTCAATTTTCGTCGAAGGATGAACTTTGGAGGAAGATTTTGGAAGTTTCCTATAGCCTAACATCATCTCAAATCCGCCGATTGACATCATCAGTTGACAAGAGGCTATTCAAAGTGATTTTGAAGCATGGGAGTTATGTTGATAAATAAATATTTCCTTAAACAAAATAATGTGAAATTCGTTCTTGTTTTTGGTTAATATTGTTACTGGATATGTTCTTTATTTCATATAAATAGAAATATGAAGTTAGAATATTGTTTTATTACCGAAAATATACATTTTTAGACACTTGCAATAAAGTGATACACACTTAAAATTACCAGAAAATAGAAAAATTAGCATAACTTTCAAAATATTTGTTCAAATTCCACAAAAATCAGGGAAATAAGGCACTTTGTTATGCTCTTCCATTGTACCAAATTTCACTTCTCTGCGTTTCATAGCAATTTCAAAATTAAAAAAATATTGACGTGCAATAAAGCGATACACAGGGTTTATATTACTCTTATTTAGAAACAGTTATCTCTTAGGGGCATCTTACCTTAAATACCCCAAATTTCTTTTAAATTAAAATTGTATTCATATATATATATATATATATATATATATATATATATATATATATATAGTGTGTAAATTTCAATTTTGTGTTGAGAATCTGAATAACAGAGCTCAATGTAATTTAAACAGAGCAAAACAGAATTATAAAAAGAAAAAACATTACACACATTAAGGTTGTACACATTATAACTTATTTCGACCCCTTAATTAGGTCTCCTCAGATGTATAAACAACCACGTCAAAAACGTTTTTTGACGTGGTTGTTTATACATCTGAGGAGACCTAATTAAGGGGTCGAAATAAGTTATAATGTGTACAACCTTAATGTGTGTATAGTTTTTTCTTTTTATAATTCTCTCTCTCTCTCTCTCTCTCTATATATATATATATATATATATATATATATATATATATATGTGTGTGCGTATGTGTGTGTGTGCACATTCCTCGGAAGTTAAAAGGTGGCAGTAGGATAACAAAAAACAAATATAAGTTAAATAGTCCAAACCATTTCTAAAAAGAATAAAACACGCACTATTTTGCGGGTTGTTTAACATTGAAGACAAGCAGGTGGGTATCTTAGTGGGAGTCGAACTTAAGTGGGAGCAAAATAAGTACCGGTAATGTTTTGATCTTAACCAAAAGGCCAAGGAACTGCAATTATGAATTTAGCGAACTAGCAAAGAGTAATTAAATAAACAAACAAATAAAAACAAACAGAAAATAATAAAACGATGAATAGTTTAAAAAACTGATTAAATAATGAATTTTTTAGTCTCATAAGAATAATAAACTATGTGGAAATAAATATATAAACAAACTTATTTCATAGTCCATTTGACTTGTTTTAAATTGTATCTTTGTCCTTAAAGAACATTCGTTTTAAAGTGATTAAACTGTAATTTTAATTCAATGTATTAATCGTTGTCTTTTTTCTTGTATCGAACATATTTGAACTTTTTGAGAATTTTATTCTACACAAAGAATTTCATACAAAACAAACAAGTTTTAACGGACGATATTATTTTCTGACAGTCGACAAGTAGACATAAAAGTCAAATTAAATTTACGTACAAATATAAATAAGATTTTTTTGATTAGAAAAAACAAAACGTTTTATGCTATGCAAAGTTGTAATTGTGTAGAAATATTTTTAATTTTAGAGAAAAGCAAGTATTTTGTTTTTATGTAAGCCTTATCTATCAAGACGGATTTGCCTTCCATCTTTAATAATATTCTATGAGAATTTAATTGTGTTACCTTCAAATAACTATCAGACTTCCAATTTGAAAACCACATGAAAAACATCATCAGAATCCCTTTTTATATACTAAAGAATTACGAGATCAAAGATGAAATAATTCAGAGAAAAATCACCTCACTCAAATGTCCACGAGTAGCGTATAACCAGCTTCTCTTTCGGAGCGTCTTGTTTATCTGTTTAGCATCAACCAACCACTGTGATGTCAGTAGATAGACTCACCTTAGTGACCAGGCCTTAACAAAGGTTGTGGCACAGCCACGCGTATTAGATGATAGAGCTTAAAAAGAGTGTCATTATTTCTTTCTAAATATTTAAAGAGATATAAAAAAATATTAAAGAATGGTTAGATCAACATAGACTAAGATGAGCGAGATAAATATATAGATAGACAAAAGAGATATGGGTCACTTGTTTAGTTAATTATAAATTACGGATGATTACAGCAATGAAAACAGAGTTTGTTTGCAAACATAACTCAATCCTATAAATAACGTATATTTCAACATGTGTTTTATGTTATCATAATATATAGAAAAATTTTGGAGAAATAAACGTTGATTAACTCACATTTAGTACAATAATATATTTTAAATTGCTTTTGCTATTCATTATTATCATTAAGAAGCTGTCATATTGTATAAGCATTTTGTATTTTCTGTAATTAAATGCGGAGTGGCTCGACAGATTGGAATGTTTTATGATATCTTCAAAAGAATAGAACATTCGGCGAGGAACCTGTCTATGTGGACTATATTGATTTCTTTTTATCTAAGGATAAGTTATTTGCATGCTGATGGGTAGGACATATTCTAATCATATTTTCAATCTGACCATGTTCTGACAGAGAAAGACTTCCCGCCGTTAACCGTCTCGTTTTGCATGCAATAATGCGAGACCATGTATAGGCAGGCACACACACACACACACACACACACACACACACACACACACACACACACACACACACACACACACACACACACACACACACAGAGAAGGATCGTATATCCAATATAAGAACTGATAAGTATTAATATATTTGAAGACGCGTCCTCGTGTCTATTTGAGACGGTTTCTCTGCCTGTCCGCATCTATGCTTGCCCATATTTACTTGCCACCACACGAGGCAAGAGTTAGACACAAGGTCGGTTTTCAATGTTAGAGAAAATAGAGCTTTACAGAAAATGACATTTTGGATTGAAACAAAAATTAAAATTGCCTCAGTCTAAACGTATTTCTTTTTCACTGACGAAAACAGAAAAGAACAGTTTTATATCAAAACAGATACTACACTTTACTCATAGCTAAAAATAAACACCAGTTTTATCGCCCAACAAAACGATTGAGTAAACGCCTGCTTTCTTGCAGAATACAACAAGTCCAATGTAATCAAAACTTGCCGAGCCGTCTTCTTAAGAAATCCTTGAACCCTTATTATTCCTGATTTTCATAAACGACCTCCCTGATGAAATTCTGTCCAATATGGTAATATTTGCTGATGAAACCATGCTCTATTCTCAGCATGTGGGAAAAACAAACCTACACATATCAAATTCCAGGGCTTAATCTTTAGAAAATGACCTCCACTCCGTAGTTGAATCAAACTATAAATGGATAGTAACATGTAATGCTACTAACACAACGCTCCTTTTCTTTTAACAACTATAAGGAACCGTTTCACTCACAGATTGCCATGGCTAATAAAACCATCTCTGCGAGTCAGAAATTTAAATTCCTCGCCCTAACATTCATAGGTAACATGTATTGGAACAAATACATAAAAGACATTGCAAAGGCTGCAGCAAGGAAAGTGGGTGCTCTCTACCGTGCTAGAAAACTTTTCACATTTGGCAGTATTTTATATCTCTATAAAATCACCATTCGTCAATGCATGGGGTATTGCTGTCACATCTCGGCTGGTACATCAATCACTAGTATTTCCCTCTTGGACATAGTCCAAACAAGAGACTCTTATCTCATAGGTCCGACATTGTCTACCAATATTAATCCCCTGTCCCAGCGCCACAATGCTGCACCCCTGTGCTTCTTTTACAAGTAATTCAATGCACGTAAATACGCCTGAGCAACCCGACAATCAGAACAATCGTACATTTTCACTGTAGACGTCTTCAGATGCCGGATTGCTTTCTAGTCTTATAGATGTTTTACTCGTACTGCTAGCCTTTGGATATCCCTTGCTGCTCCCTGTTTCCATTACTGTACCGATATACAAAAATGTAAATCTAATGATAACACACATCTCACTACACAGCTCAACACTTAGGATACTCGTATAAATAATGTCATTAAATCAGTGTAGCCCCCTTACGCCTCAGTGGTAATGTGCCTTGTTTGACATGGATATTTGTAAACAATATATCAAATCTTGTCTTTTCTGTCCATCGTTTTCAACGATCTCATAGTATAGTTCAGCATTAAACTGACAATTTCATTAACCATTATCATCGAGTGGCGTAATATTAAAGATATGTTATTACATATTTTAATATAAATTTATTCTAATTTTGATAATAGTTTTCATTTAAATTACCCACCTTTAAAATTAATGAACATAGTATTTTAAGAAAAGTTATGGTAATTTATTCTATTTTAATTAACTAGCATTAACACACTCCATTTAACATCAACACTAACATGAAGTACGTGATTGCAATCGAGAATGCCACGATTGGACTTTACCTGGTGCTGGTCAAGATCCTAAATAAGCCTAGATAATTTTTATAAATTTTAATGAATTCATTTTAATAGCGACAAAACTATTGCACATAATAAGAAAATATGACAATAAAATTGCAAATAAATAACACCAAACATCATTAAAAATTGTTACGAAAGTTAGCCATACGAGTAGCTCTGTTTTGATCTTTGCTTTTTACTAGATATACAGTATTTTAAAAGACTATGTTGTATTATTGATTTAAATAACAGTGAGCCGTTCTGTGATAATAAAAATATGATAAATAAATAAAAAAACAACTTTTGGATTTATTCATTATTAAAGATTTTAGTGTAAAATATTTTCAGCATTACATGAGATAAGAAAGGGTTGATGTGCCGTAAAATGAAATAAAAACTAAACCTAAAATAGTTTCCTTTAGTATTGCATATTTTATTTCCGGAACTTTCTTTTTAATCAGTTGTAGATGAGGATGTATGGATCTTCTGTCTGACAACATTATCCTATAATTCCATTTGATCGATTTCCATAAAAATAATCTTGGAAGCATGAGATCGAAAATCTAATAGCCATCTTGGACGAAATCAACCATAAATGGCTTTACAGTAAAGACGAAACAGTTATTCGCCTCCTGCAAATCATCAAACCTGTTAAATCACCAATGCGTCCTTGTAATTATATGTCATATTCGTTCACTCTGTGTACTGATTCGCATAATGGATACTGCCTCATACTATGGAATTGGCTATGCAGTTCAAATCCTATCGCATCTATTGTGTTTGATTAGGCACTAACGGCTTCGACTCCGTTGACAAATACTCCCTCTTACACAACAGGCAGACAGATCGTGTTCTACACAACTACATAATCACATCAAATGCTACAGAAATTCGAGTACGAGCGTATAGCGCCGAGTCGGAAAAGTTATAGGTAAAGCTTGGCATTCTATTTAACTCTCTTCAGTTACACCATAGACTAAATACTTACTCACACTTTGCAGGATTATCAGGGCGTAGCGGTAAGGTACGAGGTTACTGTGCCGAACCTGGCTTATGCTGACGACATCGTATTGCTAAGTCAACCGGGGACGAAGTGAACATTGCCCTTGACAGGCTGAACGAGGATGCGCTTCGCCTGGTTCTATTCATCGTGCATCAACACATCATAGAGTAAGGTTCTCTCCGCCTGTGGCTCCTCGTTGATCTGAAGACCGCGTTGTATTAATATGGATATTTTGGAGAACATGGGATCGTTCGTGTACCTAGGTTTGACTATTGTTTCATCGAAGCAGGTTACAACCGAAATTGATCGTCAAATTGTGCTGACTGAGAGCTCACTATATACCAAGAGGCGTTTCTATCAATCCGTCGTCTTGTCCACCGTCCTCTATATGGCTGCGAGGCATAGCCAAGTAGAGTGGTCGATCGGCTGAAGTTGAAATATTTGACAATGACTACCTCCGTTGCACTTTGCATTACCGGCGAACCAACCCCGTTCCAACTGCTTTTCTTCGAAAACACTTCTGAAACCTGAAAACTTTCACGTTTGTTTTGTTGCAACGACGGAAATGCAGCTCGTCGCCCAAATAGAGAATTAATTCAAAACATAATCCCTTGACCTCACTGCCTGGGTGACGCAAACGTATCGGTGGATAGCTGAGTGTCTGGGCAAATACGATCAATGAGGACTTAGCTTAGCATTCAGGTTTACAAGTAGTCGACCTTCGACGTGGGAATCGCGACTGGTTATCAACTTGTGCCACCTTGCTAGGGAGCGCCATGCATGGGCAGCCATTGGATGCTATGCAGATGAGGGAAAATGCTGGATCAACTCCACCATGTTAAACACCTTTGCAAAAACAACAATTATTCCATATCGTTTTCTTGGGAAATACATGAAACCAAAATTCCCTCTCAATTGCGTGTAAAATAATGACCCTGTTCAATATATCATATAGAATGAATAGGTATAGTTATTGAGTTCTTGAGTTTAATGACCCAACAGTTTTTTTGTGCTGTAAAACAGAGAAATACCAAACTATTCTGTAAAAGTTGTCTGATTCCAGCTGATGTTCGATGCAATTGTGTATGCCCCGTCAAGTGATGCTTCTTCCTGTTTCTTCAGTGTGTAAACTGTAGAACAAGTCAGATTCAATTGTCCGTGGTTTTTCTTATTTTGATGTCGCTCTTCGTTGATTGTGTGTTGCTGTTGAGGTAAACAAATTCCTCAACGTAGAATAAGAGAGATGTAACCGTCCCTCATAAGACTATCAGACAGGAAGAACTTTTATATGATGGAGAGTTCATAAAGAACACCCCAGACGTAGACTTTTCGTTTTTGTATGTCTCTATCCTTTAACAGGCATTGCATCTGATATAGACAAATTCCTGGACGGACTTCCTGTTGTTAGGGGTTTTCAGCTTAATATCTCCGTCTTGGTTGTAACTGGTAAATTCTGTTTAGCCATAATTGTTATATACTAATGAGACACAATTTATCAAGGCTACATTCCACTCGAGGATAAGGGTTAATAATATTGTCGCTTGGATAATGCACAATATTATGCACGGATTTAGAACGATGGGTGCGATAAGTAGAATTTGATTAATTAAGAAGACGGCTTGACAGGTATCTGTTAACATTGAACTTAAAGACAACGATGTTGTACTCAGCTGGGAAGCAACCCCGCGGAATTGTATTCCACGCATGTGACATTATCGGAAAGCAATTATGTCCATGGAAGTTCTGTTTGATTTAGGAGCACAGATGAACAAATAAAAGTTATTTGTAGTGGTTATAGCTCGACGAGTTTTTGATTTGAATCTTTTACAGGGGGAACCAAGGATAGAAAAGCCAAGTTTACTGGTACTACCCTTTAATAACAAATCAGCGACATTAGTGATAGAGTACGTCAGTTAAGACTGAGATAAAAAAAAAACATGAACATATATTTGTAACATGCGTCCATTCAACATACACGGTTAGCAATGCAAATAATATTGCAGACTTACGCCTGACAGAAAGTATTTCACTCCTGACGAAATTCTCTACCTGTATGAGAGTCAAATACGTCCTAGGATGGAGTACTGCTGTCACATTTAGGGAAGCACTACTCAGGGTACATAACTGACTTCGCCACCTACCGGCAGAAAATCTCTATGCTTCCTTACAGCCCCTTTTCTTATAGAAGATACGTTGCTAGTCGTTCTCTACTCTATCGTTAATTTTAAGGGAGTTTCTCTATTAAACTGTAATCTCTGGTTACTTCCTGTAAAACATTCACAGCAAGCACTCATCTTACTACAACAACTGCATAGAACGTTCCTTTCTTACTTTCTGTACCTGAAACCAAACGGAACTTCTATGAATATGGATTATTTCCAAGCACTTCCCATCTGTGGAGCACAATATTATGAGCCCGTTTCTCTGGTGACTGCTGACTGCAACATTGCTCGTCGTCGTCTTTAATTCTAAGGTTAACAACTATTTGTCGAACTGTCCTCTTAGATAATCAATGTTTCTCTTTCCATCCATTGTTTCCAATTCTCTCATAGTATTGTTCATCATTCGATTTACAATCTTATTAAACCTTATCCTCGAGTTGCTTTTGGCTATTGCAAGCGGTGCACATTTGTATAAAATAACGGCGAATCAAAAACTGCTGTTTTAAATATAAGACTGAGCTACAGACACAACCGCTTATAGGGAAGCTTGGACGCATCTAAAATACACCGTTGCGAAAAAAAGGTGAACAACTGACTGAAGACAAAGGCAAAAGCGGATAAAACATACGAAAATAATAAGATTTGCGAATTTAGCCGTTTTCCTTTGGGAGATACGCTGGGACATGTCAAGAAATCTCGCGGGGCTCGTTTCTGGAAGTGGCTATCATCCGTCCTATGTCTCGTGTAGAATCGTGAAAGAGGACACGTTTTATGTGTTTCTGTCAAGCGGCTTTTGAAATTTTTATTTGATAAAGCTGAAAATGATATGTCTTC
This sequence comes from Sepiola atlantica, assembly GCA_963556195.1. NCBI lineage: Eukaryota > Metazoa > Mollusca > Cephalopoda > Sepiida > Sepiolidae > Sepiola > Sepiola atlantica. The sequence continues at coordinate 194,269,594 of OY744521.1, read as the reverse complement.
GTCCTGTGCGTTAAAACAAGTCAGACGTATTCTTTGCTTTATTTCACACGCAAACAAGACAAATAAACTTATATGTGGCAAGTAAAGAAGAGAAAATCATTCTTCTTATTAAAACGGTTTGAATGAACACCTTACGAGGGAGGATTCCTGTGGTGGGGTGAATACCGGCGTGTATGAAAAACTCTTCGTCCCGTGTTCGAAAACTATCGGACCCATAACACCAATTCCACTGTATATGTTCCCAACCTACGAGTAGTCTTTCCTGTGAGTACTTGATTTTAAAAAGGAATCAGGTGGAAACAATGCCAACAACAAGTTTTAAAATAACATGCTGATTCATAAGTGAAGAAGAAGACATTAAAAAGAAGCTGTGAATAAATTTCCATTGGTTTACCTCAGCTAGTTTCCTTTAAAACCGTTCATGTTTATATTTCTTCAGTATTTCAGCCGACGTGCTTTCCGGCCTTCAACAGGTACACTGTTTATTAATAGTAGGTGTTTCCCGTGTTTAAATATGATGTATATACGTTGGTGTCGTTTACGGATTTAAATCCGATGAACATGGGTCTTTTTAATTTTACCTCTGTTTCTTTTTTTTTCTTTCACCAAATTATATTTTTAAATAATACTTTTGAAAATTAGATTTTCTTATGACGGTATCGTTTCAATTATTGATTAGAATTGAATTATTATAAATCTCAAACTCATTTTTTGATTGTACTGTTGTTTTAATCTCTCTAAACAATATTGTATCTAAATAGTTTTTTAAACTTTCTAATGTTTAATACATCAATATTTGGTAAAAATTTAAAGGCCATAACTGAATTTTAAGGTTTTCTTATTACTTTTAAATTTCTTTACTTTCAAATGATAGTAAAAATAAAAATAATGTCTACATCACGTACAGGGTAGAAACATTCACATATACAAACACAACCGAGAAACTAGGCCTATAGTTGTCTTAATTAATTTTCCAAACAAATATTAAGTATGTACTTTGTATTAAAAAGTTATTAACATAAAAAAGCGGTGAATCGAATGGCTTTACTTTGTATATAAGGAAATTAATCCACACTCCTGCATAGTATTCTAGATACCTACGTGTGGATCGAGTACTCTCTCAAGATCTACGTGGACAAATTATTCTCCGACCCTTGCGATCCGTCCATCTTCAATACCGTCTAAGATGGTTCAGTTATACAGCCTTGAACTCAGATGGAACGCTCATCCACGGGGTTCTACTACACCCTTTTTTACATGGGTGGCGCGCAAACGTGCTGGTAGGCAGTTAAAGAGTGAAGCGGTTTGAAAATGTCATCCCACTTCGGCTAACTGGGTGAACATTCGCAGTTTACCAGCAACTAACTAAAGAAGAAAAATCCGATGCAGCACGAATTAAGGAAGCTCTATTCACTGTCTTTGCCTATGACAGATTTACAGCGTATGAGAAGTTCGTGGCACGTGTATTGCGTCCGGGTGACGTATATTGGCAGATCTGCGGAAGCTGTCAGTGCTATTAGGAGGAATATCAGATAATGTGCTAGTGTGTGTGTGTTTGTACAGTGGCTTTCAAATCCTGTGAAAAGGCTGTTGCGGTCCTCTTCTAGAGTGCACGATATGACTTTAGAATAGCTGTTGGCTCGAGCTTGAGCATTGATGAAAGACAATGCTGAAGTGTGGGAACCAGTCGTGGTTGCGACACAGCCTACTTCGATCACTCATCCACATATGGGCACGGGGCGATCTTATTATACATGTTACAAATGCAACGGCCCTAATCATTTTGCGAGAGACTGTATGCAAAGGAGGTAGATTATCCGTCAACGATGTTATCGGTGCAGCAATACTGGTCATCTAGTAAGAGATTGTCCGGGAAACAAAGTTGGGGACAAGACATCAGCGCAAGTCTATTCTCTAGTAAGAATGGTAACTCGGCGCTACCTGTCATTACCATCTATGTTGATGATGCACCATGCTTGGCTCTCATCGACACTGGGTGTTCACGTTCTATCTTGAGTGCAGAGCTATGTCCTTCTTGGTCAAAGCAGAAGATGGTGGTAACTACATTGACCGGCGCTACGCAGGCCTGCTGCGGAAATGGCAATATTATGGTTCATACAGATACTGGTAACGTTGCCACAATCAACGTGCTGATTATGCAAGGTAAACCTCTTGATTTTGATATGTTACTTGGCATTGACGCCATGAAGGCACTCGGTGGTGTTCGCATCACACAATTTGGAAGTGTGGAGTTTGGGGAGCCACAACCCATCTGTGCAGCGCTTTGTATTAACGAAGCTGATTTTGTTGCCAAATTTGAGGAACGGAAGAAAGTGTGGGTTGCGGCATGAAAATGGTCAGCGGGTCATGCACCAGAGTAACTGGAAACTCGGATTTCTGAATATCCAATGTCTAATGAATTAAGTGAAGATCATGAATGCGAGTTGCAGACCTGGATAAAGAACGCTTAATTGTTGCCATATAATCAGGAGGAGTTCGGCCCACCCAAGGGACTAATGCAACTGATGGCTGTGCTACAGGCCAATAAATTAAGGTGCGTCCTGTGATGGACTATCGTGAATTAAACACCTATGTTGATGCATTCACTGGCGATGTAGAAATTTGCGCAGAGAAAATGCGAGAATGGAGACAGCAAGGAACGAATGTATCCATTCTGGATCTCAGGAAAGCATACCTACAGATCCATGTTGAGAGATCTCTCTGGCACTACCAGACAGTCATATTTAAAGGAGAAATATATTGTCTAACTAGGTTAGGATTTGGCTTAAATGTGGCGCCTCTTGTAAGGCGGGCTGTGCCTGAGGCGGTGTTAGCCCAGGATGAGAAGATAAGGAGAGCAAAGTCGGCGTATATTGATCACATATATCTTATGAGGATGTGACGTCGGCAGAATCCGTAATGAACCATCTGGGCCTGTACGGACTTACTAGTAAGGATCCAGAAAAAACTGAATAATGGTGCACGAGTGCTGGGATTAGAGATTTGGGAAGAGCATGGACAACTGCGATGGCCAGCGAGGAATCAGTACTGTGGATGCACCGAGAACTATGACACGAAGATGTATCTTCTCCATGTGTGGCAAACTGATGGGGCACTTTCCAGTGTGTGGATCGCTTCGAGTGGCCACAGGCTTTATTAAACGTTACGTTACAACTGTTATCCAGAACTGGGATGACAAGGTTAGCGATACTCCGCTGGAGTGTATGATAGCAGATATACTTGCCCGTGTACAGCAATCATTTCCCGTCCGAGGAAAATGGTGTATAGCCACAAAGGAACTGGGTGTGTGGGTGGAGGCAAGCTCGCTTGCTGTGGGCATAGCTCTTGACGCTAGTGGAGCCATCATCGAATAACAAAGATAGCCAACATGTAAACGTGGCAGAGCTGGATGCCGTACTAAAAGGACTAAACCTTGCACTCAAATGGAAGACCAATGCGTTACACATAAAAACAGACTATGTGTGTGTGTACCACTGGGTGACTAATGCGCTTACAGGAAAATCTCGATTGAGCACAAAGGTTGTAAGTGAGATGCTCATACGGCGGAGACTGGGCACGATAATCTCACTTGTAAAAGAGTACACAATTTCGGTTGATCTAGCACTAGTAAGTTCTGGCCAGAATCGAGCAGTCTCCCTGACGAGAGTTCCACAGCGGTGGCTCAATGATGTGAAAAGAGAGATTAAACCAACATAGCCAGTGTGTGTTTTTGTCACAGGAAACCTGAACCAACACAGCTCAACGAAATTCATCGATATAGTGGACATCCTGGAATCAGGCGAACATTATATTGTGTGCGTAGAATCGACCCGTCTGTGTCTAAAGCGGCAGTAAAGGCAGTTATTTGGAATTGTGAGGAATGCCAGACAATAATCTTAGCTCCACGCAGTTTTCAATCTGGCGGCCACTACAACGGCAAGACACTGCACATGTGATCCGGCAATTCGAATCAGTGTTTTTTGAACGTGCCCCGAGCCTGGATTCTGGCTGATAATGACACTGCCTTCTGCAGACAACAGTTCAGGCAGTTCATGAACGAGTGGGGTGTAAACTTCCGACCACGCTGTGCATAAAGACCATCAGGAAATGGTATTATAGAAAGGTGTCATAGGACAGTGAAGCGGATTGCTGCACGAAAAAGCTGACCTGTTATGGAGGCAGTGTATTGGTACAACGTTACCCCATTGATGTCCGCTTCATCAGCACCTGCCAATTTGTTGTACTCATACCAGATCAGAGTGAAAAGGTCAATGTTGTGCCCTATCCGAATCACCATAAGATCTCTGCACTTTATAAAGAGGGGGACACAGTTTGGCTGAAAAATCCACAAAGACGTTGCACGTCGAAATTCAGACCAGGTCGTGTCACTGGAGTATAAGTCCACAGTCGGTGGTCGTCAATGACACGCCTCGACATGTAGGAGACGTGCGCTCACGTCTCAGTTTAGCACCGGTAGTGGACGACAATGATGACACATCATCAGAAAGTACTGAATGGAGAGAACCAAATTCCGATACAAGTAGTAGTGGTTCTGCATCAGAAAGTGAGGGAGAGGACAGACGTTCCTTGGTTGAGCTGCCATATTCCATAGCCAATTAAGGTCCTGGTGCATTTGATGTAAGAGAGAAAGAAATAACTGTCCCACTACGGGGAAGTACTAGGATAAAGCGACCAACCACCATCTGTCACTTGTGTGATCATACGATCAGGCGGGAGTGTGACAATAAAGAGGAACACTCACCGTCCCGAAAAATATGTAGTGCTTCGCATGTTGTGTCTGCAGATTAAAAAGGGCTTATCTTCATAGGTGCAGGTGTTTATGGTTGTCTCTGATTTGCATATGTGGATATCAGCTGATATAAATGAAGAGGACAGCTAGGAAGGAAGGGAAGCGATTTGGATTGGAAAGAGAAAGGCAGAGAGAAAGTGGGTTGCACGAAATTCAGTTGGAAATTGAATTACAGTCAAACCTTTTTGAGAGAAAGGCAGAGAGAAAGTGGGTTGCACGAAATTCGGTTGGAAATTGAATTACAGTCAAACCTTTTTGAGAGAAAGGCAGAGAGAAAGTGGGTTGCACGAAATTCGGTTGGAAATTGAATTACAGTCAAACCTTTTTGAGAGAAAGGCAGAGAGAAAGTGGGTTGCACGAAATTCGGTTGGAAATTGAATTGCAGTCAAACCTGTTTGAGAGAAAGGCAGAGAGAAAGTGGGTTGCACGAAATTCGGTTGGAAATTGAATTACAGTCAAACCTTTTTGAGAGAAAGGCAGAGAGAAAGTGGGTTGCACGAAATTCGGTTGGAAATTGAATTGCAGTCAAACCTTTTTGAGAGAAAGGCAGAGAGAAAGTGGGTTGCACGAAATTCGGTTGGAAATTGAATTACAGTCAAACCTTTTTGAGAGAAAGGCAGAGAGAAAGTGGGTTGCACGAAATTCGGTTGGAAATTGAATTGCAGTCAAACCTTTTTGAGAGAAAGGCAGAGAGAAAGTGGGTTGCACGAAATTCGGTTGGAAATTGAATTATTATAAAAACCTTTTTTTTATTCGATTATTTTTCTTGCGCAGTTGGTTAACAAGATGGTAAACACGAATCCATATTTCTATTTGAAAATCATGTCAAAACTTGTTTCCATCTGTTACCTTTTTTTGCTTGGTGTTCATCAATCCAAGACTAACAATCATTCCTGGTCGGTTTTTTATCCGGCGTCGTTTTCTGTTAACACGCGGATATTTCTGCTCTCAGCTTCTTTTTCTCATTTCCTTCAGGTATCTGTAATAATAAGGGAATTCAAACAAACAACAAATACGCCACTGTTTGATTCAGAGGTTTATTTTATTTTACTAAGCCATTTCCAGCAATGTACGTCTAGACGGACAAGGCGTCTACTCACGTTGACGTCGTTAACCCAATGAAAGAAATTGATCTCGCTAGTCTTTCATTACGTAATATCTTGTGACATAATCATAACTCTAGTCTATCGATTTCAAATTGAATTTTCCACTATTCTACCATCATTTTTACTCTAGCTTCTTGTGGATAACTACTATTCTCAACATTAATTTTGCACACGCGTCGCTTATCTCGTTAAATCACAAATCTTCTATTTCTGGAGCTTAAAAGCAGAACTCAATTACAAACTTGGGTGTATGGGTTCTGCTTTAATTTCGTTAGCACTATTTCCCCAGGAAGTAATTCTAATTTGGACAACTACCATTTGTGCTATCAAAGATGAATTGATTTAAACGATCGCTACTTTGGGCTTAACCTCCTGTAAATTGCTAATCCTTGCCAAGGAATCGTGTGTGTGTCCTTGCAGATTACCTTCGTATTCCTCAAGTTTGTGTTTATTGTTTGACCCCTTTCACTTTGATCTGGTATGAGGACAACAAACTGGCAGGTAGTGATGATGCGGACACATCATCAATGCGGGTAACGTTGTGTCAATACACAGCCTCCATAACAGGAAATATATGTATTTTTTTATTGAGACAAAGATAATGACATAAATCTCATTTCTACTACAGCGTGATTACCCAAAATGTCACACAGGGAATCCTTAATGAAACTCACAATTCTTTTTTTGCAATCAAGCCGTATTTGATACAAATAAATTAGTCAATTTCGCCGAGTTTCACTTATAAATATCCAACAGTTTTTTGTTTTATCGCCGTTCAATGATATGGGAGAGACTTTGGTGATCGTCTCATCAGTAAGAAGTATGATGCTAAATGGACTATACATCCATCGCACCTTAAACTCACCAAATAAAAAATCTCAAAGATAATGTCTATCTAAACAATCCTCAGACTATTTTTGAGGATGATGAATTTGATAGACAATCTCACGGGTAGAATATTGCGGGTTCGCTCTGTTGTTCTATTAGTATCGTGCTTCGTTTTATGTGAGCAGATTATATGGATGTATGAAATTAAATACACAAAAACTGTTAATTTAGTTTATTTATAGTGTACTTATGTGATATTACTTTTATACATTTTATGATGTACGAGTCGCATTTTACAATTTGTGGCATTCGTTATTAATTCCCAGCCCTGCAAACACAATTAATCTTTTGTCTAATGATAAACTCTGCCATAACACAAGCATATAAAAGCAGTATAATACTTAATATACTGTCGGTAATAATTTCGAATATAAAAAAATGTAACCCGTTAATTACAGTTTAATATATGTATATATATATATATATATATATATATATATATATATATATATATATATATATATATATATATATATACAATTTATTTAAAAACTATATGTTACATATTTCAGAATCATACCGCGGTTTTATTAATATGAGTTGACTTTTGACATTTTAAAAGCCTAAACCCAATCATAAATTAAATTAAAACTCAATTAATTTCAAACCAATACATTTTCCCATCAGAAATTTCAGTGATGCACCGTTTTTTTAGCGATAAACGCCATTTCTCATTGTCTTATTGTTAGATAATGGCCCTGTGAGAGATGGACGCATCTGTGGAAGTCGGGTTTGACTTGTGCGAATTAACGTGGCGCAGTCGAGTGCAGAACAGGGCTTGTTCTCACAGTCGGAGCTGGCAGATATGACAAGGTTTCCGAGTGATGAGACCTCAGTTCAGAGAGGTCAGTCTGCAGCTGCGAGGGGCTCTGTGATTTCGCGGGCCTTGCGTGGGAAACAAAGGGGTCTGTGACGTGACTCGTTCTCGTGAGAAGCGAATTTGATTCAGTCTGTTTTCAGAGAGCGAACTGATAAGACGTGCGATTCACAATGTAAAGATACGGAATATTTCCCTAAAGGGAAGACAAGCGCAAGAATCCTTCCTCCCCTTCTTTCTAGGGATAGTTAAGAAACTTGAATAATTAACTACGATAACGTGGGATTTGCTCTCTCTAGTCTCTCTCGACGTGATTAATTTACCCCCAGATAAAATAACAATGCTTGAATAAATAGAATGAAAGTTAAAAGCAGAGTTTGTCATCGAAGATTACGACATGGCTTTTATTGCAGACAAGAACGACAGCAGAGAAGAAGGAGTTCACCCACAGACGACGAGTATGCGAAACGGGTACTGCTGCGGTTCAGGCAGAGTAGTATGAAACGATTACGAGCTTACGTATTATAAATGTACTACTAACGAGTAATACAACATTATTACCCTATTGCAGTACGCTTACGAGCCCGTTGGATATAGACTTTTTAAAATGTAAAAAGTCAACTCATCTGGATGAAACCGCGGTACGATTCTTAAATATGTAACATAAAGTTTTATAATAAATAGTTTTAGCTCTCACTCTTCTGCGATCGAGCACTTTATTGTTTTCTTTTCCATATAACTTGACACACACACACACACTATATATATATATATATATATATATATATATATATATATATATATATATATATATATATGGTAAGCTATGAAAATATATTTTGTGCAATTAAGCTACACAGAGGTTCCCGCGTTTCATCCCCGAGGGGAATCTTCAGGCTAAAATGTATTTTAGCCTAGAGATTCCCCATCGGGGATTAACCGCGGGAGCCTCTGTGTAGCTTAATTGCCATAAATATATTTTCATAGCTTATTTACGTATCGAGCACTGTTGAAGTAAATACTGAAAATATATACATAAAAAATTATATTTCCTTATAAAATTTCATGTGGAGTGGATACATGAAATGCTAATATATATATATATATATATATATATATATATATATATATATATATATATATATATATATATATATATATATATATATGACATAAACAAAAACATTCCCAAACACTCTTCCTCCAACAAACAAAAATAACAACATATATCTTTTTATAAACAAAGAATATATATCTTCACCTCTGGGTTAGAGTTGATTTTAAAGTATAAGCCCGTTTTTACACTAGACTCGGCATGGTCAGGCTGGAAAAAACACTCAAGTGCACCCAACAGGCATTGTACTGTATAGTTTCTAAATAAGATATTTTATGTGATGCTGCGAAATATCTATATTTTATATATATATATATATATATGTATATATATATATATATATATATATATATATATATATATATATATATATATATATATATATATATATGTATATATAAACGAATTTTACGAAGACGGAATATATATTATGAGAAAACACATAGAAGCGAGCGCCGCTTCTTTGTAACCGGTTATTTGTGTTTTTCCACTTCTTTTTCGAAGTCTTCGCCTATGGTTTAGATTCGGTTCCCCAGACACTGTATTGTATAGTTTTTAATAAAATAGTTAATATATATATATATATATATATATATATATATATATATATATATATATATATATATATATATGCAGGGATGTTTATTCGTTCTGTACAGAAATTAATATGACTGTACTAAGTAGCATTTACATTTATAGAATCAGATATATCGTTCTATTAGAAATCAAATGGTATTCATACAGCTTTCACAATTATATATACCGAGATTGATGAGTGAACAATAAACCCCACTTTAAAATGTTTTACCGCTGATTTTAATGTGTCTGTATTGCTATATTTGTACACATCCACAAACACAGACATTATATATACATATATATATGTATATATATATATATATATATATATATATATATATATATATATATATATATTATATATATATATATATCCCTTCCCGCCCTCATTGACTTTCCCCCTCCCTCTATCCCATTTCTAGTTGAACCCCAATTTCCACTAGCGTCTACTTTCCTCTTTAAGCGACCCATCCCTCACATTCAGAATCTAAGTTTAAATCGCATTGATTCATCATACCCGCACCATCTTCTTCCCTCACACCCCCACATTTTGCTAACTTGCATGCTGTCCTCATATGAGTTTTAGCCATTTTTCAGACAGTCCCGTTTTTCAACGGGAAATCTGGAATTTTGGTTTAGCCTTTAAATATTAATTCGCTGTCTCTTCGTCAACTTGGACTTATTTTATGATTTTCAGCCCAGGAAGACTTTTTTAAAATGGCTTATATTTCCCACCTCACGTTTTACTGAGCCTTGTTGCATCCACGAACGAACCCTCTATTGGACTTTTTACCCTCTGGATTCTATCTATTTTCGCCACACCTGAAGATGTAATTTTTTGAGTTTAACCTACAAACCTCTCATTCTATTTCTCGTGCCTTCTAACGACCTACCTACCAACAAATCACTTTCTCCGCTGGAATTTTTGACACCGGATTTTTTTGTAATCGGACATTTGCTTGCATTCGGGCAGCATTTTGCCTTGTGTTTTTTCCCCACAATCTTTATTTTACTTTTTCAAATTTTAAATCTTGGCATTTGCCAACTTATCTATCCCAGCGATTTCCTCTGATAGTAAGATTTTGATCTTTGAAAAGCCTGGCTTAAGGAACAAATTAATTGAATAAATTGTTTTTTGAGGAATATACCTTGCGTTGAGCTACTGAATTGAAAAAAGATCTGCCGTTTGCTTTTCTAATTCTTTTTCATCCTTCTACCTATCTATCTGCTCTATCCTGTATATTGAGCTGCATACTTTTCACAATAGGTTTTACCTTTCCTCAAAGTGCGCTTTTAGTTCTCCACTTTTTATATGCTTATATATACATATATATATATATATATATATATATATATATATATATTAATGTGTGTGTCTGTAAGAATACAAATATATCATATACATTGGAAATCGGTGTTGTATACAATGCTAAAGTTCTATAACTTGCTATAGCAATTTATATTTGCGTAAGTTAATATATAAAGAATATATGAATATTATATATAGATGTGTATATATATATGAATATATATATATATATATTTATATATATGAATATATATATGAATATATTTAAATATATATAAACTACTATGCACACATGCTCAAATATATGGAAGTGAAAAACAAATAAGACAAAGCTGAACGATATCATCACCTATACTAACGATTACAAAAGATACACACACACACACACATATATATATATGTATATATATATATATATATATATATATATATATTACTAATTGATATTATGTATATGTCTGAAGCGGAAACAAAACTATTACTTTTATTAATTGAACTATCTTTTCTGTTGTCATGATCCCACCCTCTTAGGCATCAGCTTTTCATTTTTTAGGTAGTGTAGTACTGTTGTGTTGTCATGTTACTATCCTCTCAAGGATAACTAATCCAATTTTTTATGGCAGTGTATTATTTGTTCTGTTGTAATGATACCATACTCCCAGGAATGAAATCCTCTTTTTTGGAGTTTTCCCTGTTTATGAGACTATCATCCCAAGCAAGTTCTTCTAATTAAGGGATATTTTTCGTGACCAGTGTGAGGCTGACTACGTGGGCGTACCATTCAGCGATTAGCGGTCAGAGTTTCCCAACACATCCCCTCTCGATACGTAGGCACAGACAGTGGCCGACATCCGGGCGTTTACAAGCTCATGAGTCGGCCATCGGCGACCATTTATTGGAGTGCCATTTATGCACTGAGGGATATTCGGATGAGGCATTTACTGTCTTGCGCAGGGCTCGCTCGAAGATTCACCTTAAGATTATCGAAGCGGTCACCATCAACCTACGTAAACCGTCTCTGTGCAAGCAGAAGGAGTATACCCACAGTTTGGAACTGATGGGTACATAATTGTTTTTTCTTCCACTCATTCGATAATCCATTGCTTTTCAAACATTCTATTTTAGTCGACGTGAGATCTAGAAAATGTGTCGACTCGAAAGACGTCTCGATTTCACCAACATTCTTTTTCTCCTCCATTTAATTTTTTTAAATATTTTAACCGCTTTACTAAAGTAAAGAAGGAATAATTTATTTTCTATTTCTCGCTTTAGTAGTATAGACCTCTCCGTCCTTGGTAATTATGGCTACCTCGCCATTATTATTAAAATCAATTTTAAAATTGTGTACCTATAAAAACTTATTCAAATATATATATATATATATGTATATAGCATGATGATATATTATTTCTCAATATTCAAATTAATTATCAAGATAGCTGGCTTAATGCAAGCCTAAGAAGTTGAGCACCATCCCAAGGAAAAGCAAATGAAAACATTAAAAAGGAAACCCGGAGAATGAAAACAGTATCCGTTTTACAATGAAGTTAAAATTGTCTTTTAAAATCAGCGTAATAAATAGGAAGTAAGATTTCAAAATGGATTGGAACATTTTGTACCAGCTGTAAATACAAGGTAAGCCGTATTGATTTCAGATCTATGAGATTACTCGTTCCAAAGTACACATGTACACACAGGGAGACATTCAAGCACGTTGAATCGGCGTCATGAAGAAGGAACCAACAGCTAAATGTAGTATCTATTCAATAGAATTTCTAAAACCATTGAGAAAGATTTATATTTTTAAAATGAAAGGGAAACAGGAAGACGCGTTATGCGGATTTAAATAATAATTTATTCTTGTGTTTCTTTAAAATTTTGATCAATTTTAAATCAACATTTTATATTTTAAGTTTTATTTTTAACTTCTTTATAATACACCCACAGTTTCATATTATACTAAGGTGCACCCATCGTAAAAAATGAATAACAAATAATGCTTCGGTAATGTTCGCACTACTATTCATATAAAATCATAGAATTGCGTATTTTAAAAAATGTTCATCCATAAATTGTTATTATCCTTTCTGATTACTTAAAAAAACACCCAGCGAAGACATTCTCTTAGAGTGGAGAATTTTTTTGCCGAATTAATTTAAGGCGATGGGGGTTGTCTGACTTCGAACTTGCTTTCCCAGATCTTGAAATGGCTTCACCAGAGGGCTAGAAAAAGATACATTTTTACTCGATAAATTGTGTGACGGGATGGAAGTATATATTTATTTACATACGAATTAACACACATTTGACTTTATTAAAAAGTGGAGGATACTAATATTAGTAAATAATATTGTATGTATGCTTAATACATGAGAAGCTTGATTGTTTTGTTTTACGGCGCATCAACCCTTTTCAGGTTATTTAATGCCGAATTCCGTCATTTTGACAAAAGATGTTATGCTTCAAGTTCTTTATATGTTTAAGTATTTATTCATGGTGTTTGGTTTGGATTGTTTTGTAGAGAAAAATATTGTGTTTTTGTTTTGGCTTTGCAGAACATGATTAAGTTTTGCAAAGAGAAAGACAAAAACAATAAAATTAATGTGTGGTGTATTTTTGGTCAGAAAGCCGGTATGTTCAGACAGCCTGATCTGGTAGAACCAGGATAATACAATAGTAAAGCTTACGAGCGAGACACTTAAATGTCTGTATAGCTTGATTTTATATATATATAAACTGGAATTTATTTCCGACAGTATGCCATGTATTATGCTTTTATTTTAGTTTGTGCTACTTTTGCACATGTAATATCACTATACAAACAATTTATTTACTTCAAAAAGAACACCACAAAGCGAGTCCTACAGTTCGCTTTGTAGTGTTTTTTAAAAAATTCATTCATAGCCCCGCGAACTGAATAACTGTTTACTGATATTGACAACGCAAACATTAGCATCAACAAAAAATCAGCATAATAAATAACACACACACACACACCATTTTTCCTTAAGGCACGTATTATTAAAAATGACCGACAACTCATGTCTATTTTTGTATGAATCCCTTCCATTTTCCGGATTAAAGTCCTAATCTCGGATGAGAATTGGCTGATCAATCTGGCGTAATTGTCTTCTTTTAGGTCCAGAGTACTTTCTGACCCATCTGGGACCATCTTTAGTGGGAATAATGTCAATCAGGTAAAGACCTGGAGTGAGTTTATAATTAATTTTGGCGGGAAAATTTAAATACGAAACTATATTTTTTAGTATTATAAACATTTAGGTATATTAGTACTAGTGTTAAAATTAATCCTGTTAATAACTGTTTTTTTTGTTTTAATGTGTAAAGCTTCTAGTATATGGAGTTTTTGTATATTAGTATTGTATTCTAGGATTGTAGTGTTGTCTACAAAAAGGTTTCTGATATATATATAATATATATATATATATATATATATATATATATTTAAAGGAGCAAGACTACCAGCATTTGTAAACAGTTGTTTTTAGCATTTATTTAATATTTTGTTATTTTATCAGTTTTATAATTTTATATAACGCGTTTCAAGCGGTGGTCCGCTCTCATCAGATACGTAAATCCATTTGAAGAAAGGTCTTTCGATTTTTACGAATGTTGTTTTATTTGAGGAATTGTGTTATTGTTTGGCGTTTCTGCGCATGTGTGTGTTTTCAGTGTGTGTGTATGTGTTTTAATATTTTTTTATTTTTATTTTTTATTTGTATTATTTTTTGCTTCTCTTGGTAAAAGTTGTGCGTGTTTATTTAGTACGTGTGATTTTGATCTTTATTTAATCGTTCATCTCCTGCATTAAATGTTTTGGGTTTTCTTTTGAAATTTATTATTTTTTATGACCCTGACGCCGAATTGGTTATTGTGCTCGCGTGTGTGTATGTGTGTGTGTATGTGTGCGTGCAGTTAGTTCTGAATCTTGTACATAGGTGAACGATATACAGACACCCACACACGCACACACACAGATTCAGACATATATGTGCACACACATACACAGGCGTATAGTTAGATAGATAGATAGATAGATAGATAGATAGATAGATAGATAGATAGATAGATAGATAGATAGATAGAGAAATGTAGAGAAATGTTGATAGAAAGACATGCGGATATTTCAGTTTTTCATTGAATTTGATCAGGCATCATTAGCAAGATTACCTGAATTACAATTTTTCTTAAGATCCCACACCATTTTAGATTTTATAGAATTAAAATAGGAATTGATCAATATAGGAATAACAGTTTCAGACATAATATTTATTATCATTATATATTGATTTTTATCTTAGTAAGTGGACATAAAAGTGGCCCAACATGATTCTCTTCAGGAATTAATTTTACCCGATTTAGGACAAGTATTTTTCTAGTATATATATATATATATATATATATATATATATATATATATATATATATATATATATATATATATACATACATATATATACATAAAAAATATTAAATCATATGTTAATATGTTACCTACGTTCGACGTCATTTCGAGCTTTCGGCTCAAATTATCGCAAGGAAATAGCAATCTCAGATTATCACAGGACGCAAACCCGGTTAACAGAGACACCTTGAATCTTTAAGCGTTCGCTCAATTCCTTATGTCACAGGATATTGTTACGTTATAACGGAGCAATTAAGTTGCATTTACACTGAAAGCGGCGAGTATCAACATCAAGACATCCGATAGAACTCGACGACAGAGTCGGAGAATTGCACTGAGTCCGTAAACGAATGTCTATTTATGATCTCTCGAATAGTGTTCTACTTTTAATTTTACTTAAAGGTGCTCCTAATAATATTACATTTCATGTTAATATTTTATCTACGTACGACGTTGTTTCGAGCTTTCGTCTCTCATGGTCACAGGGAAATGACAATCTCAGACGGTCACAGGGCGCGAACCCGGTTCACAGAGACACCAACGGTCCCCAAAAGGGTTAAAGCAATATAGGGTTAATTTTTTATTATTTTTTAAAAATATTTCTTACGGGGTTGCACCTAAATGATAAAGTCTACAAAAGAAATAATTTGCCCACGTAACTCACCGTGTTGACTAGAATATGTATCCCATAATTCATAATGATAAGTTCATAATTTTAAGAGTTCACTTCGCCAATTCTTGACACGCGGTTAAAATTATAATAGATAATATCATCCAAATTTTGTTGTAGAATATTTTTTTTACTAATAAATGTGTTGTATCTATCATTTTAAACGATTTTTGTAGGTGTCTGCGAGTTTGGGGGCACCCAATGAATAGTAATGTTTACAAAAGAATATTGTGCCTATGTTATTCACCGTGTTACCATGAATAGATATTACACATTCAAAATAATTGATTCATTTGTTTAGGAGTTATTCTGTACAACGAAATATATTACCTATCTTTATATCTAGCAACATGTATATAAAAGGACACACCCCTTAAATTATAAAATTTACATAAAAGTAAATGTTCATGATGATCGATTCATTTTTTAAGAACTGTACAATAAATAAGTATTCATAATGATCGGTTAATTATTTTAAAAGTGAATCTTATACATAGAAATATATATCTATTTAAATATTTATTTTTAAAATAATTATATATATATATATATATATATATATATATATATATATATATATATATATATATGGATAAAATTCACGATATATCATTAAATGTAAAACCGGGATATGTGAAAAAAAAACAGAAAAAGGTTAAATACAGGAATAAATCATAAAAAAACGAGAGATTTTACCGGTTTCGTTCGAATCAAGGAACGTCTTGAGAAAAAGTGAACATTTAACATTTTTTCTTTTACTTTTCACTTTGCTACTCTTTTTCTTTCTACACCTTTTTCTTATTTTAACGTCTCTGTCGCACGCGTCTCATGTTCTTTCTTTTCTCAAATAGTTAAACACGTGCCAATAACACCATTTTAGCGTTCTTCTTTTTTCTATGTTTTTACCGTTATCGAATAAATTTTAAACCAAACCGGCAAAATCTCTCGTGTCTTGACTATTTGTTCCTGTATTTAATTTGTTTTTCCGTTTGTTTTTTTCTCTTTTACACACACACACACACACACACACACATATATATATATATATATATATATATATATATATATATATATATATGTGTGTGTGTGTGTGTGTATACGTACATAGATAATAAACAAACACAAATATTTATTATTTGTAGCCCCTAGAAAACCCTCTAGATGGGCACTGTAAGTGTAATATTAACACAGCAGGACATCGCTAGCTATAAATTTATCGTTCCTTTCATTAAGTTGAACGCTCTTATGACGTCAAGCCGCCGAAAGAAGTGTTAAAATTATCACTGTTTATTTTGCTATCCAGCGGTGGGCGTATGGTTCTAGATGTCAGGATTAGAGTTGCAAATTAAAAATTAAAAAGGACGAAACGTATACGTACATAGATAATAAACAAAAACGAATATTATATATATATATATATATATATATATATATATATATAAGTTTACACATATATATGAAGATAACATAACGATATATCATGAAATCGAAAATTCGTCGACAAAAAATGTATGAAAGACAGAAACGAAAAATAATTAAGCACAATAAGAAATAAAAATGCACGTGTGATTTAACCGGTTTTCGTTTTGATCAGGACTTTTTTTTTTACTGAACACGTTCATTGATCCGAAGGAAATCGACCAAATCTCACGTTTTCTTGTTTATTTCTTCTTCGGTTTAATTGTATTCCCTTTCTCTCTTCCATACACGCACATACACACATACGCATATATATATATATATATATATATATATATATATATATATATATATATATATATATATATATATATATATATTAACTGCAGATCCTGTTTTTATATTGGGTTTCATAATCATGAGATATCCTCGGACTTTTTAAAATAGGCAAAAAAGGTGAACATATGAATACATTATACAGTCAATAAAATGCTTTTATAATTAAACTTATGTTGCAAAAGTATTTTTTAAAGATTTCTGCAGTTAATAGCCCTCTTTAAATTTCATCGTTTCAAGTCTCGTTTAAAGAATTAGTCTCGAGAAACCAAGTGTATATTATAGCATGCGGCACTCACGACGGTGCGTGCTAATAGTCTCGCCATCATTGGAAGTGAACAGCCAAAATTATGTCTTTGATGAAAGAATAGTATTGCAACTTTTACAGCTAAATAATCCATTCGTCTCTCTTCAAAATGAACTGAACGGGCGATAATTTGCCGCGTATTTAATTGAAAATCCTCGATGCCGGGAATGGTCGTGTAAGTATTACAATAATCTGATATCACTTTGGAAGAAACACTAAATCGTTGCTTAGCTTAAATGAAGTTTACCGGTGTCTCTAAATAATGAAATCTGCTCAAATGCAAGGAATCTTCGGTGTTCAAGAAAGCAACATCTTCCATAAAACCAAAAAACATCGGACGCGATAGGTGATAATTTTCTACGGTAATCTAGCATACATACTTCATAATTGGTAATGATAAGTACAATAGTATAGGATTTTACCAAGTTCACGCATATTAGTCATGCACCGATCCTTTTAATAATACATTATTAAATATAATTCAACATTTAATGTAGAGCACATCTTTTCTCTAATAATGTTTTGTATCGAATTTATTTATTTTCTAATTTTGTGTAAGGGTTCAGATTTAGGTTAGTGCACTCCCTAAATGGTAAAGTTTACGAAAATAAATAATGTACGCATGTTACTCACCGTGTTGCTAAGAATAATTATTAAAAAATTCATAATGATCCGTTCATTAGTTTAGGTGATAATCTCGTACATAGAAACACACACACACACACACACACATATATATATATATATATATATATATATATAATATTTATAAATAAATATTAAATTATTAATACCTACAGACGCTAGCGTTTCAAGCTTATTGCTATCATCAGTGTAGGAAAGTAACAATTTCAGATGGTCGAGAGGCGCGAACCTGGTTCACAGAGTCAGCCTAGAATCTGCAAGCAGTCGCCATATCCACTCGGCCAACAGAAACTGTTACTTAATTACGGGAAATTAAGATGTATATGTACCTAGAAGCGAGCATACATAGAAGACTAGTCGAGAGTGTTCTACGAACTTATTCGGAACTTTGCATTAGAGCTTTTTGACAGTCTATTTTTAACATCCCCGAGAGTGCTCAACTTTAATTTCTTAAAGGGGCGTAGCATAATATATATATATATATATATATATATATATATATATATATATATATATATATATATATATATATATATATATATATATATATATATATTGATCCTCCCCCAAAATATAAATTAATATTTCAAAGTTCCATTTCATACTCGTTTAAATGTTAATGTAAACAATTACTTTGTTGGCGCCCTATTCGAAATAATATTTTTGATCTGCTATTTAAAGGAAGAACTATTACTGATATAACCAAACTATCATGACGTTTGATCGAATTTCCTGCTGGTTTGGCAGACCGAGAAGTGAATCGAAGCGTTGTGTAGCTGATCGAATTAAAAGAGACCTTGTGGAAGGGCAAAATAATAGAATCAACTTCGGAAAGTTACTTAAACAGGATGGCAACCTGGCTGAATTTCTGCATACAGCTCACGTAGATCGTGCCTCGGCATTGTCTGGTCTGCACTAGACCCTCTTTGTTGATGACAACTATTCGTTTACTGGCAGGGGTTTACCCTAGCCACCAAGAACAGGAAGGAGCAGAGGTTGCATGCGGAGTCATAGATCATTTCGCAATGGAATAGTGCATATGTAACGTTTACACTTCACGCCATTGGTTTCCAGTTCTGCGCTTGACACATCTTTGCTTGCCACACAGAGAGGATCTTGATCCTCACTCTTCCTGGATTTTTAACAAGAACCCTGTTATCTTGGGTTGCAAACCTGACTGCGACATTACTCTGACACTATAACGTTGCGCTAAGGAAGTGTTCGGCTTTAGGAGTCTGCGTTTTTGTAGAGATCTTGTTGCTTAAGTTTTCTTCGACTCAATAAATTTTGTAAAAGTAGGCATCCCTGCTGCCTAAGGAGTAGGTTGATGGAAAAGTAGAATAGCAAAAGTTACAGAAGAGATGCATCGAACAACGTCAGCGACTATCATTGTATCAGATTTTCGTGGGTCTGACCAAAGTATTTGATATGGTAAATTCGAGAAGAGTGTTAATAAGACTGGTTGCCTTCCAATCTTAATCGACTCGGTATCTACTTTCTTACCACTGCAGAAAGGTGTGGTAGAAGGTCGGCAGGTGGGGAAAATAAGTCAGCGCTCTAGAATCGGGTCACTCTGGTCTCTTAAAAATTGCTTGAGAAGCTCCGTTGGAATTCCTCGGTGTGGAAGGTCTTAGGCAGTTGGCAATGAACTAACTCCTTTCAAAAGATGGAAGGCATGGCCTGGAAGGGTGGAATTTAGGACTACACAGGGCTAATCCCACAGCGTGACATATGGCACAGGTTCTATTGGACTGGTTGTCGAAAACGGATCATCGACTGGTATACACTGATGTCTCATTGAAACAGCTA
This sequence comes from Sepiola atlantica, assembly GCA_963556195.1. Classification (NCBI taxonomy): domain Eukaryota; kingdom Metazoa; phylum Mollusca; class Cephalopoda; order Sepiida; family Sepiolidae; genus Sepiola; species Sepiola atlantica. The sequence goes on along the minus strand of OY744521.1, from coordinate 194,249,359 downwards.
AATGTTTATATGAATGCTATTTTATTCATTGTTTTCTCCAATTTTCTTATCTTTTGGTTTTTGCTGGGTAGATGCCAGATATTCACCCGCTATTTAAAAGATTACCCTTGAGATATCTTTTAAAGATTCTAACCGCACTTTTAAACGCAATTTTGTTAAAAAAATTCTTTTTCATGAGCCCAGCTGCTCTTATGATTACTTGGATAATGGAGATCGTCCAAAGGTTCCAGTTGCTTTTCTATGTCGTACATAAGACTTTTGTATTTCGTTATCTTCTCAGCTCTGTTTAAGCCCGCATCATTAGGGGCACTGAGTTAAACTAGGGTTGATACTTTCTTCCCCTTGTCCCATATAACGATGTCAGGTTTAACAGCTCCGTTTTCTAAGTATGCAGCTCTAGCGATTGCATAGTCATTGCAGTAAACATTGGGGTGTAAAATAAATATGCGCATGGAAAGTAATAAAATAAGATCTCGAGAAATAAGAGTCCTTCCTAATCTTGTTGTAGTGGCGTCCAATGTTGTGTTCACTAAAAGTGTTATGACTCTATTAAATATGAACTTAAAATCGCGCATGGTTGCAAGTAAGTATACGTTTGGGAAAGTTCAATTTTTTAGCATCTTCATAATTTAAAACTTAAGAAAGAGGCAAAATACCTTCAAAACTGTGTGTTAGATGCACCCTTCCTCTTGATAAGACAACCGCGTTTCGTGCGGTTGTCTAATCAAGAGGAAGGGTTCGTTTTCGGATTCGTGACACTGTCTATTGAGCTTAGGCGAGCTGGATTACCTTCGAATGTAATGTGTTTCTTTGGAGTAATTTTATTGGACCCGGAAGAAAAAATGGCCGAATACATCAGGTCAGTTTAATTTTATTCGAATTGGATTTAGCGGAGCTTGCATATAACCAGAAAGTTATGGTTTGCATTACTCCTATCAGCTCATAAGAACCCTGAATTTGGACATTATAATATTCAACACCAAGTTAGTTTTCGGAACTTTTCATATGATTTGTTGTATCTATCGTTTTTTCTATCGTTTAATTAATTTGCATACACCTTGAATATACTTTTCACTGCTATCTACTGCATCGATAGCAAACAAATTTCCCGCCTGGATAACTTTTTTCGTTTTTGGACCACCATTCATCACTTGGATTCTTTTTTAATCAACCTCTTTGATATCTTTCCTGAAGCTATTTTTAATTTTTTGACTTAGATGAACTGTATAGGTTTACAAAAAAGTATGTTTTGGGCCGATATATTTGATGTTATAAAACTTATACCGTTATGTATTTTTATATATACTTTTTTATATATTTTCAAAGTTTAATTTTTATTACCTGCACTAATGTCATTATGGTAATGTTCCTCTGAGGAGAAGATTTTCTTTGAAAGCTCATGAGTTAAGGACTTTAAAGTACTTTGCCTGAACATTGAACAATAATAAAATTTGATTCGAACCTTATTTGATTCTTTTACTTCATTTATATATATATATATATATATATATATATATACATATATATATATATATATATATATATATATATATATATATATACATATATATATATACATACAGATATATATATATATATATATATATATATATATATATATATATATATATATATATATATGAGGAAAAATTGAAACAATATTTCAGACAAAATGCAAAATAAAAATGGAATTCAGGATAAGGGGATGCACAAACTAACAACAATAAAAACTCAAACACATATAAAAGCTTTACCCAGATATTTCAGTTGCTAGAAAGCAACTATCCTCGGTTGGAAATCAGAACTTTAATGTTTAAATCAAAAAAAATTTTTTAGTTTGTTGATCTGCTTATCCTAAATTCCATTTTTATTGTGCTTTTATATAAAACAAAGAAAAACAAAGAAAAACAAGGCAAGCAAAGTCTTGATTACAATCCGTACTCATTATTCAGTTTTTTTTCTAATTGAACTGTTTACTCTTATCTGTCCTAGTCGCTACATATACACACGCCATGTGGGGTTCGCTATTAGGTTTTAAATCGGTCGTCATCAGCTTGGATATTCATCACATCACATGAATCAAAATATATTTTTACTGACCGTCTTTTTGTTGTTCCGACCTATTTATTTCATTTTCATCCAGCTTATGTTATTAGTCATATTGTCATATTGTTTATATATATATATATATATATATATATATATATATATATATATATATATATATATATATATATATATATAATCACATAAACTGTAATACAGTCTTACGTCAATCAACCGACGTTTCGATGCTACCTTATTTTATCAAAGACTGAATTAAAATAAAAAGTGAAAAGTAAAAAGTGAGAATCGCGTATTAGTAATGTCGTCAGCAGAAAAAACGGATGTTAAGAAAAAGAGAATTAAATTATTGCCGCCATAAATAGGCTCTTCTCTGTATGACGTGATGAACCCGGATGTGATAAAGAACAAGTGTACACCGAGACAAGAGTATTATGCGTATCGACCACATGTGCTGTCTATAAATACATGCATTACAAATAATAGTTAGTTACATATTATAGCTAAGATCATCAAGTAATATAGATTAGTATGATAACGGTGTTGTTTGAGGAAAATATACCACACAACGAAGTTCATGTGACGAGCAGATTACTTCCGAGATCGATATTGAAAATGTATTGTTGGAGAAAAATATACCACACACCGAAGTTCATGTGGCGAGCAGATTACTTCCGAGATCGATATTGAAAGTGTATTGTTGGAGAAAAATATACCACACAACAGAGTTCATGTGACGAGCAGATTACTTTCGAGATCGATATTGAAAGTGTATTGTTGGAAAAAAATATACCACACAACGAAGTTCATGTGACGAGGAGATTACTTCCGAGATCGATATTGAAAATGTATTGTTGGAGAAAAATATACCACACACCGAAGTTCATGTGGCGAGCAGATTACTTCCGAGATCGATATTGAAAGTGTATTGTTGGAGAAAAATATACCACATAACGAAGTTCATGTGGTGAGCACATTACTTCCGAGATCGATATTGAAAGTGTATTGTTTGAGAAAAATATACCACACAACGAAGTTCATGTGGTGAGCACATTACTTCCGAGATCGATATTAAAAGTGTATTGTTTGAGGAAAATATACCACACACCGAAGTTCATGTGGCGAGCACATTACTTCCGTAATCGATATTGAAAGTTTATTGTTTGAGGAAAATATACCACACATCGAAGTTCATGTGGCGAGCACATTACTTCCGAGATCGATATTGAAAGTGTATTGTTTGAGGAAAATATACCACACACCGAAGTTCATGTGGCGAGCACATTACTTCCGAGATCGATATTGAAAGTGTATTGTTTGAGGAAAATATACCACACACCGAAGTTCATGTGGCGAGCACATTACTTTCGAGATCGATATTGAAAGTGTATTGTTTGAGGAAAATATACCACACACCGAAGTTCATGTGGCGAGCACATTACTTTCGTGATCGATCTTGAAAGTGTATTGTTTGAGGAAAATATACCACACACCGAAGTTCATGTGGCGAGCACATTACTTCCGAGATCGATATTGAAAGTGTATTGTTTGAGGAAAATATACCACACACCGAAGTTCATGTGGCGAGCAGATTACTTCCGAGATCGATATTGAAAGTGTATTGTTGGAGAAAAATATACCACATAACGAAGTTCATGTGGTGAGCACATTACTTCCGAGATCGATATCGAAAGTGTATTGTTTGAGAAAAATATACCACACAACGAAGTTCATGTGGTGAGCACATTACTTCCGAGATCGATATTAAAAGTGTATTGTTTGAGGAAAATATACCACACACCGAAGTTCATGTGGCGAGCACATTACTTCCGTAATCGATATTGAAAGTTTATTGTTTGAGGAAAATATACCACACATCGAAGTTCATGTGGCGAGCACATTACTTCCGAGATCGATATTGAAAGTGTATTGTTTGAGGAAAATATACCACACACCGAAGTTCATGTGGCGAGCACATTACTTCCGAGATCGATATTGAAAGTGTATTGTTTGAGGAAAATATACCACACACCGAAGTTCATGTGGCGAGCACATTACTTCCGAGATCGATATTGAAAGTGTATTGTTTGAGGAAAATATACCACACACCGAAGTTCATGTGGCGAGCACATTACTTCCGAGATCGATATTGAAAGTGTATTGTTTGAGGAAAATATACCACACACCGAAGTTCATGTGGCGAGCACATTACTTTCGAGATCGATATTGAAAGTGTATTGTTTGAGGAAAATATACCACACACCGAAGTTCATGTGGCGAGCACATTAAATTCGTGATCGATCTTGAAAGTGTATTGTTTGAGGAAAATATACCACACACCGAAGTTCATGTGGCGAGCACATTACTTCCGAGATCGATATTGAAAGTGTATTGTTTGAGGAAAATATACCACACACCGAAGTTCATGTGGCGAGCAGATTACTTCCGAGATCGATATTGAAAGTGTATCGTTGGAGAAAAATATACCACACAACGAAGTTCATGTGACGAGCAGATTACTTCCGAGATCGATATTGAAAATGTATTGTTAGAGAAAAATATACCACACATCGAAGTTCATGTGACGAGCAGATTACTTCCGAGATCGATATTGAAAATGTATCGTTGGAGAAAAATATACCACATAACGAAGTTAATGTGGTGAGCACATTACTTTCAGGATCGATATTGAAAGTGTATTGTTTGAGGAAAATATACCACACACCGAAGTTCGTGTCGCGAGCACATTACTTCCGAGATCGATATTGAAAGTGTATTGTTTGAGGAAAATATACCACACACCGAAGTTAATGTGGCGAGCACATTACTTTCGAGATCGATATTGAAAGTGTATTGTTTGAGGAAAATATACCACACACCGAAGTTCGTGTCGCGAGCACATTACTTCCGAGATCGATATTAAAAGTGTATTGTTTGAGGAAAATATACCACACACCGAAGTTCATGTGGCGAGCACATTACTTCCGTGATCGATCTTGAAAGTGTATTGTTTGAGGAAAATATACCACACACCGAAGTTCATGTGGCGAGCACATTACTTCCGAGATCGATATTGAAAGTGTATTGTTTGAGGAAAATATACCACACACCGAAGTTCATGTGGCGAGCACATTACTTTCGAGATCGATATTGAAAGTGTATTGTTTGAGGAAAATATACCACACACCGAAGTTCATGTGGCGAGCACATTACTTCCGAGATCGATATTGAAAGTGTATTGTTTGAGGAAAATATACCACACACCGAAGTTCATGTGGCGAGCACATTACTTCCGAGATCGATATTAAAAGTGTATTGTTTGAGGAAAATATACCACACACCGAAGTTCATGTGGCGAGCACATTACTTCCGTGATCGATCTTGAAAGTGTATTGTTTGAGGAAAATATACCACACACCGAAGTTCATGTGGCGAGCACATTACTTCCGAGATCGATATTGAAAGTGTATTGTTTGAGGAAAATATACCACACACCGAAGTTCATGTGGCGAGCACATTTCTTCCGAGATCGATATTGAAAGTGTATTGTTTGAGGAAAATATACCACACACCGAAGTTCATGTGGCGAGCACATTACTTCCGTGATCGATCTTGAAAGTGTATTGTTTGAGGAAAATATACCACACACCGAAGTTCATGTAACGAGCACATTACTTCCGAGATCGATATTGAAAGTGTATTGTTTGAGGAAAATATACCACACACCGAAGTTCATGTGGCGAGCACATTACTTCCGTGATCGATCTTGAAAGTGTATTGTTTGAGGAAAATATACCACACACCGAAGTTCATGTGGCGAGCACATTACTTCCGTGATCGATCTTGAAAGTGTATTGTTTGAGGAAAATATACCACACACCGAAGTTCATGTGGCGAGCACATTACTTTCGTGATCGATCTTGAAAGTGTATTGTTTGAGGAAAATATACCACACACCGAAGTTCATGTGGCGAGCACATTACTTCCGTGATCGATCTTGAAAGTGTATTGTTTGAGGAAAATATACCACACACCGAAGTTCATGTGGCGAGCACATTACTTCCGTGATCGATCTTGAAAGTGTATTGTTTGAGGAAAATATACCACACACCGAAGTTCATGTAACGAGCACATTACTTCCGAGATCGATATTGAAAGTGTATTGTTTGAGGAAAATATACCACACACCGAAGTTCATGTGGCGAGCACATTACTTCCGTGATCGATCTTGAAAGTGTATTGTTTGAGGAAAATATACCACACACCGAAGTTCATGTGGCGAGCACATTACTTCCGTGATCGATCTTGAAAGTGTATTGTTTGAGGAAAATATACCACACACCGAAGTTCATGTGGCGAGCACATTACTTTCGTGATCGATCTTGAAAGTGTATTGTTTGAGGAAAATATACCACACACCGAAGTTCATGTGGCGAGCACATTACTTCCGTGATCGATCTTGAAAGTGTATTGTTTGAGGAAAATATACCACACACCGAAGTTCATGTGGCGAGCACATTACTTCCGTGATCGATCTTGAAAGTGTATTGTTTGAGGAAAATATACCACACACCGAAGTTAATGTGGCGAGCACATTACTTTCGAGATCGATATTGAAAGTGTATTGTTTGAGGAAAATATACCACACACCGAAGTTCATGTGGCGAGCACATTACTTCCGTGATCGATCTTGAAAGTGTATTGTTTGAGGAAAATATACCACACACCGAAGTTCATGTGGCGAGCACATTACTTCCGTGATCGATCTTGAAAGTGTATTGTTTGAGGAAAATATACCACACACCGAAGTTCATGTGGCGAGCACATTACTTCCGTGATCGATCTTGAAAGTGTATTGTTTGAGGAAAATATACCACACACCGAAGTTCATGTGGCGAGCACATTACTTCCGTGATCGATCTTGAAAGTGTATTGTTTGAGGAAAATATACCACACACCGAAGTTCATGTGGCGAGCACATTACTTCCGTGATCGATCTTGAAAGTGTATTGTTTGAGGAAAATATACCACACACCGAAGTTCATGTGGCGAGCACATTACTTCCGTGATCGATCTTGAAAGTGTATTGTTTGAGGAAAATATACCACACACCGAAGTTCATGTGGCGAGCACATTACTTCCGTGATCGATCTTGAAAGTGTATTGTTTGAGGAAAATATACCACACACCGAAGTTAATGTGGCGAGCACATTACTTTCGAGATCGATCTTGAAAGTGTATTGTTTGAGGAAAATATACCACACACCGAAGTTCGTGTCGCGAGCACATTACTTCCGTGATCGATCTTGAAAGTGTATTGTTTGAGGAAAATATACCACACACCGAAGTTCATGTGGCGAGCACATTACTTCCGTGATCGATCTTGAAAGTGTATTGTTTGAGGAAAATATACCACACACCGAAGTTCGTGTGGCGAGCACATTACTTCCGTGATCGATCTTGAAAGTGTATTGTTTGAGGAAAATATACCACACACCGAAGTTCGTGTGGCGAGCACATTACTTCCGTGATCGATCTTGAAAGTGTATTGTTTGAGGAAAATATACCACACACCGAAGTTCGTGTGGCGAGCACATTACTTCCGAGATCGATATTAAAAGTGTATTGTTTGAGGAAAATATACCACACACCGAAGTTCATGTGGCGAGCACATTACTTCCGTGATCGATCTTGAAAGTGTATTGTTTGAGGAAAATATACCACACACCGAAGTTCATGTGGCGAGCACATTACTTCCGAGATCGATATTGAAAGTGTATTGTTTGAGGAAAATATACCACACACCGAAGTTCATGTGGCGAGCACATTACTTTCGAGATCGATATTGAAAGTGTATTGTTTGAGGAAAATATACCACACACCGAAGTTCATGTGGCGAGCACATTACTTCCGAGATCGATATTGAAAGTGTATTGTTTGAGGAAAATATACCACACACCGAAGTTCATGTGGCGAGCACATTACTTTCGAGATCGATATTGAAAGTGTATTGTTTGAGGAAAATATACCACACACCGAAGTTCATGTGGCGAGCACATTACTTCCGAGATCGATATTGAAAGTGTATTGTTTGAGGAAAATATACCACACACCGAAGTTCATGTGGCGAGCACATTACTTCCGAGATCGATATTAAAAGTGTATTGTTTGAGGAAAATATACCACACACCGAAGTTCATGTGGCGAGCACATTACTTCCGTGATCGATCTTGAAAGTGTATTGTTTGAGGAAAATATACCACACACCGAAGTTCATGTGGCGAGCACATTACTTTCGTGATCGATCTTGAAAGTGTATTGTTTGAGGAAAATATACCACACACCGAAGTTCATGTGGCGAGCACATTACTTCCGAGATCGATATTGAAAATAGTATTGTTGATGAAAAATATACCACATAACGAATTTCCGGTGACGAGCACATTGTTCCTGAGATCGATATTTAAAAAAGTGTTTTTGGAGAAACGTCTACTCTGTGATAAAGATTTCGTGACAAACACGCTGTTGCATTGAATATGGTGCTACATGATAAAAATATATCACGTAACGAAGTTTCAGTGGCAAGCTCCTTGTATCCATCAACAGACACCATGTTTTTCTTATTTCTGTTTTTATTGTTTTACTATATTAATTTGATAGTAATTTATTAATTTTTTCTTTTAAAATTTTGGTGGGTCGGTACATTGTTGTAAGTCTACCAATACCAGTTTTTATCTGGGTTTGAGAATGACTAACACTTAAACTCGTTTTTAAGAATTATATTTTTTGCAAGCCCTAATCTCTACACACACACACACCCACACACACACACACACACACACACACACACATATATATATATATATATATATATATATATATATATATATATATATATATATATATATATAGTCTCGGAAGTTTCTCAACCATTAAAACTATATAAAAAAAAAAACAAAAAAAACTTATAGTCTCAAGTCTTCCAGTGGAAAATCACTCATGTAAGTCAATTTATTTTTTACAGTTATTATATTAGTTAGTTTCTAACACTATTTTAAGGGATCATCAGTTGTTTACCATGAAAAACTGTTTCGGGAATTTAAAAACAACACAGTATTTAATTTCATGGCTTCCCAGCAGAGTTGATCAGACCCCACTTCCCTTAAAAGACAAAAACATAAAGGGTCCTTATACTAAATCTACGTTTTGTTCCGTATAAATGTTTTGCTAACTTATATTAGTTATTTAAGACATCAAAAATAAAAAATAAAAAAATTTTTTTACCTGCGCTGTTCGTCTGTCTAATAAAATTTATCCGTTACTCACAAAAAATGTTGTTGCATTTTAAAGTGTTTGGACGAATCCATGACACTATTATTTAAGTGATTAATGTATTATTTTTAGTTTTATATTATAAATATAAAAAACATCAACACATCAAAAAATAAAAGATAAATAAATAAATATGTATATACACATATATATATATATATATATATATATATATATATATATATACACACATACATATATATACCTTTAGTTCCTCCTTTTCTCCCTCGTCTTACTTTGTTGTCCATCTCCCCGTTGTTGTCAACCGCAATAAATATTAATCTTCCTTGTTCACTATAGTTTTTCTAATCTGCGTTCACAACTGTCGACTTTTTTCTTTTCTCATTGTTTCAAATCTGCGTCTGTAAGTTAACCGTTAATTTGTTCTCTTTTTCTTCTTCTTCTTTGCCAACTCCCGGTGTTTAAAATCAGCGTTCATAACTGTCGGTTTTCTTCTTCTTCTTCTTCTTTTTTAACATTTCTTTCTTTCTTTCTACTGTATTTTTATTGTTTTTCTTATTATAATTAGCAGATGTGTTATATATACGTTTATTCATATTATATAATTTCTATTTATATATACTATTATTTGTTCTATCAGTTTATTTTGATTAATTTGATAAGATTTAAAAGCATCAGGATGGCGAGTAATTGCCTTATTTAATTGTCCAAATATTTTATTTTGATCGCCACCTTGGTTAATCATTCTTATTATTAGATCAGAAATTGGGGGCATGAAATCTACTAATTTTAAGGTAACACGAGCAATTCTCAGAAATTCAGACATAATACTCCCGTAAAATATATACACAGGGCTAGTACTATTTTTATATGGCATTCGCACGATACGAAAAGGGAAGGAATTTCTTTTATCAAACAGTTTATAGATAAATATTTTATCTTCAATTTTTATATCCAAATCAAGAAAAGTAGCTTGTGTTCCCTTATGTTCACAGTTTAATTTTAACTCTTTAGGATATATTAAATGTTTAGTATTTGCAAACTCTTCGCTATCATTAATGCAAACAAGGTCGTCAATATATCGCCTACATCCATGATAACTATACGCTCTAGATATATCATTTTTTATTAGTGATGACATATATATATATTCTAGTCTATGTAAATATAGATCTGCCCAAAATGGAGACGGATCCAAACCCATTGGAATACCTATTGTTTGGAGCAATAATTTATTCCCTATTTGAAAGTAACTCTCTTTTATAAGGTGACTTATAAGCATTATCAGACCAGTTTTGGATACACTCGTCTTACCATTTTTATTTTTACACCAAAAGGCTTTAGATTTTGCAAAGTCTATGTATTTACCTTTTCCTCCTGCAAAAGCTAAATCTACAGTATTACCTAATTCTTTAATAAGTTCTTTATGGGGTATTTTTGTATATAATGTACTAAAATCGTATGTCGAGATTGATTTAGCCTGTTTACGAGAATTAATACGATCTAATTTTTCTTTTACTAGATCGGAATTATTTACCACCCAAAATAGGTTTATATTACTATAGAATTTACTTTTTTTATGGAAATTATTTATTTGGTTTATAATTAATTTAAAGATTTTAGACACAGCCTTACTTAAAGGTTTAGTGATGCACATTTTTGAGGCAACAATGAAACGGGCGCCAACTGGTGTTTTATGCATTTTAGGTATCCAATACATAGATGGAAGTTTTCTGTATTTTTCTTCTAATTTTAATCCTAATTTTTCACAAATAACAGTATTGTTTATAATAATGTTATCGCTTTTATTATTACTTAATTTATAAGTATCTGGAACTTCACCTATTATTCCTACTTCTAGCAATAAGCGTTGTATATAATACTTTTTACAGATAAAAGCTATGTTATTTGTCGCCTTATCAATAGGAACTATTACAAACCTATTTTGAAGCATTTCAAGCTCCGTAGTTATTTGTGGATTTCTAAGGAAAGGATTCGTTCTTTTAGGGTGTTTAAATTCTTTTAATCGTTCTACTTTTTTATTTACGAATCTAAGTACATTATTTTTCCATGCGTCAAATGTAGAGTGTAATAGTTTATGTTTTTTAGACATGGATGCAGTGAAATTATCTAACGCTTTATTTATTTCCTTAACACATTTCGCATAATTTAAACATTTAGGTTCTCTATAGTTTGGGCCTTTACTTAAGAGTTTTCTTAATTTAGAATTTTTAACTATCGCTAGATTACCGGTAATTATATGCCCTATGTCAGTATTACATAAAGGGGAGGATTCACATTCACATGATGGTATATACATTTCATCATTATCATTAATATTTAAATTCTCTACAGTTTGTTTATAGGTAAAAACCTTATTCCGGATAGTTTGCCCTAGTTTATATGTTACTATTGGTTTCTGTTCCTCTTTTTTAAGTTCATTGGGCAGTGACTGAATGATTTCTGGATTGTTAAATATTTTAGGCAGATTTATATCATCAAATCCTTTATTTTCATATAGGACTACACAAACATTTCGAGGTTTATTTTTTATACCCTCAGCAGGTGGCTTGTATAATTTTGTGTCGATTATATCCATGATATACTCATACCATTGAGGAAGTTCTTCTATCCTATATATCATATCCGGGTTTAATAATATCTTAGATGCTATGTCTTTTAATACCTTTTATATATATATATATGGTTATTTATATATATATATGGTCGTACTTAATTGTCTCCCAACAAGGGAAGAATTAGACGCAAGGTCGGTTTTTAATGTGGGAGAAATCTAACTTCCCCTAGAAGAGGAACTCTGGATTGTAACAAAAATAAAAATTGCCTCAGTCTATCTGAATTTTAACCTTTACTGACAAAGGACAGAAAGATGAACTGTAGAATCCGAACAGATACTACACTTTTTACATGGCAAAAGACCAACTAATACTTACGTATGTGTTCTATTATGTTATATTCAATCCGTGGAAGCAGGTGCGTGAGTGTCCTTAGCATTTTAATCAAATGCTGAGTTAAAATCATTATAGATATATTGTGGTCATTTGTGCATTAATATAACGGTCCATTTGTAATAATAGGTAGATGTTCGCTAATTGATTGTAAGCCGGTGTTCAATACCAAAGATTAAACAAATGGTACTTTGGTACCCCCTTTTTAATCACTCAGCCTTGAAAGTTGAACATCAAAGGTAAGTGGAACTCTCACTTTCACCTTCGTGTAGAAGTTTATTTAAATGAACCTTCAGGTCACCCTCAACTACGGTCGACCACTTTACTTTCTTAGCATTAATATTGTTCGGAAAGACGTGGACACGTTTTGGGTAAACTGAGATTTATTAATTGTATAACATTAATCGTTATTAACACATACTGTATTTCGGTATAAAATAGCCCCAGAACTGATTCGTATGAATCTGAATCTGAAATCGATCTATCATCGCTGGCCAGTGTCTGGTCGGTGTAGATCACTATGATCGCTCCACAGCAAATTGGCTTGTATAGACACTGGAACCAGTTTTTACATAAAGCAAATGGTATTCCTAAATCGTCACCCATCTAAGTACTGACCCAGCATAATGTTGCTTAACTTACGAGATCTCCCGCGAAACAAATCTTCAAACCGTGGCGGGTTTATTTCAGCATTTGCGCAATAATCACATGATAGAGGTATGAACTCCCAATTTCGAATATTTCTCGGCTTTCATTTGGGAACAAAGTGAACTATCTGTTCTGTCGTCGGTTAGTGCAGAAGTTCTTCTAGTTTGAGGCCATTTTTATTTTAGTCCCAATTCAGATTGCCAATTTTTGAGGAGCTGGATTTTCTCCACCTTTAAGAACGACCTATTGTATATCTCTGCACTTGTAGGGAGGCAAGTAAGTAGGAACTTCGTTCAGTCATAGTAAAAACTGGAACTTTCCTTTACTGAATTATTTACGATGGATCGTTTAAATAACCTAAAAAGGTTCGATATGCAGTTAAGGGGACCAATAAAACAAACCCTTAACTGTGTGTGATTTTCACGGGCACGTTTCGTATGGGTAATTC
>OY744521.1:194220937-194228437 GCA_963556195.1 Sepiola atlantica | reverse complement strand
TAAACGTATAATTTTTGGAAACACGCCTAATTGAATGGCGAAACAAGCTAGCATATAAAGGTTCTGGTTATTAAGCTATAATGTCTGAATGTACAGGGGAAAATCGACTTTACTATATTGTATATATATATATATATTTACATCATATATATATATATGTATATATAAATATATATATATGTGTGTGTATGTGTGTGCGTGAGTTTGTGTCTTTTTCCGAGTGTGCGTGTGTGTTAACGATACTAAAACAAGTGTGTGTTTAATGGTCTAAAAGATAATAAAATGTAGATATTTCCAAAGTAAGTAGTAGAATTGACTTCTTAGTTATTGATCTGTACGTCTATTTTTTAAAACTCCCGATGGTAAATTCGGTGTTTTCATTCTCGTTTGTTACATTTTATTTGGTTAATTAATTTAATAGAAACACAAGTAGACAAGTTACGGTTTAATAACGTGTAACTTTAAAAAAGATCAATAATACCAGACACTATTTTCAGAAGTATTATGGCATTTTAACTCATTTATCTATCTATACTGTAAATCACTAGATTTTATGGTAACATACAGACTACAACATACACATGCATATATATGTATCACCTATATGTGTGTGTGTTGAATATACGTTACGTGTTATGTATATATGTTATATGTGACATATATATATATACATAACACACACATATATATATTTATATATATATATGTTTTATATACTGACGTTGCTTTCTCTGAGATACAGTATGTCGCATCATTTTTTATGGACGTGTACACACAGACACATACATATATATATATATATATATATATATATATATATATATATATATATATATATATATATATGTATATTTAATTATAAATATGTGTTTTTATCTACATACGTATACGTTTTATACATACAGGAATCGTCAGTGTAGAAAATAATTATTCACACTGGTCGCCGGACTCGAACCTCGGAACACGAGTTATATTTCAAGTTCAGATTCCAAAATCCCATTGGAAGACAGCTGTCGTACAAAATTCGCCTAAAAAAACAACATTGCAATTACAGCCATGCTTACGACTTATTTAATACTACTCACTATATATATATATATATATATATATATATATATATATATATATATATATATATGTGTGTGTGTGTGCGTGTGTGTGTGTGTGCGTGTGTGTGTTTATTTATTTATTTAAATATTTTTTTATAGATGAAATAGTTATCTACGGACACACCATTATTATCCATGGAAAACTGTTTTATCTATAAATAATACGTTTCATATAATATATATATATATATGTTATATATATAACTTAAAGAAGCCCTGAGTCATTTGAAGAAAAAAAAAAGGAAAATGCAGTTTACATTTTAATGTATACTACCTAAATGAAGAATATCGCAGACTGAGCACTGACGCAAGCCGACTTGCCGCTGGAAAATACAGAAGGAGATTCAAGTATATAGTAGTGACACAAAAACAGGGGACTTTAACTTAAATTGTAAAATATTAAACGGGGATAATCAGTTTTTAAAAAAGTAACTGTTTCGTAGATTTAAAACCAGAACATTTATAAAGTTTACGGTTTTCCAGTGGTACTGATCGAATGACAACTTCTCCAAAAACCAAATGTAAAAACAATCCAGTTTTTATTTCACTAATATATAAGTTAATATAGAATAACAATAATAATTATAATAATAATAGTAATAATAAAAACGGACTCCCTACTGACGGCTGCACAAAATGCGACATGGGCAAACTACATTAAAGCTTAACTACATAAAACGCAGTAAAACAGTAAATGAAGATAGTGCGGACAAAGAGACGAAACAGTAAATCACATAATAATGAATACTGAAAACTAGCCCCAAAAGAATACAAAAATAGGTAAGACTGCGTGGGGAATGTAGTACACTGGGAGCTATGCAAACAAGTGAATTTCGAACACTCGGACAAATGGTACAAACATAAACCAGAGACAGTAGTCGAACACGAAAAACACAAACCCCTCTGGAATATGGAGGTGTAAACAGATAAACTCATACATGAAAGGAGACCAGATGTTATAATAGTCAACAAGAAAGAAACATCCTGCCAAATCATAGATGTGTCTGTCCCAGCTGACATCAGGGTGAACACCAAGGAGACAGAAAAACGAAGCAAATACACGGACCTTGCTGAGAATTGAAAGGAATATGGAGTATTAAGAAAGTAAATATAATACCAATAATCGTAGGATCACTAGGCACACTTCCGAAGAACCTGAAAAAAAAAGACTGGGAGAAATTAGAATCAAAGGGAAGACTGAGACCATACAACGGACGGCAATGGTAAAAACAGCTGACATTTTAAGGAAAATCCTTGAATGCGAAAACCAACCCACATAAGCTTCGAAGACAAACCAATCAGATGCAAGGTGAAATAGGAAGAAAACAAAATCACATAAAGAGCACCACAAGAACCCAAGGAATAGAAACTGTAATAAATTTAACCCCCCCCCCCCCCCCAAAAAAAAAAATTGATTGCAGTAGCCCGGGCTGATACCACACAAACCAGTCGTGAAGGGTCAAGGAGTATTGAAAGATCGAGTAGGGATAGTACTAGCCAGACCTCCGCTGGAAAGGTGCGGAGGGCACTGGGACATTGGGGAAGCTTTTTGCCATCTAAATCTCAGAGAGGTCAATGGTCGTTGCCAACGAGAAATCGGTGGTAAGCATCTGTTGTGATAACTCATATTCATTTGCAGTAGTTTTCGAAAAAGGTAGAGAGCACTGGAAATCTTAGGAGACTTGTTGTCACTCAGACTCTAAGGAACACCACTGGTGATTATGAGTGAGCAATCACTGATGACGGCATGTGTGATAACTCCTAGTGAGTAATAATTGTTATTATAATAATAATAATAAAAATAAAAATAATAATAATAATAATAATAATAATAATAATAATAATAATAATAATAAAACATTACCCTTAAAGCTACAATGTGATATCGTAATTTGAATATCGAACTATGATACTAATTATAACAACGACAACAACAACAATAATAATAATAATAATAATAATAATAATAATAATAATAATAATAATAATAATAATAATAATAAAACACTACACTTAAGAACAATTCAGCGATAAGGTAGTTAGCATATAAAGGTACCTAGGAATAAAAGATGCATACAAAAGCTTAAGTATCTTTGGTATGAGATAGGCAAATAGATAAGAGGAAGGAAACCTAGCCATAAAGATCTAAATACCAAATATATAGTCTAAAAAGCTTTGAGTCATTTTAAACAAAGAAAGAAAATGCAGTTTAATTTCCCAGGTATACTAACTAAATCAAAAATATCGCACGAACCAACATACTGCTTGGAAATGTACAAATACAGAAGGGGATTCAGGTATATAACAGTGAAACAAGAAAAGGAGACCTTAATATAAATTGTGAAATATTAAACGGAGATCGTCAGCTGTTTACCATGTAACTGTTTCGGAGATTTAAAAACAGAACAGTTTTAAAATTCATGGCTCTCCAGTGATACTGATCAAATGACCACTTCTCTAAGAACCAAATGTCAAAACAATATATATATATATATATATATATATATATATATATATATATATATATATATATGTATATATATATGTAAATACTCATATATAAATACCCATATATAAATACATATATCAGTAAACATATTGACTTTCAGACAGATAGATATATGGATTAGCAAAGATAATCGTATGAGTGTGTTACACACGCGCGTATATTAGCATACTCTAAGGAAATCTTAGTTTTTATTTTGTTTTTTATTCCATCGCAAGAAACAATCATTTGTTACGTTTCCCTTTCATTCATGAATTCTTTTTTCTAGTTTTCACGTTTGCTATTCTTATTTTTCCATTGAGCATAAGGAAATGCAAAAAAAAATACCATTGAATGCGCATGCGTGCACAGAATCACATAGACACAAGCGTAGAGCGGGAAAAGCTTAGAGAAGTTGACATGTAACAATCCTATTTTATTTCTTATACAGTCATCTATCTCTGTATCTCCCTTTCTTTTTCTCTCTATAAATATACGAATAGAAATATCAACAATTATATAATATATACTTACACATATACACACATACCTGCATATGCATATATATGCATATTACTATAAATATAGACGAATATAAATAAATAGATAATACTTTATAGGCATATACCTATGAATATATATATATATATATATATATATATATATATATAAATAATTAACTTGTTACAAATATCCAGGGGGTATGAATCCGAAGGAAGTTGAAACCGGGTTTATGAGAGTGCTCAATGAAAATTCAGAGCAAAATATATATTTTTTGATTTTATTCCATTAGTTGCGACAAAACAAGTTTTATTTCATTGGTGCAAATAGCGACCAATTCATCGGGCTGGCGATGGAATTCCATCGCCAGCCCGATGAGTTGGTCGCTATTTGCACCAATGAAACAAAACTTGTTTTGTCGCAACTAATGGAATAAAATCAATATATATATATATATTTATATATATATATATATATATATATATATATATATATATATGTGTGTATGTATACTAATGTATACATATATGGAACTCTAGGGAGTAGTATTAATGAAGCCGTCAAAATGATAGCTTTAATGCATATTCTTTTATAAGTTGAACACTGTTGACGTCGGCTACCTAACTGATTTATGTACATGTTCACGGTGGCCGCGTGGGTTTAGGCGTTAGACTTTAAGTTAAAAACATGAGCCCTGTTCCGGGGTTTTGTAATCCTGCGACCGACTTTAATAATTATTCCGGGAGGATGACACGTATATTTATAAATATGTAAGCTGGGTACTCTAGTAGTAGTATCAATACAGCCGTTAAAATCATGGCTTTAATGCATGTTCGTTAATAATTAAACATATTGCGCCAACTCGGAATAATAGGTTTACAACTTTCACCGATTTATGTAGTTGTTCACGGTGGCGTCGAAATTAAAAGCATGCTCTATGATACGAGGTTTCGAATCTTTCAGCTTGAATAATTATCTTTACACTTACTATTCCGGAAAGATGAAACGTATACGTGTGTAAATGAACAAATATATATATATATATATATATATATATATATATATATATATATATATATATATATATATATACCAATTGAGATTTTAGTTTCTAATAACTAATGGTCGAAGACATCGAAATGCCAGTGTAGCGACTTTTTTTACATGTGTGTATAAATAAAAATAATTATATATATATATATATATATATATATATATATATATATATATATCAAATAGAGCTTATATATATATATATATATATATATATATATATATATATATATATAAATATAACGTTAGGGAAGTATCAGATTATTATTCTTCCTGATGAGATCTCAGCTTTTAACAGCTGGTGATTGATAACATCGACATGCCAATGTCGCTAATTATGTACATGTATGTATAAATAAAAATAATTTTATATATACATGTATATATATATATATATATATATATATATATATATATATATATATATATATATATATATATATATATGCGTGTATATACATTTACAAACTTAGGTATGTGGATATGGTTATATATTTATATGTACAGGATTCATTGTTTGAATTAACTAACCAGTAATTGTTACTTTTTGTACACAGCTTCTCAATGGCAGTTTCAATGTCAGCTATATTTTGTTTATTTTTTATAAAAACGGGGTCAAATAGGTTGCAAACAGTTCGTGTAACTTAAGATACCTCTGACTTATGTGAATTGTTAACAATAGGTATTAGACATTAAGTAATACCTATTCGCAGAATTTCAGTTTCTTTTGAGTATTTAAAAATAATTGTTGCTGCCATAATATGGGAACATCCTTCGATTTGAAAATTCAACATTTTTAGATTTCCATTGAATTTGATCCATAGTCATTTAACACGAATTCAAAAAGATTCCCTGAATTCCAGTTCTTCATAAAACTCCTTAAGCTTTAAGTTTTAGACATTTTCCAGAACCAAAATCACATAATGAATTTGATGGGAATTGGAATAAAGATTATTGACGGTGTTCGTCATTTGAATTTAACATACCATTGTTTACTTATGTATGTATGAATGTATGGATATATGTATCTATCACTCTCTCTCTATATATATTATATACATTTACACACATATTAATTACTAGACACCACGACAATCGAGTGTATTCGGTCTCTTTGGTTGTCAGGACAACCTGACATGAGGATACTTCTCCCTACAGGTAAACCCTGACCAAATATTCAAAATTACATAGTATTCGAAGCCCAAATTAGATACTCTCAACACAGCTATACACTGGCTCATAAGAGAAATGGTGCACTTTCCCCTAGTTATGTTACCTCAAGTAACAGCACTTAGCTGGATACTCAATCAGACAAGATAAATTCTTGTTCTGTAATCCGTAAAACCAAGAGACCAAAATAAATATATACTAACCGGTCAATTGGTGAGAGAAACATTTATGTTTTTCACTGTTTTACTAACTGCACGTTTGAGAGGTATAGCATAATCTTGATTGAAGATTCGAATATCTATGTATAAAGAAATCAAGTGTTACTCTTAGAAAAGGGCCACTTTGATTTATGAGACATTACTGAAGTAAAATACTTAGTTTTGACAAAATTGTAAAAAAATATCGAAGATAAATGTACAAAAACAGATATACCGACACAATGCAATAAAATGAACTTTTCTTGTCAATTTAATATTTCGTCTTTATTTCTAGAAAGACTTAATCAGATAAACATAATAATTTGAACAATTTAAAATTTGAAAAAATAGACATGACGAGATATAGAGGAAGATAAACGAAGGAAAACTAAACAGAGAGAATGAAGACGGAAACTATCTGATGCTGGTTCAGTTAAAGTAGATTATAGTAAAGAAAAAAGAAAAGAAAGAGAGACAGGAAAAGAGAAACGTTATGTTACGTGGTGTCTGTTGATAGTCTTTGAAGATAATGACGGAAGCGGAAGGAGAATGTTTGTCGAAACTACAACCATGCTTTACTTTTATTATTTGCACATAGCATGGTGGAAGAAAAATGCAAAACTGATTTTTACTTTTTGTTTATTTATTTTTTATTTTTTTCAGTCGTTAACTAACTTGATCATTTTTTTATCGGGCTATGATTTCTGTTATCATTTTCTAATCTAACAATCATATCAAACAGCGAATAGTTTTCTACTACATCACACAGACTTTAGCTTAAATTATTATGAATTCATTTCTAAATCTTTTTTTTTAAAACACAGTTAAACAACAACAAAAGATTAATAAATAAATGCGTAAACATTTTATAAAATATAGCAATTAAATATTATCACAATTATTTTTGTCTCGCAAATCAAAGAAATACGCCCCCCCCAATCGCTACACCCTTGCCATCTTGTTAATTCCAACTGAACAGCTCTTT
>OY744521.1:194133437-194218437 GCA_963556195.1 Sepiola atlantica | reverse complement strand
TTATGGTTTTTTAATGTCTATAACTGTTAAATAAACTAGTGTTCTGTATGAAAATAGCCTTACATGAAGTGTTCCTACCTAAACAAAATAGACAAAACCCGGTTATAAGAGACTTCTTATCCGGTCCCGACAGCTCTCTTATATCTGGGTTACACTGTATATATATATATATATATATATAGTGTGTCAGGTTGTATATAAAAAGAAATCAAATAAAGTGCTCGATCATATAAGAGAGCTAATATAATTTATTTAGATACTGTATATTACATATTTCAGCAATGTACCGCGGTTTCATCCAAAAGGGCAGATTTAGACATCTTTAGTAAATCTCCGTGCCCAGTGGAATCATCGGCAAGCTGAAACGTGACTACACTCGTTTCAGCTTGCTGATGATTCCACTGGGCACGGAGATTTACTAAAGATGTCTAAATCTGCCCTTTTGCATGAAACCGCGGTGCATTACTGAAATATGTAATATACAAAATCTAAATAAATTATATATATAGTATATATAGTTCTAACTCTGCCTGATGAGATCTCAGTTTTTAATAGCTGTTGATCGATAACATCGACATGCCAGTGTCGCAGATTGTGTAAATAAAAATAATTATATATAAAAGGTCTATTCGATATTGAGCACTTTTTATAAACCCGGTTAAAATTCTTTGGATTACTACCCTGTGGATGTTTGACCTGGATTATTATATATATATATATATATATATATATATATATATATATATATATATATATATATATATATATATATATATATATATCGAATATGCTATATTGCCGGTCCCGGCAAAATAACGATTCCTGCGTTATTTTGCCGTGACCGGCAATATAACAATTCCTGCGTTATTTTGCCGGTTCATGTATATTTAACTAAATTGTTAAACATACAGTGACGCCC
The DNA here is from genome assembly GCA_963556195.1 of Sepiola atlantica. Classification (NCBI taxonomy): domain Eukaryota; kingdom Metazoa; phylum Mollusca; class Cephalopoda; order Sepiida; family Sepiolidae; genus Sepiola; species Sepiola atlantica. The sequence continues at coordinate 194,217,518 of OY744521.1, read as the reverse complement.
GGCACAATAATGAGTCTTACGTTATTTTGCCGGCTCGTGTTTATTTAACTATAAATTACTTTTTTTTATTATTTAAATTATTTTTTTTGTATTATTTAAAACTTTATCAAACGAAATTTTATTTATAATTTAAAACTTTGCCTGATTGATTTTTTTTTGTTTGTTTTTAATTAATATTTGCCTGATTGATTTTTTGTATAATTCAAAACTTTATTAAGCGACAATATATTTTAAAGTAACGATAAAATTAATTTTTACTTCCGGTTGATTCGATTAGGAGTGAACTCTTCAAAATTACGACTTATTTTATGATTTCATTGAAAGAACATTTTAAAATAGAAACTGTTTAAATCCAGTGATTTTCTGTATATTTTCGAAGTTTTTCTTCATAAAGAAAATCAGAATTTTACATTAAAATCTTTCCTTTGTAAAGCACATTTTTAACAAGTAAATGTTACCAAAGGCAACATAAATTATTCTTCTACCTGTATAAGTTTATTTGTTTATTTGATTGTTTATTTTCATAAATAAAAATCATTTACCAAAATAAATAATAAAATAAACAAATAAACTTATACAGGTAGGTAGAATAATTATTTATGTGGCCTTTGGTAACATTTATTTGTTGCTTATTTTTTTCTTTATATATAACTTATATATAACTTAAGGAAAATTTCAATTACTTAAATCGAGAGCAGACTTAGTAATGTTGGGAAAATTCATCAACATTAATTCTATTATGAAAAGTAAGCAGATATTTCTTTAATCGACACAATAGGTCAGGTCGATTTTTTTTGATTTCTTTAACCGACACAACTGATGATGAAAACAAATTGTTTTTAAATATTTGCCCTTATTTATTTAATTACCTTTTCTTTCGCAAGGCCATAACAATTAGTCTTTTAAAAATAATGAACCGGCATAATAACGATCCCTTTACATTAGTAAATAATTATTGTGCCGGGCGTCACTGTATGTTTAACAATTTAGTTAAATATACATGAACCGGCAAAATAACGCAGGTATCGTTATTTTGCCGGGACCGGCAATATAGCCTCTTCCTATATATATATATATATATATATATATATATATATATATATATATATATATATATATATATATATATATATATATATAATAGCTCTAGTTGACCCAAAGTATGAACCATAGAGTTGAACTTATCAGCAGTAGGTATGGGTATCTGATGGGCTAAATTGACATCAATTTTATTTCATTTATATTTAAGGTGCCGTTTTTCTTTGTTCATTCAGATTACTACCTAAGTCTAAGCTTTTGACTTTACTTATCTCTATGTTTGTGTGTGTGTATTTGTGCGTGTATGTATGTGTATATATGCGTGTTTATATCGGTGCATCATTGTTGCTTGTACTTTAGTTGTGTGCGTTTATTTTCAATGTGCCATCATAGACCGTGCAACTAGATGGCACACGAACAAAATCAATCAACCGTTCATGAAAAAGCCCATTTGTCTGATTACAACTTTTGTGAAAACCTTTTAACAGCTTTTGCAAAATCCTATTTCGTATCAAATAACTTTACGCCAACAATACACAACTTAATCGAACAACAAATGATATCAATTGTATATGTCTTTTTGTTTATCTTAGTTTTACTTACAAAATCTAATTTGAATTCATTTTTTTTCCACCCATAAAACTACAGATCCGCCATTTTGGGTTCGAACTTTCAGGAATTCCGTTGAGTTTCTCCTGAAAATGTTTTGAAATAGTTTAAATCGGAAGTATTTAACTGTTATTTCACCCCGAAATTAACATATTTCCCATTCTCAGTAATAAACACCATTATGTGTTAGGGAGGTACACGCACAGGATCAAAGGAAACAAGCGACGATTTATATAAAGTTCTGTATGTGTATATGTTTATATATTTCTATGTACAGGAATCACTTTTGAACTAATTAACCAATCATTATGAACTTTTGAAAATAGCTGTTAGATGTCACGAGATCAAATTTTTGCGATATTTTGTTTAATTTTGTTTTATGGAAAGGATATAAAAGGAGGTGGAAGTCTTCCTTGAAAATAAAAAAAACTCCGAGTTTTTTTTTTCAATTTAATTTTAGGTATGAAACATCAATTAATAAATAATCCCAAATTTCAATCTCTTTGAAGTATTTTAAAAGGTTGTAGTGGCCATAATATGGAAATAACTTAATATTTCAGATTTGCATTGAATTTCATTCGTAGTCATTAGACAAGCAACATTCTTAAGCAATATTCCCTGAATTTCAATTTCTTTGAGGTATTTTACAGGGTTTTAGTGGCCATAATATGGAAATAACTTCTCATTTGAAAATTAAAATATTTCAGATTTGCATTGAATTTCATTCGTAGACAAGCAAGATTCTTAAGCAATATTCCCTGAATTTCAATTTCTTCTATAAACCTTTTCAGCTTTAGCTTTACGTTTTAGACATTTTGTATAATCAAAATTATCGAAGGAATTTTGATCAAAATTGGAATAAAGAATCTACACATACGGTAAGGTATAATTGTATTTTGATTTTAATTTCCGTAAGGGGACATAAATTTGATTCGAAACTGTTCTGTTCGGGTAATTAATTTAAGAAAATATTGTTACACGTTCTGTGACGAGTATTCTTCAAGTTATCTAATTTCTTTATTCAACAAGAAATGCTGTCAATTGTATATGTCTTTTCGTTTATCTTAGTTTTTTTTACAAAATCTTATTTGAATTTAAGAAATGTTTTTCCCACCCGTAAAGCAAGAAATCCGCCATTTTTAGTACGATTCTAGTTCAACTTTTAAGAATTACGTGGATTTTTTCTGAAAAGGTTTTAAAATAGTTTAAATCAGAAGTATATTATTGTATTCCAATAATAATCGGAAAGGACGTACGCGTGAGTCATTCTCTGCCAGCCTGTTTGTTACTTTGTTTCACGGTTTTCTAAAAATTGGTGCGTTTATTTCACGGAATTTAGAATGACATAATATGCGCACGAGTTTAGTAATCTGACTCAGTCGGAATTATGTGTAATTCTTGATTTGCAAAGAAGAGGTAAAAATTGATGAAAATGGGCGAAAAACACAATTATTTGTAAATATCTATCAGTAGATTTTTGCTCGAAATCCACAAAAAAATAACGATTAATGTTATTTACATGAATTACGTATTGTTCCTATTTACTTGCGACCCCTCGAGGGCAGAGTTAGACACAAGGTCGATTTTTAATGTGGGGTAAATCAAGCTCATCAATAAGGGGAACTCTGGAGTGGAACAACAATAAGAATTACGTCAGTCTACAAGGGTTTCTCGTTCACTGCCTGAGGGAGGACAATATAAAGTGTAGTATCAGAACAGATACTACACTTTGCTCCTAGCCAAAAGACCAAATACCACTTTTGGAAACGTACTGTTGACGCGAGAAAACCTCCCGTTTGCTCTCAAGGAGAATTGTAAATGCCGACCAAATATCTAAAATAACACTCATTAGTTTGTTTATTCTCAAATCAACCGGAAGTGGTAATTAATGCTGTCAATGTGATTCAAGTACCAGAAACCTTAAGAAAAAAAAATGTGTCCCTTTCTAACGTAGCAGCACCTCATTGATTTTTTAAAGGAACCTAATAGACATAATGTGACCGTTTATTACTTTCCTAAGGCGGCCCCATATCAGTCGGCAATGTAATGTACATTCGACTCTTCGTAGTGTAATGATTCAGATTTTTATTGGTGACATTTATCTTATATTTTTTAGGGATTCTAAATATGAATGTCTGTAATGTACTTCAAATACCTTATGTGTGACGTAGATTCTTATGTACATGTGTCACGTAGCCATTATCTTTGTTGAGGGTGATACGTGTCTAACTCTTAAAGATGTCAAGTATGAACAAATTCTGAAAATCGACACTTACATGGTTTCTTCCTTCGGTAGTCGATCTTCTTTCACCAGAAGATTAGAACAGAAGGAAGACTAGGAACAAAATAAAATCTGCGTTTTTTAAATTTTGTTCAATACTCTCGCCCTCATTTTTAAGTCAGCAGTGGTCTTACTAACAAAGCCCCACTACTGGATTAAAGCACAGGACTTCATCGAAACAGGTAAGCCTCTACCATTCATTAATGAGCTTATTCGGTTTTATTTTAAAAATTCATTTCTAAACATGACAACAGAAAATGTTGATGTAAAAATTACATTCTTATTTTCCTAAATCAAAACTTGTCAGAACAATCAAGTCTTAAATATTTAACATTCTCTTACATTATTTATTTATTTTATAATAAATTTAATGATATCAATATTAATGTAGTTATACTTTCTTATCTTGCGATGAAAATCTAACCAATTTGTAAAGAAATTGAAATTTTTCGTAATTATGCGAAGTTTCTCTTCAACATGTAATGATTTTTTAAAAGTTTTGTTCATAAAACAAAGCATATTGCCACTGAGATGTAAGGGCCTACTGTGATTAGGGGCTCAATTCAAATAGGGTTTCCTAGATGGGGAGATGCAAGATATTTATTCACATTGCAGTTAAATACATGCATATAGGTACAGTCGGGAAACAAGGAACAAGAGTGATTCCACATGCGAGCGGTACAAGGAAATAAGCTATTAGAATAGAACGGTTTCCGGCATCTGGGGACCTCTACAGTCAAGAGGTGGAGTTTTACTGCTTGTCTGATTAATCGAGAATATTTACGTTCAGTAGGTACAAATGCAGTAAGTTCATCGGAGGGAATTACGTGGAAGTACTTGCAAAACAAGTACAGAGATGCGACATTGCAGTGATGGGACAGAGGCTGAAGCTTGGTAGACACTGTGGGGCCAATTATATGAGAGCCTTTTTGTAGCTTTTCAATGAGGACCTGACTAGTGATTGGAGCGCCAGCCTGGATGTGGCAACAATACATGCATGGTGGAAGATGGCTTTATAGAGATGCAGGCTACTGACAGGTGTGAGGTGTTCTTTCTCGGTAAAGGTAGCCTACCTCCTTTGCCACGGACTTTGCAATGTTTTCATTGTATTTATTCTAATTCATGTTGCCGATGAGTTGGCAATGTCTTCATTGTATTTATTCTAATTCATGTTGCCGATGAGTTTAAACGCTGGGTTCACAGGAATATTTATATAAGCCATAACAATCGGTGTTTGAAAAGGTTTAAGTTCATTGTTAAAGTAACGGAGTTTTGTCTTGTAGCATTGAATTTGACCATCCATTTTTGCCCCATTCATACAGACTAGAATTCATCGTTAAGGGTTCAGCTTTAATTCCCAGAATCCACATTAAACCTATAATTAACAAATAAATAATACCATACGATTTGATTAATCATGAGCTAATTATCCTAGGAAAGGTTTCCTTAATATTAGTCAAGATTTTGTCACATTAATTTCTGATATGAAAACAAATCTCATAGCAACATTTAATAAATATATAGTCGTCTTCATAGATATGAACAAACAATATCAGGTAATATTATTTTGATGTAGAAAATGTTTAGATATTTTTAAATAATTAATTTTGAAATCAATGAAAATTAAATTGAATCATTTACTACTAATTTTATTTCCTGGATAAACATTAAAATTATTATTGGAATTATATTAAGTTATTAATTAAATCCATAATATTTTATTGAAGTTATGAGTTTGCAATTAAATGTTATTGATGAACAAAATAAATACGTACATTGGATTTATTGAGAATCATTAACATTTATGTGTACAACATGGTAAACTATCCAAACAATACTTTGTCTTGCGCGTTTTCATTTTTAGTTATTAGTATTCAATAATCACAACATTTTCTGAAGTATTTCTTGTTCGGATAAAACATAATCTTACGCAATATAAATAAATATTAAACATTGTTATCACATTAAATCTTCAATAAAAATATTTAATTATATATTTTATTATTAGCATATTTATTTGAATTTAGAATTAATGAAATATTATTTAGCTTTATTGTTTTTTTGTGACACGAGGAGGTGTTTTACTGGTGCAATATTAATTGATTATTATAGAATCATTCATTCAAATAACTTAGGTGTAAACACTAGTATTATATTTTTCTAGAGAGATTTAACAGCTCATATTCGAAATTATGAATGTTAAAAGTTGTATAACTCGGGTTCAAATAGAAAGCTGGAGAGAAAGTACCAACACGTAATTTTGTCATATTTTAAATTGAAATTTGAAAGATTATATTTCCTGTGTTAAGAACGACTGCTGGAGTAAGTAAGTGTTTGCTTTGAATTAATCAAATTATCAAGAAATGATTTCCAGATCAAATTGATTATTGCAAACACTTTGCTTATGACTAAAACTTGTCTTACCAAATTCAAATGGTCACGTCTGTGTACATATCACACTTCATTTGAAGGCTGGGAAATTTAATGATAATATCGGAAACGATAGATTTCAGTCATGAATTGAAAAGGTTAAAAATGCATTCGATGACCGATTTGAGATGGTACTCATGAATATACTTCTGTCAACTAATAGTAAGACGTGCTATTCTTTAATCAGATAAACACTCATGTACTATGGCCTGGTTAGAGGATACACCTTTTGGGGTTAAACAAAGGCTCGTATTAGGATTAAGATTAGCGTAACATATTTAGTATGATATATTATCATGTTTTACATTTAAACAAAAATTGTTAAGCATAACAGGATTTCTGCTTGATTATACCTTATTTATTGTTTCAATTTTTCTAACGATGCATGTTCACTATATATCACTAACGTTCTCAATTTTTATTAGCAAAGCGTTACCACTGTCGCCCAAAAGATAAGGCTATCAGGCATGTGTACGCAGTGTGATGATGTATGTAAGTTGAACCTGACCAGCGAGGCTTGAAGACATGCGTTGCATGGAAGAAATGACATGAGAATGATACGATGCATGTATAATGTGCGTCATAAAGACAGGCTTAGTTCTAATGACCTCCTCGGCAGATTAAATCTGGACAGTATAATCGAATGTGTGCAGACGAGAAAACTTCGATTGCATGGCCACCTTGAAAGAATAAATGAGAGTTCTGTAGAACAATTGATGTAGCAAGTTAAGTTAACAATAGAATGAAGTAATAAAAATAGACACGAGGGAAACAGGGATGAGTAAAGAACTTGTAAGATACAGCTTACTTTAAAAGTTAATTTATTAAAGCCGTCAAACGCATGCCAGCATATGTAAAACAGAAGATACACCGAATATTATATATATATATATATATATATATATATATATAGAGAGAGAGAGAGAGAGAGATAGAAGAAAAAGGAGTGATAAATATGCGACGATTGTCCAAATTTATTTCAAATTTCAATTGTTCAATGCAAGGTTGTCAGTAATAAACTAGTGTTTATTTTTCTTTCCTTAAGCCAAGGCTTTTCAAAGATCGAAATCTTATCATCAGAGGAGAAATACAGATGGATAAGTTGGCTTTCGATATATATATATATATATATATATACATATATATATATATATATATATATATATATATATATATATATATATATATATATCATGTGAAGACAAAAACACGGAGAACGACTACGTTACGATGAACACTACCTGTTACAAAAATTACTATTGAATATATCGTGAATTTTGCTCGCCAATGGGTTTATCTTCTCAATTGTATCTTTGATCCGAACGAGACAGAGATAGGGACACGACAAGTATAGATTCAAGCACTTCTAACGCAGTTTAAGTTGCAGATACGCATATAGTCTCCATTACAATAAGTTTTTATGAGACTGCCTTTGTGTTATCGTTTTTGTGTGCAGTTGATTTTCATGGTGCGAATTCCGATAGTTCGGAAATTGTAGGGATTTGCGATTAATGCCGATCAACTCCATAAATCTATAACATGTACGCTGTTCTCTGAACACGTTCGTATTGCGATCAGCCTTTCATAATTCAAGAAAGCTTCAGTGAATCTTCCATGAGTTTAGGCTTAAATGCATTGCGTTTCTAACGGTAAACAATATAACTTATGGATTAGTTTTCTTCTGCAAAAAACTGTGTTTCCAGCTATTGATCTTAAACCGCGATCACATCTATCTTAGTCTTCTCCGCTTCCCTCGTTCTCTGTCATTCTCTCCTGTTCTCTCTCTCTCTCTCTCTCTCTCTCTCTCTCTCTCTCTATATATATATATATATATATAGAGAGAGAGAGAGAGAGAGAGAGAGAGAGTAAGTCAGAGAGAGAGAGAGAGAGAGAGAAAGAGATTTACATGTAATATATATATATATATATATATATATATATATATATATATATATATATATATATGAGAAGAGAAGGATGAAGGTAATCCGACGTGATGGGAAAATGAAAAAGGAACACCAAAAAATGGATGTTTTTTATGTGTACATCAACGTTTCGTCTTTATTTATAAGACTTCATATATATATATATATATTCAGCGACTCGAAATTTAAAAAAAAAACAGGGAAGAATGAGGTAATATATATATAGGACTATTAAAAGTTTAAAAAGTTATTCCATCCGGATGAAACCGCGGTACGCCACTGAAATATGTAAAGTTTAGCTTTATTAAGGAAATTATTTGTATTTAGCTCTCACCTTTTTGCGATCGAGCATTTTATTGATTTCTTTTCAGCATAACCTATCGCACTATATATATATATATATATATATATATATATATATATATATATATATATATATATATATATATATATATATTAGTTAAGACATTCGATTATGCATGGGAATGAAAGTACTATTTATATATTCTAAGATGAAACAAGAAAGTCGTGTCTAAAGTTATTACTTTACATAGTTGAAGTTCAAAAGTAGAACACATGTTTATTCCATTATTCTAAAGACTTACACTTTTAATTATTCTTTTATAGCAGATTTCATCAAAAATTCCCGAAAATAAAGCGCTTGGAATTGAATAATAATTATCGACTTTTGATCCCTCGTACAGTGATACATTCAAAGTAGCTGCTTTTATTATCATATTGGTTAGTAATAAATAAAATAAAACAAAATATAACGTCGTTCATTTGAAAACATCTCAATACAAAATGTGTACGATAGTTTAATTGCTCATAAAATTTTAATCTAGAAAATTTCCGTTTGATCTTAGTATGAAATTCGTTTTTAATTCTGACCTGGACAGAAAAATATCATTTTCAAACCGGGGAAAAATGTGGAAATCTGTAAATTCCAAGACTGTCCTTAGCCTTGCTCATTCACTCATAAATAATTGATCCGATAGAGAAAGACTGAAACAAAGACTAATCTACTTCCAACATATAAAGTTATCTTGTCGGATTTTAAAGTCAACTCCAAATAGCATTTAAGCTGATAAATTGAACTTCTACTTAGTCAATTTTCATTGAATAGTGTTGTACCATGTTATAAGCAATATAATAATGTACTTTAGTACAATTTATTAAACAAATATTAAGTTAGGCCGGTACGAGCGATAATAATAAACAATTTAAAAATAAATATCAGCAAGCAGATAACTCATATTTTGATAGCAGAATATAATAGGGTTTTACATTGGCCATATTTTTATGATATTGTATTGGCATTTAACTGAAATGGTTTAAGCGATGTTTCAATTAACGTATATATTGGTAATATTTTTTATATATTTATAAAAAGTACATTCAGAAGTCTGTCTTACATAGAGAAACGTTTATAACTTTTTCTAGTTTAATGAAAATGTTTCCAATGTTGAAAATATTCATTATTCTTTGTGAATGGCCTAGAAATTATGAATTTTCCGTTGTTTTTTTTCACTGAAAATAATTGAAGAGTACATGACTTACCTATCTTTATTAGTTTTGTGTACGCCATTGTCTGTGTTGATAATATTAGAGAATGAGGTTACTTGAAACTTTTCCAGTTGCAAAGTTCTAGTTGAAACATTCCTAATATACTATATTAAACATGTTTACTACATGTGATACATCTGCTGCACATAGTCGCACATAGCGTTAACAGGAGAAGAAGTTAATACTCTACCATTTTAAAGTAAATGGTCACCCCAGTTCGAAGACACTGGTTTAATATTATATTGTTCTGATTTATCTTAATTATTAATAGATAGTACGATATAACCCGAAACATGTTGAACAGTGTCTGTAATATATTTTACGTATCCCAATAAAAGATGATGACAAGACACGCATAAATAATCGCGAGGATGACATGTATATTAAATAACTTGTGACGGCATTAACTAGCGAGTCCAAATGAGTTCACTGCGTCCTGCCTGAAAGCAGTCCACACGCGTTGATCGGCAGCTTCAACCATTACCGGTTCCAGCGACAAATACTCAAAACGCGAAGACTAGCTACAATCTCCAGGGCCCACATCACCGTTTTAATTCGTTATTTAACTTGGCAACCTTTTCGCTTCCTCCCACCAGAGAGCGGGATTGGGCCCACCGACTTGTAGATGAATTTCTCCTAAAAGCACCGAAGCATGTGTCCACGCTAGCGAAGTCTCCTTTTCAGAAGAGTCCGTTATGCGGATGTATCTTAAGCAGTACTTGTCGAAGTTTTCGCTTGTGAGAAAAAATTGGAGCACGGGTCAGGTATAGCAGACGTACAGCAGTATTACGCGCTTGGTATATCCTCAAGGCTGTTTGAAGCTTTATGTGAAAAGAACATAGAGTAAAACACAAGGACAAAATAGAAGAAACCCTATAAAACGCAGGCTGAAATGTAAATAAACAATAAAAATATTAAATTCGCATAGAATAAAGTCGTATGCACATTTAGTTTCATGATCAAAGAAGGGAGGCTCAATTTTACTAATAACTTATAATAATATAAAAGAAAATAACTTTCTTCAATTTTAATATAAACTAAATCGTTTCTTAGTTAAAAATATTCGTTCGAAGTTAAAAGTCTAAAAAAATATGTTAGAAGTTCGCTGATTTTTAGAAAAAATAAGACAAAACAATTCAATAAGAAAATACAAATTAAAAAACCGACGGGCACACGTAACCGTTTTCTCATCGATTAGCTTTGTCGTCTTATCGATTAGTTTTTTCTTGTTTTCTTATCGATTAATATTGTTTGAATTATTTTAAATAGTGAATATGAATTGAATTGCGAAGTAAGAGCGGGCGGGCGAAGCGAGAGCGACCGGGCGAAGCGAAATATTTTTAATATAAGCATATTTTAATTTTTTGGTAAATGATTTAAAACAAACCCAAAGACTCTCTCTCTCTCTTACTCTCTCTCTCTCTCTTACTCTCTCTCTATCTCTCTCTCTCTCTCTCTCTCTATCTCTCTCTCTATCTTTGTATATCTCTTATTTTTGCATAATGCTTCTTTTCCTATATATTTCAATCACATAAAATAGATGCTAAAATATTCGTCAGTTTTCGAATTAAGTAACGTTTAAAAAAGTTCCATTTTAATTGTATTAATTAGCCGCAATTCCAGTATATACAAATGAATGCATGTTGTTATTTATCATTGTTGTGAGCCTGTAAAGGGTCCGGAATAAAAAAAAAACGAACTCGGAGTTTAGCGAAAACAAGTATATTGAAATATATATAAAACAAGAGATAACAAGAGTGGTTGCACATTTGTCTTCACTGCCAGTATAGACTGGTGTGGTTCCAGATATTTAATTCCTTCCTACAACAGGAATATGTGGCACAAGGCCGAAGAGGGGAGAGAGTCAAACCAGCACCCCTAAACAAGGAGCACTCTGGCTTATAAAAAATGCATAGACATCCCCGTCGGCATTCCCCGATCAGGGCGCCCCAGGCAGTAAGCAATTAACTTACTCCACCCCAGAGAGGGGAGGCAAGGCCTTGGAGGGTTGACCTCCTAAGACTACCCAGGACTAATACCTCAGCCCGACAGATAAAAGGCTACCGAAATGGCCCAGTTTCTACCGGACTGATTGTCGAGAACGAATCCTCGACTGATATTGACAAGTTCGAAGTCTCTAAGCAACTGACGTTACAGAAAGACCGCACGGGCTTGCGTGCTTCCAATATTGAGAAACAGGTGCTCCCAGCATTTATGGTGAAGGGAAGAGTTAAAGTAGTCTGTATAGGTAAGATACCATAACACCCTCTCCCACAACTTCCCCCGAGGTGTCACAGTATTGTTTCCTTTTTGAATTGACGCTATTCTAAGGCTGCTGTCAAAAGTATCGTATCTGGTAACCATAAACATTTCCCTAGACAGTGCTGTCGGTGTCTTCCGATAGTCGTTCCCTAATTTGATTTAGATGTTTCTTATGAGAGACTGAGTGTCTCTATCAAATTTAGATTTGATATCTTATAGCTTTTAATTCTAGACATCTCATTTTAGTGCACATCTTAAAACTTTAAAAAATGTCTTCTTTGCTGCGACATTCAACTTCAAGACAAGTCACCTTATATTCCATAGTTTTCTCTAATTTTAACTTTTCTAATATATCTGTGGGTTGCAACTTTAGCGATTCCAGCTCGAGAACGATGATTTCACTCTCTTTAACCATCAACTTGTTTTTCTAAATAATTTAACTTAATTTCTTTCATTTTAGCTATTGGCAGCGTGCATTTTATGTCCTTATGTGCTTTAATTTTTGCCAACAATTTATTTTGAGTCCATTTAATACGATTACTACTGGTTGAAAAAAACTCTCTTTCGTGTTTCTGACTCGGTCGTCAGATTATTTATTTTCTGACCAACAATGTAGGTTTGTAACCCCCATCGGTAGAACCGCTGTATCAAGTATGTGCCACATAAAGTGTTTGCAGTTTTTAATTTAAACACTTTTACTTTTTGGATAGTTCTCTTTAAAGTAATGTCGATAATAATTTCATCCTCGAATTCAACTTTTTCACCAACTGTTGTGTTTGTTATTAACATGCCCGGTTCATCTAACCTTCTCCCTGTATGCATGGTGATAATCGACATATCTGAACTAGAATCTAATTGTAATTTTACATTTTTATTCAAGATTTTTACCTGTACATATATTCTTATGATATAATAAGTTATGGGCTCATCAAGATAGTGGAAGACATTACATTAACTGTGGAAGGTGTAAGAGCAAATATTGGTAGCGGTCAGAGATATTTAAACATTGCAAGAGGAGGAGACATAAGTCATGTTTATTGACAATCTTTAAAGTTAGTATCGAGGTAGGAATGGGGAGATTGATGGAAGAGGACGTTAGGGTTTCAAACATTTTGTACTTGTGTGTTATTTTCGTCAGACACTACACCTGAAATAAAGACGAAACGTTGATGAAAACATAAATATTATTTTTATGTTTTCCTTTTTTCGTAAATCGGCTGCACAGCAGCAAAATCAAAAACTACATGATGAATGAATGATCAAATTAGATTTAATAGACATTAAAATGTCATAAAATATCATAAAACATTATTATTTATTCAATGGAAGCATACACGCTATGTGAACATATATTGGACAATTATATATAGAATATATATCTATGTATAAGCATATATATATATATATATATATAAGTACATTTCCTAGTATGTCTTCGTTTTTAGGGGCAGACAATTTACCCCCCCCCTTTTTATTCCCTTTAATCTTGAATTCCCTCGTGTTTTAAATCTCAACGGTCTTATTACACTAAATTCAAATTTAAACAAACACACACAACACACTGAGCAAATAACGCGTCCCAACAAGAGTGTCATGTGACCTCACATTTCCAAAACAGATGACAACAGAAGCTGAAGAGAGCCGGATGGGTAAGACCTTCCGTGCTTGAAACCGACGGTACGAATGTTGTACTAATTTTTCAGTACCAGAATAAATAAATATATAAATATATATATATATATATATATATATATATATATATATATATATATATATATATATATATATAAAATAGTAACTCTGTCTGTGTGTGTGTCCGCCTGATTTTTGTGTCTTATTCTCACCCAAACCGCTAGACAGAATTGCTTGAAAATTTGCATGTGAGCTACTAACTTCTAGGTCAAAACCATAGGCTATATAAGAAATATATCACTTCAACGCTAGAGGACTCAAATGGGGCATCCCTCTACCTTAACTGAAACTTGTTTTCCCTGAGATTCAAATGAAATTAAACCATAGGTTAATGACCAAAAATGATGTGTATTCCCAAAATTTCAGCAGATTTTGATAATATACAGAAGGTTCTCGCCCGCTACTGAAAACTTCTTTTATTTTTGATTCAAATTAAATTTAAACCATAGGTAAATGACCAACAATGATGTCTATTCCCAAAATTTCAGAAAATTTGGATAATATTAAGATGATCAGCGGGGGGCACAACTCGTTAATTAAAAACTGTTTTCCATTTAATTCAAGTGAAATATATATTTATATATAAATATATATACATGTATATATATATATGTATATATACATATATATATATATATATATATATATATATATATATATATATATATATATAATCAAGGATAACACACCTCTGTTTGTGCTTGTCTGCCCCTAAAAACGAAGACATACTAGGAAATGTACTTTATATATGATTGTATTACCATGCATAATTTGTATGTGAACATAATGGAAGTATTTTTGCGTCTCTGGCTGCCCTTTAAAGGAGCTAATGCAATTTTCAAACATGTTACACAATGCAATTAATCTATTTATTAGCGTTAGTTTAAGAGTATAAACATATATCTGAATAGCTCGGTGAGTAAGATATCTATCTGACAGCATTAATATTGATGTTAAAGTTAACTCTCTCAACCATGATGTTGCATATGATGCTATCCCTCCCACACTCTAACCTGGGCAACACCGGGTAGCTCTGCTAGTATGGATATTAAAACAATAGTTAAAGGACAAACCACAGAATATAAAAGAAAAAATCGTATAAAAACATAATTTCCTCTTTAGATCAATCTTTTACACACACTCACACAAACTTATATATATAATATATACATATATATATATATATATATATATATATATATATATATATATATATATATATATATATATAATATAAAGAAATGAGGCTCGCTGATCTTTTTCTGAAACGCTCTTTCCGTTTCAGAAGCACATCACACATTTTTAATTATAACGACTATGATACGTGCGAAAAAAGAATAAAAACATTATTTCCACAGTTCACCAATAAGATCCATTTTGAAGGTACACTCGAAGAATGTCAAAGGTTATATCGGCCGAAATTGTGAGAATAACACCTGAAATGAGAACAACTGTCCGAAAAATACAAATGATACACAAAGAAATTAATATTTAAATCTCTCCTACATAAATGGGCAGTAGTATTTTAAAAAAACTAAATGTATATTAAGTTCATGTCTTAAATTATAAAACATTATATTCATATATTTAAAATTAAACTATATATTATTCTTATGTCTAACAATTATATGTTTTTGTAGTGTGTTATTTGTATGTTAATTATCTATATGATTTTATATGTTTCTGTATATAATTACCAAATAAATTTGTGCTTTTATTTAAATGTTGCGAATGAACTTTTACGGTATTTTTTGGATTCTTAATTTGACTTACATCTCCAAAGTACGTTTTTAACAATACATCAATTTTTGCAGAATTTCTTGTTTCATGTTAATTAAATTATCCTTAGACGTTATTATCTCGATCGTTCGATGCAAGGATACATAGGTTATATTATAAAACTTTACTAGGGGTATATTTATTTGCTCTAACTATAATGAACCATTTCAATTCATATGGTACGTTATTATTTCGTAGTTGTTATATATATTTAGCTAATGATGTTTGGTTATCGTTAGTGATAGCATTTAGTCTTATTGTACATGGGGATACGTGATTTCTATACATCAATTTAATGTACAGCCAGTTGATCCTATGTATGTTGCAGTAGAATTTCCATCTATAATATTACGTTTATAAACTATGTTTAAGTGTAAATATTTTCCACCTAATAGGCATTGGTTAACATGTTTACAAAAATATCGCCTCATTGCCTAACATTAGGGTCCTAACTGGGTGTTTTAATAGTTATTTAATAATTCATTATTTAGCTCCCGAATTATTTTATTATCATTAGAAGCTATAATGGTTGAATCTAAGTTGATAGATGTTGATTATGATAATTCTACAGTGGTTTTGTTAATAATCTTACCCAATCTACTATCTCAGGAGGGATTAGTTTCTATAATTTGGTAGAATTCCTTGGAATATTATTTAAGGATCTACTTACGGTATGAAGTTGTGAACCACATTGAATTACGTCGTCTATTTTTATTCTTCTTACTACTATCTTATAATGTTTTGTTTGGTGTATATTTAGATTTCCCATTACGCGTATATAAATTACAATTTGACTTTACGTTTATATTTTAGTTAGTGTGTTTCATGGTCATATTATATGATATAACTTGTTATGGTGTTTTAGTTACAAAGTGTCTATCTACACTACTATTCTGCGAACTCTTAACAGCATTAATTTCCTTATTATATTCTTCACTACAATAGTGTTTGTTATAATTGAATATCTGCTCATTTAGGCATAGCCTTCATATGCTCTTAGATATGTTTGATATGAAAATATTTTTACAATTTGTGGATGGTTTGAGTTACACTCCATGTAGTATAAAGTAGGGTGCGGTTGATTTTAGGCTTTTTAAATGATTTTCATATAAATCTAATATCATATCTCAAAATTTAACTTTTATTAGTAACTAGCGGGGGTACCCGGCGTTGCTCGGGGTCATAAAAACATATAATTGAAGAAAAATCGCGTGTGTCACATCTTTATGATCCCACCTCCTTTTCATCTGCAAAACAGTCCGAAGAGAAACGCAGATGGCGTTAACATGTTATTCAAACTAATCACTACAGTAGGTCTATCTAGGATATTGAGCACTTTTCTTCCGGATAATGCCGAGTATTTAGAAAATCAAGAAGAAGTAAAACCTGTCCTATACCGCAGAAGCACCCACCCGGTTGCTATACAACAGAAGTCTCGTGGTCCTATACCACAGAAGCACCCCCGGTTGCTATACCACAGAAGCCTTGTGGTCCTATACTGCAGCAGATCCCCCCGGATACTATACCGCAGAAGCCTTGTGGTCCTATATCGCATTAGCCCTCCTGGTTGCTATACTGCAGAAGCCTCGTTGCCCTATACCGCAGGAGCACCCCTGGTTGATATACCGCAGAAGCCTTGTGGTCCTATACCGCAGGAGCACCCGACCCCCCCCTGGTCGCTATACCGCAGAAGCCTCATAGCCCTATACCTCAGAAGCACCCCTGGTTGCTATACCGCAGAAGCACCGTCGGTTTCTATACCGCAGAAGCCTTGTGGTCCTATACTGCATTAGCACTCCCGGTGGCTATACATCAGAAGCCTTGTGGCCCTATACCGCAGAAGCACCTCCCCGGTTGTTATACCGCAGAAGCCTCGGGAACCTATACTGCAGAAGTACCCCCCCGGTTGCTATATTGCAGAAGCCTCATTGTCCTATACCGCATTAGCACTCCCGGTTGCTATACTGCAGAAGCCTCGTGGCTTTATACTGCAGAAGCACCTCCAGTCAAATACCGCAGAAGCATCCGCCACCGGTTGCTATAACGCAGAAGCCCTGTGGTCCTATAGAGCAGAAGCACCCCCGGTTCCTATACTGTAGAAGCCTCGTGGTCCTATACCACAGAAGCACCCCCCTTCCGGTGCCATACCACAGAAGACCCCCCCCCGGGTGCCATACCGCAGAAGCCTCAGGTTTCTATACTGCAGAAGAACCCCCCTGGGTGCCATACCGCAGAAGCCTCAGGTTTCTATACCGCAGAAGCACCCCCCCCAGGTGCTATAACGCAGAAGCACCCCATACCACAAAAGCCTCAGGATCCTATACCGCAGAAGAACTCCCCGGGTGCCACATCCCAGAAGCCTCAGGTGCCATACCACAGAAGCCTCAGGTTCCTATACCGCAGAAGAACCACCTGGGTGCTATACCGCAGAAGCACCCCTGGGTATCATACCGCAGAAGCCTCAGGTTCCTTTACCGCAGAAGCACTCCCCCGGTGCCATACCGCAGAAGTCTCAGATTCCTATACCGCAGAAGCCTCAGATGCTTATACCGCAGAAGCACCTCTCTGTTGCTATACTGCAGAATCCTCGTGGTCTTATATTGCAGAATCACCCTCCAGTTGCTATACCGCAGAAGCACCCCCCCGGTTGCCATACCGCAGAAGCACTCTGCCAGTTGCTATACCAAAGAAGACTTGAGGTCCTATATCGCAGAAGCACCCCATGGTTGCTATACCGCAGAAGAATCCCATGGTTGCTATACCGCAGAAGCCTCGTGGCCCTATACCGCAGAAGCACCCCTCCCCCCGGTTGTTATAGAGCAGAAGCTCTGTGGCACTATACTGCAGAAGCACCGTCCTGTTGCTATACTGCAGAAGCCTTGTAGTCTTATACCGCAGAAGCACCCCCCTGTTGCTATACTACAGTAGCCTCGTGGACCTATACTACAGAAGCATCCCCAGTTGCTAAACCGCAGAAGCACCCCCGGTTGCTATACCGCGGAAGTGTCAAGGTCCTATACCACAGTAGCACCCTTGGTTGCTATACCGGAGAAGCACCCCCCGGTTGCTATACCGCAGAAGCCTCATGGTCCTATACCATTGAAGCAACCCCCTACCCCCTGGTACTTTTACCGAAGAAGCCTCGTGGCACTATACCGCAGAAGCACCCCATGGTTGGTATACCGCTGAAGCACCCCCAGGTTTCTTTACTGCAGAATCACCCTTAGTTGCTATACCGCAGATGCATCCTATGGTTGCTAAACCGCAGAAGCACCCCCGGTTGCCATATTGCGGAAGCGTCAAGGTCCTATATCACAGTAGATCCCCTGGTTGCTATACCGGAGAAGCACCACCCGGTTTCTATACCGCAGAAGCCTCATGGTCCTATAGCGCAGAAGCACTCCCCCCTCCTGGTTATTTTACCGAAGTAGTCTCGTGGCACTATACCGCAGAAGCACCCCCTGGTTGGTATACTGCAGAAGCACCCCCAGGTTTCTTTACTACAGAAGCATCCCCCGGTCGCTATACCGCAGAAGTATGCTATGGTTACTATACCGCATAAGTATCCCATAGTTGCTATACCGCAGAAGCCTCATGTTCCTATACCACAGAAGCAACCCAATGGCTATACCGCAGAAGCACTCCCCTGGTGCCATACCTAAGAAGTCTCAGATTCGTATACCGCAGAAGCCTCAGATGCCTATACTGCAGAAGCACCTCCTGGTGCCATACCTAAGAAGTCTCAGATTCCTATACCGCAGAAGCCTCAGATGCCTATACCGAAGAAGCACCTCCTGGTTGCTATACCGCAGTAGCCTCGTGGACCTATACTACAGAAGCACCCCCAGTTGCTAAACCACAGAAGCACCCCCGGTTGCTATACCGCGGAAGCGTCAAGGTCCTATACCACAGTAGCACACCTGGTTGCTATACCGGAGAAGCACCCCCCGGTTGCTATACCGCAGAAGCCTCATGGTCCTATACCGCAGAACCACCCCCACACCCTGGTTATTTTATCGAAGAAGCCTTGTGGCACTATATTGCAGAAGCACCCCCTGGTTGGTATACCGCAGAAGCACCCCCAGGTTTCTTTACTGCAGAAGCACCCTTAGTTGCTATACCGCAGAAGCCTCGTGGTCCTATACTGCAGAAGCACCCCATTGTTTCTATACCGCAGAAGCATCCCCAGGTTGCTATACCGCAGAAGCCTCATGTTCTTATACCGCAGAAGCACCCCTAGTTTCTATACCGCAGAAGCCTCGTGTTCCTATACCGCAGAAGCACCCCCAGGTTGCTATACCGCAGATTCACTACCCTGGTGCCATACCTAAGAAGTCTCAGATTCCTATACCGCAGAAGTTTCAGATGCCTATACCGCAGAAGCACCCCCGGTTGCTATAACGCAAAAGCCTCATGGTCCATTACTGCGAAAGGACCCCATGGTTGCTATACCGCAGAAGCACCCTATGGTTGCTATACCGCAGAAGCATCCTATGGTTGCTATACCGCAGAAGCCTCATGGTCCTATACCACAGAAGCACCCCGGTTGCTATACCGCAGAAGCACCCCTGGTTGCTATACCGCAGAAGCACCCCCCTGGTTACTATACCACAGAAGCCTCGTGATCCTATACCGCAGAAACTCCACCCCCACCCCCGGTTATTATATCGCAGAAGCCTCATGGTCCTATACCGCTAAAGCCCCCTAGTTTCTATACCGCAGAAGCCTTGTGGTCCTATACTGCAGAAGCACACCATGGTTTCTATACCGCAGATGCACTCCCCTGGTGCCATACCTAAGAAGTCTCAGATTCCTATACCGCAGAAGTCTCAGATGGTTGCTATACTGCAGAACCCTCGTGGTCTTATATTGCAGAATCACCCTCTGCTAGCTATACCGCAGAAGCACCCCCGGTTGCTATAACGCAGAAGCACCCCCCGGTTGCTATAACGCAGAAGCGTCATGGTCCTTTACTGCAGAAGCACTCCATGGTTGCTATACCGCAGAAGCACCCCATGGTTGCTATACCGCAGAAGCACCCAATGGTTGCTATACCGCAGAAGCACCCAATGGTTGCTATACCGCAGAAGCATCCTATGTTTGCTCTACCGCAGAAGCCTCGTGGTCCTATACCACAGAAGCACCCCCAGTTGCTATACCGCAGAAGCACCCCCGGTTGCTATACCGCAGAAGCACCCCCCTGGTTAATATACCGCAGAAGCCTCATGGTCCTATACCGCAGAAACCCCCCCCCCACCCCCTAGTTATTATACCGCAGAAACCTCATGGTCCTATACCGCAGAAGCACCCCTAGTTTCTATACCGCAGAAGCCTCGTGGTCCTATACTGCAGAAGTATCTCATTGTTTCTATACCGCAGAAGCACCCCTAGGTTGCTATACCGCAGAAGCCTCATGGTCCCATACCGCAGAAGCACCCCTAGTTTCTATACCGCCGAAGCCTCGTGGTCCTATACTGCAGAAGCACCCAATGGTTTCTGTACCGCAGAAGCACCCCCGGTTGCTATACCGCAGAAGCGTCAAAGTCCTATACCACAGTAGCACCTTTGGTTGCTATACCGCAGAAGCACCCCCGGTTGCTATACCGCAGAAGCCTTGTGGTCCTATACTGCAGAAGCACATCTAGTTTCTATACCGCAGAAGCCTCGTGGTCCTATACTTCAGAAGCACCCCATGGTTTCTATACCACAGAAGCACCCCCAGGTTGCTATACCGCAGAAGCACTCCCCTGGTGCCATCTCAATATATATAAGGCAAAAATCTGTGTGTATGTATGTAACACTAAGACTTTTAAAATACTCAACAAACACCCCCGAATTAGATATTATTTTAACTGGCATAACCTCTGGACAATAATATCTAAAAAAAATGTTTAAAGATTCATTTTAAGGGGTCAAATAGCCATTTCTTTCGTTTAATGTGATCACGATTTTTAATGTTATCTTGTGCAACTGACGTCACATTGATAGGTACATGACGTCATAGTGGTAGGTTTGGATATTATTTTATGCTATAGTCACATTATTATTGTGTTTTTTTGCATTTTTCTTCGGACTATTGTCCTCATAAAAGGAATGGGAATAAGAGAGAGTTATTTTAGTATAGCTCTGGAGGCCTCGTTGGGTGCTTCTGCAGTATAGTGCCACAGGGCTTCTGCTCTATAACAATTGGGGGGAGAGGTGCTTCTGCGGTATAGAGCCACGAGGCTTCTGCGGTATAGCAACCTGGCGTGCTTCTGCAGTATAGCAACCTGGGGGTGCTTCTGCGGTATAGAAACCATGGGGTGCTTCTGCAGTATAGGACCACGAGGCTTCTGCGGTATAGAAACTACGGGTGCTTCTGCGGTATAGCAACCATGGGGTGCTTCTGCAGTAAAGGACCATGAGGCTTCTGCGTTATAGCAACCGGGGGGTGCTTCTGCAGTATAGCAACCGGGGGGTGATTCTGCAATATAAGACTACGAGGGTTCTGCAGTATAGCAACCAGGAGGTGCTTCTGTGGTATAGACATCTGAGACTTCTGCGGTATAGGAATCTGAGACTTCTTAGGTATGGCAGAAGCGTCAAAGTCCTATACCACAGTAGCACCTTTGGTTGCTATACCGCAGAAGCACCCCCGGTTGCTATACCGCAGAAGCCTTGTGGTCCTATACTGCAGAAGCACATCTAGTTTCTATACCGCAGAAGCCTCGTGGTCCTATACTTCAGAAGCACCCCATGGTTTCTATACCACAGAAGCACCCCCAGGTTGCTATACCGCAGAAGCACTCCCCTGGTGCCATACCTAAGAAGTCTCAGATTCCTATACCGCAGAAGTCTCAGATGTCTATACCACAGAAGCACCTCCTGGTTGCTATACTGCAGAACCCTCGTAGTCTTATATTGCAGAATCACCCCCCGGTTGCTATACTGCAGAAGCACCCCCCGGTTGCTATAACGCAGAAGCCTCATGGTCCTTTACTGCAGAAGCACCCCATGGTTGCTATACCGCAGAAGCACCCGTAGTTTCTATACCGCAGAAGCCTCGTGGTCCTATACTGCAGAAGCACCCCATGGTTTCTATACCGCAGAAGCACCCCCAGGTTGCTATACTGCAGAAGCACGCCAGGTTGCTATACCGCAGAAGCCTCGTGGCTCTATACCGCAGAAGCACCTCTCCCCCCAATTGTTATAGAGCAGAAGCCCTGTGGCACTATACTGCAGAAGCACCCAACGAGGCCTCCAGAGCTATACTAAAATAACTCTCTCTTATTCCCATTCCTTTTATGAGGACAATAGTCCGAAGAAAAATGCAAAAAAACACAATAATAATGTGACTATAGCATAAAATAATATCCAAACCTACCACTATGACGTCATGTACCTATCAATGTGACGTCAGTTGCACAAGATAACATTAAAAATCGTGATCACATTAAACGAAAGAAATGGCTATTTGACCCCTTAAAATGAATCTTTAAACATTTTTTTTAGATATTATTGTCCAGAGGTTATGCCAGTTAAAATAATATCTAATTCGGGGGTGTTTGTTGAGTATTTTAAAAGTCTTAGTGTTACATACATACACACAGATTTTTGCCTTATATATATTGAGATGAGATGAGATGAGATGAGATTGAGATGAGATGTCTGTGGTTATTTTTAGATCTAATTTCTTGAAGAAAGAGTCTAAAGACTTTTTATTAATTTTCCAAACTTCTATTACTATTTATTTATTTATTTATTTATGCTCTGGAGTTAAATAAATCAACATCTACTTAGCTTTAATTATGAAAGTCTGACTAACTATAATAAATATACACATGTATGTAAGATATCGTGTTTTTCAGAAAATAGTAAAATTCCCTAGGACAGGGAAGTATAAACGGACAAATTTAACCAAGCAAGGAGACCGCAAAAGCTTTGATTTCGCCGTTCCATCTGGGCATCGCGTGAAGATCACTGAGGCAGAAAACCGAAACAAATACACGGAACTTCTCATGAAAAAATATCAGTATAGAGTCAATACACACACACACACACACACACATATATATATATATATATATATATATCATTGACGATATCATTGCCACAAATCACACACTGGATACACCATGGCCATGTTCAACAAACATGCCACAAAAGCCCCAATCATTATGAAAGGTGAAACTGTCGAGGAAGTTGACAACTACATTTTCCGAAGGAAGATGGTGATAAGTGACGCTGATATCATGCCTGAAATCAAACAGCGAATTGCGCTTGGATGAACAGCCTTTTCCAAAGTAAACAACATCATGAAGAGTAGAATGCCCACGATGAACATTAGGCAAAACGTGTTCAATGAATACATCATGCCTGTTATGACATATGGTAGTGAAACATAGGCACTTAATAATGCAGCAATAGAAAAGCTAAGAGTGGCACAATACAAAATGGAACGCATTATGCTGGGTATCAGTTTACATGACAGAAAAAGAAACACCTGGATCAGACAGCAAACTGAAGTAAATGGCATCATAACTAACATACGAATGGCAAAACATAGATGGGCAGGTCGCTTTTCGAGATCTACAGACAACAGGTGGACATATAAAGCGACAGAATGGACCCCGAGGAAATGGAACAGACATAGATGAAGGCCAACAACCCGGCGGAGAGACGACCTCGATAGTCATCTCGTCAAGGTGGAAAAGAGCAAAGGGGGTAGCTTCTACCCTGATCATGATATATATATATATATATATATATATATATATATATATATATATATATATATATATATATATATATATACCATAATAATACAGATTACGTGGATCTGGCAATTATTGATTATATTGTGGTTTTTATATGTAGTGTCGGACGAAGGACACTAAAAATCTATTGTGATAAAAGAAAATGAACACATGAATTCTATCTGAAAATGATGACACACAGACTACATTACAATAATAACAAACACAAACTGCATTACAATAATACCAAACACAAACTGCATTACAATAATAACAAACACACACTGCATTACAATAATAACAAACACAAACTGCATTACGATAATAACAAACACAAACTGCATTACGATAATAACAAACACAAACAGCATTACAATAATAACAAACACAAACTGCATTACGATAATAACAAACACAAACAGCATTACAATAATAACAAACACAAACAGCATTACAATAATAACAAACACAAACTGCATTACAATAATAACAAACACAAACTGCATTACAATAATAACAAACACAAACTGCATTACAATAATAACAAACACAAACTGCATTACGATAATAACAAACACAAACAGCATTACAATAATAACAAACACAAACTGCATTACAATAATAACAAACACAAACTGCATTACAATAATAACAAACACAAACTGCATTACAATAATAACAAACACAAACTGCATTACAATAATAACAAACACAAACTGCATTACAATAATAACAAACACAAACTGCATTACAATAATAACAAACACAAACTGCATTACAATAATAACAAACACAAACAGCATTACGATAATAACAAACACAAACTGCATTACAATAATAACAAACACAAACTGCATTACGATAATAACAAACACAAACTGCATTACGATAATAACAAACACAAACAGCATTACGATAATAAAAAACACAAACTGCATTACGATAATAACAAACACAAACAGCATTACAATAATAACAAACACAAACTGCATTACAATAATAACAAACACAAACTGCATTACAATAATAACAAACACAAACTGCATTACAATAATAACAAACACAAACTGCATTACAATAATACCAAACACAAACTGAATTACAATAATAACAAACACAAACTGCATTACAATAATAACAAACACAAACTGCATTACAATAATAACAAACACAAACTGCATTACGATAATAACAAACACAAACAGCATTACAATAATAACAAACACAAACTGCATTACAATAATAACAAACACAAACTGCATTACAATAATACCAAACACAAACTGCATTACAATAATAACAAACACAAACTGCATTACAATAATAACAAACACAAACTGCATTACAATAATAACAAACACAAACTGCATTACAATAATAACAAACACAAACTGCATTACAATAATAACAAACACAAACTGCATTACAATAATAACAAACACAAACTGCATTACGATAATAACAAACACAAACAGCATTACAATAATAACAAACACAAACTGCATTACGATAATAACAAACACAAACTGCATTACAATAATAACAAACACAAACAGCATTACAATAATAACAAACACAAACTGCATTACAATAATAACAAACACAAACTGCATTACAATAATAACAAACACAAACTGCATTACGATAATAACAAACACAAACTGCATTACAATAATAACAAACACAAACTGCATTACAATAATAACAAACACAAACTGCATTACAATAATAACAAACACAAACTGCATTACAATAATAACAAACACAAACTGCATTACAATAATAACAAACACAAACTGCATTACAATAATAACAAACACAAACTGCATTACGATAATAACAAACACAAACAGCATTACGATAATAACAAACACAAACTGCATTACGATAATAACAAACACGAACAGCATTACAATAATAACAAACACAAACTGCATTACAATAATAACAAACACAAACTGCATTACAATAATAACAAACACAAACTGCATTACAATAATAACAAACACAAACTGCATTACGATAATAACAAACACAAACTGCATTACAATAATAACAAACACAAACTGCATTACGATAATAACAAACACAAACTGCATTACAATAATAACAAACACAAACAGCATTACGATAATAACAAACACAAACTGCATTACAATAATAACAAACACAAACTGCATTACAATAATAACAAACACAAACTGCATTACGATAATAACAAACACAAACAGCATTACGATAATAACAAACACAAACTGCATTACGATAATAACAAACACAAACAGCATTACAATAATAACAAACACAAACTGCATTACAATAATAACAAACACAAACTGCATTACAATAATAACAAACACAAACTGCATTACAATAATAACAAACACAAACTGCATTACAATAATACCAAACACAAACTGAATTACAATAATAACAAACACAAACTGCATTACAATAATAACAAACACAAACTGCATTACAATAATAACAAACACAAACTGCATTACAATAATAACAAACACAAACTGCATTACAATAATAACAAACACAAACTGCATTACGATAATAACAAACACAAACAGCATTACAATAATAACAAACACAAACTGCATTACGATAATAACAAACACAAACAGCATTACAATAATAACAAACACAAACAGCATTACAATAATAACAAACACAAACTGCATTACAATAATAACAAACACAAACTGCATTACAATAATAACAAACACAAACTGCATTACGATAATAACAAACACAAACTGCATTACAATAATAACAAACACAAACTGCATTACAATAATAACAAACACAAACTGCATTACAATAATAACAAACACAAACTGCATTACAATAATAACAAACACAAACTGCATTACAATAATAACAAACACAAACTGCATTACAATAATAACAAACACAAACTGCATTACAATAATAACAAACACAAACTGCATTACGATAATAACAAACACAAACTGCATTACGATAATAACAAACACAAACAGCATTACGATAATAACAAACACAAACTGCATTACGATAATAACAAACACGAACAGCATTACAATAATAACAAACACAAACTGCATTACAATAATAACAAACACAAACTGCATTACAATAATAACAAACACAAACTGCATTACGATAATAACAAACACAAACTGCATTACAATAATAACAAACACAAACTGCATTACGATAATAACAAACACAAACTGCATTACAATAATAACAAACACAAACAGCATTACGATAATAACAAACACAAACAGCATTACGATAATAAAAACACAAACTGCATTACAATAATAACAAACACAAACTGCATTACAATAATAACAAACACAAACTGCATTACGATAATAACAAACACAAACAGCATTACGATAATAACAAACACAAACTGCATTACGATAATAACAAACACAAACAGCATTACAATAATAACAAACACAAACTGCATTACAATAATAACAAACACAAACTGCATTACAATAATAACAAACACAAACTGCATTACGATAATAACAAACACAAACTGCATTACAATAATAACAAACACAAACTGCATTACGATAATAACAAACACAAACTGCATTACAATAATAACAAACACAAACAGCATTACGATAATAACAAACACAAACTGCATTACAATAATAACAAACACAAACTGCATTACAATAATAACAAACACAAACTGCATTACAATAATAACAAACACATCCTCACTGGATGCTTGTGATATCCAAACTTCTTTAATGTTCTGAGATTGGTTGAGTACGTACGGCGAACGGTACACACGGTTTGTAAAAATCTAATATCGCCGTATTCACTTCCATTTTTCCTTCGTGTAAGATGTGATTTATCAAAGTGTATTATTCTACGCGTCTTGTCCGACCGAGATAATATATTTACACTTATTCTTCTCGCTGACATGAAAAACTGACACCGCTCTCTACACCAGCACTGAATCCAGGATCAGCGAATTGTTTATCTATTACTGAGAATCCATCGACCAGACTAGACTAGACAAAGGGAAGACAGTCGGGCGGCACTTAAAGACGACAGATGATTAAAGAGAATTTCTATTTTTATCAATCAGAAAGGCTGGTTGAAATGCACATACACTGGTGGTATTGTAAATAAAATAAACAAATAAATGACATATAAAATTAGAGATAATCAGCGTTGAGAACATACTTAAAATATTGAATGACTTTGTGCAAGACTAAGTCCGTACGGATACCTGTTGCTTTTGTCTACATGAAATCAAATTTTCAGTCCGGAGTGTTCAGGAAAGAACATCATTTTCATATGAGTAACATATCAGGAGAAGTCCGGAGTGTTCAGGAAAGAACATCATTTTCATATGAGTAACATATCAGGAGAAGTCCGGAGTGTTCAGGAAAGAACATCATTTTCACATGAGTAACATATCAGGAGATACCCGAATTTCGTTAAACGATTACGTGCATAGCACATACAAATACATGAAATGAAGGCACGCATAATGACGCCCACAGCTAATAAGAAAATATTAGTAACTCACTAGGAGTTTTCAAACGAACCATGATCAGTTATTGCTCAGTGGCAATAACAAGTACTGTTCCCTGGAGGGTGAGTGTCAACATGCCTTCTTAGATTTTTAACACTCTCCGCTTATTTCGATAACCGTTGAAAATCAATTTGCTTTATCGAAACGGCTGTTTACACTTGCTTTCTTGCTGATAACGACTATTGTGTTTCTCTTGAATTTAGTTGGAGGTTTGCATGTCGCTTTCCCATCTGCTTTTCCAATCATCGCTGATCATTTTCTGTGGTACCACCCGATGTTGATGACACGGCAATGTTTGTTTTTTTTCTTTAAGAACCCATTATGTGATTTTACTTTATTTACCCTGTAAAGTATTAGTTCCTCTGGTTTTGTGTGATGTTATTTCTGTGTTTCTAGTTGTGTTTACACAGTGTTAATCGATTTCAGTTTATCTGTGATTGGTCGGTATTTTCTGGTTATGTGAGCTGATATATGCACTCGGATTTGTTTTCTTAAATTTCAGTTGTTTTCATCAGTACTTTGCTTTGAATGGTGTCTTTACTTTTGGTTCCAATTTTATACTAGTGTTTTTTTCCACATTTTTTTTAGAAATGTTGCTAGCATTTCTACAAGTTTCTTAATGTTTAATATTATTTTCATCTCTGTGGCAAGTTCCATGTATTTTTTTCGGGTGTCTGTCTGGGTGATATTTACGCGGTGCCCTGCTGCGACGGCGAAATCTAAGATTTCATAGTTTTTTTCTTCGTCTTATTGATTATTATAACGTCTTGTCTCCTTGCGTATGCAAGCTTATCTGTTTATACTTCCATGTCCCAGAGGATCTTATGATTTATTAAAAAATAATATGCTGAATATTCTGGTTGTAGCTATTAGGTTTTCTCGCTTCTTTATTTTTTAAAAAACTTTTGCAAATAGTTTCAGCCTGTTCATATATATTTTAGTCTATCTGAATTTTCGCTACATCGTACCTTCATTTTGTTTGTGGCATGAATCGATGCTAGTTTCGTTTCGTTTTTTTAGAGCGTATAAGATTGTGATGTTTTTTTTTTTATCTACCGAGCAATTTTAGTTCTTTGGATTACTGTAGTGTTCTTTTTTTGTTCGCACTGTTTCATCATCATCATCATCATCATCATCATCATCATCATCATCATCATCATCATCATCATGTTATTATTATTGTTATTATTGTTATTTTACTCACTAAGAGTTTTCACACAAGTCATTGTCAGCCATTGCAAATTAACGACAACCAGTGGTGTTCCGCAAGTTTCAGCAAGTTTAAGATTTCCAGCACTCTCCACTTATTTTGTGTTTCTATCTAGCAACGACCGTTTGTCCTTTCTGTAATTTTAATGGCAATAAGCCTCCTCAAGTCTCTAGTACTCTCGTGTCGGTTGCCCTAAAAGTGCTCTACTAAGTTCTAATCCTAGGTTCGTTTCTTTCCAAGACACATTATCTCTAAATCACATTGGCACGAAACTGCTTTCCTACAGACTACAACATAGTCGTTCTCAAGTTCGATGTTAACAAATACCTGCAATCAAACTTTTCTCATTTCATCAAACGTTGTTAATCTTCTTTTTGTAATTTTTCATCATCCAGTTGATAATCTTATTCTCGAGAGACTTTTGGCTTTTGTAAGTTGCGACACATTAATATATAAAAATGTAATCTTAATTTTGTCATTGAAGACGGATAGTTATAAGATGTATATTGGACTTTTTCGGCCAAGAATTACCGGCTAATCTCTCCTTTTCAAAGCATTGGTCGTCATAAACTATCCCAACACAGCTTGTGCTTTTCTCACTTTTGGTATCTTCTTATCAAAAACTCAATTTGCCCATTCGAATAATCAGTTTCTCGTGACCTCAGATAGAAACTCTATCTGCGTGTAACCTATAGCGTTCGAATAAAAACTGTCTGTTGACATCATGTCAACCAATCACATGCATCTCTTGATTATAATCCGCACCTGCGCATCAGTTGTCTCTTTGATAGCATCCGCCAAATATTAAGATCGCTATATCCGGTTTCTTTAATGGTTTATGTATAATATAAAGCCATCTGTCATATAGTATATTTCTATTTCTGTACAATCTCACTGTCCTGTAATATGAACTAGGCTGACACACTTTCAAAGAACTCCTCGTCTGTGGAACACATTGATACGGTATTGCTTTGTTCCTAACGACATTAAAGTCGTCTTCAAATTCAATGTAAATAAATACTTGTCGAGCCGTCCTCATAAGTAATCAAATTTTGTCCATTCCATTCATCGATTTCAATCCTTTCATAGTATTGTTCACCATTCAACTGACAATCGAATTAATTCTTATCCTCGAGTGACTTTTAGCCTTGGTAGTTGTAACTCATTAGTATAAAAAAAATAATAATTAAAAAATAACTATGGAACAGTGGAATCCTCGGTCTTGTGCTGGTCTTGTGCTGGTCTTGTGCCGCTATTTATTTGCCTCTCCACGAGGGAAGACTTAATGTGCGGAAACCTCAGATCCCTCAAAAGGGGCAATCTGGGTTGGAACAAAAATAAACATTGTCTCAGTCTCAAAGGATTTTTCATACAATGACAGAAGATAGCATGTATGACCTGTAGTATCACAACAGGGACTACATTTTGATCTTAGTAGATAACTTTAGTATATGTATAATATATAGCCGCATGTTCTAGAGAATATCACCATTTACGTACTACCTTCCTCTAATATGAACTGTTGTTAGAGACTATTTAAGAGTGTACTTAACTATCTGCATTTCTCTTTTGTCTTGCATTCGTTCTTGAGTCAATGGATTACTTACTAAAGACATGAGCTATGTGATATATTATTAAGGGAAAAAGTTATAATAGTGTTAAGCAGGAAGAGATTTAAATTGACGTTGGGAAGCAAGATATAAGATATTGGCCCATATAATCCAAGACCGATATTATAAGAGCGGTGAATTACATGATATAAGTCAGAGAGAGTGAAAATGATAAATGGAAACTTTGTAAGATATGACTCACTTGATGAGCTATTTGTAAACTGCGGCTACTTAGAACAATAAAAATGGAAGTTGCTTTTTACAACATCACTAACTCTGAAAACTAAAGAGTATTTTAGCATACATTTTTGTGTGAGTAAAATATATAGAAAAAAAGCTTATGGAGAATAAAGGAATATTTTAGTATGCATGTAATGTGATTAAAGTATATAACCTTAGGGAAACAAACCTTGATTAACTCAAAGTTAGTTCTGCCATGTCTGTGTATATACAATCCTATACGTTTTACATTTTAGATAACATTTATAGGAGCATACCGTTATCGATGAAATAGAAAGTTTTCAGAAATCAATGTAAATACAGGATGTAAATAATATAAATTGAATTTTATTCATAGACGTCGTTTCTCACCTGAATTAAATAAAACATTAAGCTATTACATATATTGTAAGGATGGAAACGTATATGAGGAGTGAAAATATATTTTATTTTTTCTAAAACACTTTAAAAAACATGTATAATTTAATAAAGTAAGCATATCAATCAGAAATAGATAAAGAAGACATTAAAATGCACGTGTGTTTACTTGAAATCACGGGCATCTATCTATTACTACTGCAAAACCTTATCCGAATCAAAGAACTCCTAATATTTCAATCCATAATAATGACCAATGCGAATTTATTTGTACATTTGCAATATATATATATATATATATATATATATATATATATATATATATATATATATATTCAGGCAAATTTCAATTTTCCAAATAGTCCATTGAGTTTATCGGTCAAATTGGTGTATATCAGTTCCGTGCGTTTCTTGTACCATTTACTAAACAATAAAAGACAGTAGTCATAAACACACTAAGACAAAACTCGCCAAATGATGAATTTATGAAAATACTTGCGAAAAAGGATATAAAGTATTTAACAAAAAAGAAACGCAAACCTTGTAACTTATATACACTAATGTAGCGAAATACTTAATGACCTATTCAGAAATTAAATTTTAAAAAGCCACATAAAACAAAAACATCCGTGTTAATTAATAAAAA
The DNA here is from genome assembly GCA_963556195.1 of Sepiola atlantica. Taxonomy (NCBI): domain Eukaryota; kingdom Metazoa; phylum Mollusca; class Cephalopoda; order Sepiida; family Sepiolidae; genus Sepiola; species Sepiola atlantica. The sequence continues at coordinate 194,184,568 of OY744521.1, read as the reverse complement.
ATTGCTTGAATGAACACACGCCACCTAAATACATAACATTGGTTCTTTCTAGTGTTTTGGGGGTTGGGAAAGAGTTGTTTTTTACTACATGATTTCGGGTTTTAAATATGTGGCAAAAACAACGCCTCTACAACCCCAACATCACTAGAAAGAACCAATGTTATTTATGAGTTTAAATGCTCTTTGGGAGAATATAACTCCCATAATAATAAGAAAGCTAATAGCTACACTGGTTTTACAAGCACTATCCTATCCCGCCGCCTCGCCATGCATCTTATAAACTCTAGCTCAATTTACCAACATCTACAAAAACATAACTGCCCTCCCTCTGATTTAAGGAACATTCTAGTTAATAACACAAAGATTATACATTCCGAAACCAATTTTAAAAATGCAAATAATACGGGAAGCTGTCTACATAAAAACACAACAACTTAAAATTAATAACAACACATATGGAACCAGTGTTAATATTTTAAAATGCTTAACGTAATGCGATTTTGTTCTGTGATGCCATTCTAGCGTTGCTAAATTTAAATCGTCAACAACTTTCCGGAACAATGCGAAAAACGTTCTCTGTGCGTTTCTCTTCCGTCTTTAAACAAATTATCTCTTTCTCCAGCTTTTGCTTTAGACAGTGAGGATATTTCGATGAAGAATCGAAAACGTTCGTGAAACCTATGGAACATTTATTATTTTTTATTTTAATACAAAAAGACCACCAGAAAAATGGAAAATATAAAAAAGTATAATTAAACGGACGAATTCTGTTATTTTTAACATTGTTTCCATAAATTAGAAAATGCTGTCTAAATACACACACACACGTGTATATATATATATATATATATATATAAATATATATATATATACTATTAAATTGTTAATACCTACAGACGCTAGCGTTTCAAGCTTATTGCTCTCATCAGTGCAGGAAGGTAACAATTTCAGACAGTCGGGAGGCGCGAACCAGTTTCACAGAGTCAGCCTAGAATCCGTAGGCAGTCGCCATATCCACTTGGCCAACGGAAACCTGTCACGTAATTAATGGAAATTAAGACCTATATGTACTTAGAAGCGGGCACAGATAGAAGACTAGTCGAGAGAGTTCAACGAACGTCTCGAAACTTTGCATTAGAGCTTTTTGACAGTCTATTTTTAACATTCCCGATAGTGCTCAACTTTAATTTCTTAAAGGGGCTTATTATAATATCTATAAATACATATTAAATAATTAATACCTATATATATATATATATATATATATATATATATATGTATGTATGTATGTTAATACATATATATCCGCTCCGTCACGTAAAATGTAACGAATAAATCACTGCCGGACGAAAGCATTTCAAGTATTGTAGAAGATGTGTAGAGCGAGTGACTTACCAGAATGTAACTGCTGGCGACTGAGAATGTTCTCCCAGCATCGAAGACGAAGTCTGCTTATTCCAAGGAATGTATACTAGTGAACGAAGGTGTTTTATTGTTATCAACACTTTCCTCGCTACTGGAGAGTGACTTAAATTGTCAATTTCTCACCAGATTGAAAGTTAGTTACTGTACTTAAGTAGAGGGTCGCGAAGGAAGTTTGTATTTTGTTCGCAACCTTGCTCTTTGGCTAGCTCTCTTCTGGGTGACCTGATGATTTCTAACATTTCCGATAGTGCTCAACTAATGATCGACAATTTGCGAATAAAATGAAAAAGACGCGACACAACTTCCTAAACAAACGACATCTAATTTTAATAACAACAAACAGCGGAAACCCGTTCGATACATTAAAGCTTGTTGTTTCACTTTCCTTTCTGAGATATGGAGGCCTCTTACACATCCACTGTGGCAGATTCCAAGAAGCACCATCTTACACAGATCTCCATTTAAACAAATTAAAATCAAAGGAAGGTTTCGATCGTTACATAGAGCGGCAATTAATCCTGTTATATTCTCAGTAGTCCGTCGGAAAATTTTTTAGTCCATCATTAAAATAGAGATCTCTATCTGCACACTCTAGATTGTATTTGTCTCTAATGAGGAGAGTGAGAGAGATAGAATCTTATTAGTTAAATTCTCAAATGGCTATAGGAAAAAGAAATGAGAAGATCTCTGTTCCTCTCTACATCTACCGGAGGTTGGTTGTTATTTGAATCAACGTTCTCGTCCATAGACATCGTAATCCACTCTGAATAGAACTTCTTCATCGTTTGAAGTGAGACTCCGTCAGGCGCAGATCACGAGACCAACGTTCAACCGTCGTGAAATAGAGAGCGACTGATTGAGTTTCCACAACTTTTCATCCAGATTTGAAAATTGTATGGGAAATTTCTTTATTTCTTGGAAAAATGTTCGAGTTCCGCCATATTTACCACAAGCTCGTTCTTAGTGTTTCAGAGATTACGGTTGTTGCTTTTTTTTCAACACCATCCTACACATATAATAACAATTGGAAGGATGAGAGGTCAGGTATATGTGCTGCAAAATAATAGAAATCCAACAACAACTATTTCCCATTTTGTGTGGAAGTATGTCAAGCAACAAAATCTGGCCGCAACACACGCCTCTTGAGTTGCTACCCTCTCTCAGGCTTTGGTCACAGACACCAATACCTTCACGTAGTCATCTGGATTGAGTCTGAGAACATGTTCAAATACGACGTAACCGTTTCTGGAGACATGTACAAAATATGGCTTATTCAGAAATTATTCTCTCATTACACGTTTCTCATTGGCTTTGTCTACCATACATGTGTGCGTCTCTTGTACGAGTAAAAGCGATGGTTTTCATTTAGGTCTAGCTGAATGTTTTCGACTCAAACGCCAATGTCTCCTGCCAAAGACCGAATTTCCTGACTCAGATAATCCATCACAGTCGTGCATTGCTAGATGAACTTTCGTTTACTGTCCCAGTAAGAACGACTGATTCTGGTCTAAATGTGTTGATTATCAACATGCATAGATTGAGATGGTTAAATATACCGACCATGCTAAGAATTTAAAAAAATACCCAGAACGATGATTGGTGGAAACCTAAAATTCGAGGATGAAATTATTACTGACATTATTTTAAACAGAACTACCACAAAATAACACACACACACAATTTATTTGGCACATACTTCATGCAGCGATTCAACTTATGGGGGTAAGCAACCAACACTTTTAGGCAGAAAATAAAAGATCTGACGACCTAGTCAGAAGAACAAAGCAAGAAATCTGTTTCACCCATTAAAAACTAGATGAAATAGACTCAAAATAAATTGTCTGCAGAAATTAAAGCACACACGGACACAGAATTCACTCTAAGAATAAGTTACACCAAACTGAAAGAAAATCAAATTCTTTCGATAACCAGTTGATGGTAAAAAGAGTGAACTCATGGTTCCAGAGCTGGAATCGCTAATATTCCAACTCAAAGATGTCTTAGAAGAGCTAAAGAATATGGAAGGTCAGGTGACTTTTCTTGAAATTGAATGTCGTTGTAAAGAAGACAGTTTTTCCAAGTTTAAATATGTGCTATAAACTCAGAAGTCTAGAATTAAAAACTGGAAGATTACAGGATTTATGTTGTTAAAGTATAACAGTTCTCTCATAAGAGACACCTAAATAAAATTAGGGAACGACTATCGGAAGAAATCGACAGCACTCCCCAGGAAAAAAGTTTATGGCCACCGGATACGATAATTTTGGCACACGACTATTCCAAGCAGCATCAGAACAGCGTCAAGCTAAAAAGAAAATGATACTGTGAGTCCTAAGGAGGAAAGGCTTGGGAGGGAGTGTAATGTTGCCTTATCTATACGGACTACTTGAACTCTACTTCTTACCATAAATACTGAGAGCACATGCTTCTCAGTGTTCGTAAAACACCTATCTATACTGGCAGTAATGACAGACGTATAACAACTCTTTTTCTCTGTTGTATTATACGTTTTTCAATACACTTGTTTCTCAAACTCCGAGTTCGTGTTTTCCTTTCGGACCCTTTACAGGCCCACCACAACTATTTATAGTATACTCAAAAAGTTATAATCGAAATATACTTCATGATATAATACAGAACCTCAGCTAGAAGAAATATGATGAGTTAGATTCCCATTTAAGAACAAAGTTTTCTTGGAGTAAACGGTGTGAAGTGTTAGTAGCTAAAACGATATCTGATTACTAACTGGAAGTCATGTCTCCATAAAAAAGCAGAAATGCTATATCATAGAATTATGATACAAATAAGTTCGATAATGGATTTGTTATTGTCGGGTTTAGACAGACTTCTGTTCAGTCATAAGAGGTCCACCCTCCCAGGCTTTATATTCTCTATGAGAAGAGGTTAGAGGATCGGACATAGCAGAGGAAGCCTATTCTTGAGGTCAGTTGTTGAACAGTTGGTTCACGTCTATGAAGGAGGTGTCATTCATCGTTGGTAGTCTGTATGATCTCTACTTGCCTCGCTATTTCTCGTCTATCGTCTTATATATGCCAGCGAGGAGATGCAGTTTGGTTAAATTGGTAGACTTTAGGCAAGAAGTGATCAAGCGGCACTTGTTGTTGAAAGTTCGGTCGAATTTATTGGCACGGATTGATCTCTCTTAAACAGGACACGCGTAGTCCAAAGAGGAATAGAACACCGCATGAACAGTAAATTTTAGTGTGTGTGCTGCTGCTTCCTACTTGAAGTTGATCAGTTGTTTTAGGATGTTGTTCCGGGAACTGACTTGCATTCAAGACACCTTGGTGTTAACGTGTCGGTTGGCTACCCTGTTATAAATTTATATGATTTATACGTGACCAGTAAGAAAATGCGTTATTAGCCGGGAAGAAGGGGTGAGTTTATTGCAAATCGTCCGGCTTACAAAAATACCTGAGCAGCTTCGTCAACATTCTCCGGAAGGGGCTACCGGAGAATGTTGACGGAGCTGCTCAGGTATTTTTGCAAGCCAGAATGCGTTTATCCTAGTGCGCTGGCTTCTCAAATCAACACTAGTGTCTACCTCCTGGCAAGGAGATAAATAATACGTTAGATCTGTCGGATGGTTTTGGACAAGAGTTAAACATTTTCGAAATGTTTAATTTTCCGAAAATTTTAATTTATCTGGAATCGTAGCTGCCTTTCGTTTTGGAGGTCTGTACACAAAGTCACTGCTAGGTGGACAGAGGGAGTTTTCAGACCCGAGTGGGATCGAACCCGGGTCGTCCAGCCCAAAGACAAGTGCTATAACCACTCGTCCACAGGCCCTCCTCACCCACCAGTAAATGGGTACCTGACTAAAACTCAGGGAAGGTTCAAGGCAGCGGAAGGAGAGGGATGGGCTCAGCCTTCCATATGCTGTGCCCTAGACACGGTGATTCTTAACAAATCACCGCCGCTACGGCCATTGGCAGTGTGCGATATCGGAAACGACACTCGTGCGCGTCCAGGCTATGCGACCTTTACCTTTACTTTTTACACTAAGTCACCTTATATACTTTTTCTTTTAATCTGAGATGGTGATTAGTTAGCAAGTGAACGTCTTTTAAGCACACACCTTATTACGAATACTAACATGACAAGAAAACTATTTTAAACGGACAAATTAAGTTATTGATGCAAATGATGAAGTTGGCAACACTTTTCGAAACACTTAATGTTAGTTCATTATTGTCGCTTTTATTGTTCCCATTGAAGTGTAAACGTAGCCGTAAGCGTGAATGGTGCATGGAATTAATAACTGTATTGCTTCTATTATGTCATGTAGCTTCAGAAATTGGTGAAACTTCTACAGAAAGAACGATGAAGCGTGTTCAAAACACCGGACGGAAAGTCCGCAATACGGACAGCAATTGCATGAACTAACACACATACTGATCTCCGAGAGATTACGATGAAAATCTCACGTATACATTATATTCGTGGTGTCTATTTCTTCATGTTTGGGGATGAAATTATAAACAAAGCCCTATACAAAGATAAAACACAACTTTTATTGAGTAATTTTTTACGAGGCATACAATGCTGGTTTTAATTTTGGAATCGGGTATTTTACAATGATAGCGTGGGGTTTCCGTTCATAAAGCGTATCAATAAACTGCAAAGAGGATATTTTACTTCATTTCATTTTGCGTTTTTTTTTTTGCTTATGATTCAATTTTGAAAGAACAGGAAAGCTGCGTTACTCAATAATTCTCGGCTAATATCTCATCTTCTTACTGGTCACGTATAAAATCATATAACTTTATAAGCGGGAAGCCAACCGACATGTTAACATCATGTGGTCTGGAATACAACTCAAGACCCGTACTAACTCGATACCTTAGCGTACCCCTGGAGCGTACCCTCTCAAAAACACGAAATTGAAAGTCAGTCAACATAATAAAATCGTAAAAAAACTGATCAACTTCAAGTGGGTAAACATAACACACACGGACACAGATGTAGTGTATTAGCGCTGTTCTATTCTTATTTGGCTTACACGTGTTCTGTTAAGGGAGAATCAATCCGTGCCAATAAATTAGACCGAACTTTCAACAACTGCCGCTTGATCACTTCTTGCCTAAAGTCTTCCAATTTAAACAAACTGCATCTCCTCGCTGGCATATATAAGATGAGATACAGGAAATAGCCAGCTGAATAGAGATCACAAAGGTTACCAAATACGATCTCCTTCATGGACGTAAACCAACTGTTCAACAACTGAAATCAAGAAAAGACATCCTCTGCCATATCAAGCCTCGAACAACATCTTCGAAATAGACTAGAGTATATCAGGGCTAAAAAGTGCGCCACATGCTGTCATAGGAATTTCTTTTTCTTTCCTGGTCAGGCGCGGCCCGGGTCCAGTAGAGGATACTTAACCGCCTAATAAAGGGAATGTGGCTATCAAAAGCTGATATGGTCATATGTAGCTAAAAGAACTGATGCAACCATATGCGAATATAGTGAGGAAAACCATACGATACAGCAACCCTTTGTCTGCCCACTACTACCTAACTGGAGCAACTAGAAAAATATTGTACAGTTTAAGTATGATGCAAAATGTTGCAGAAAGAAGTAGGAACTTTTATATAATCACATGTTTGAAAGTCACGCAAAGAATATATCGCTTTAATAAGTCGAAAATTCAACTATTATTATCAATAAAGGTGGAGACGTTGGTTAAGTGGATAACGACGCGGACTGACGACGTATGATAAGTTCGAACCCAGTCGGTTCCATAAAATCACATTTACTATTATGTAGTCTCTCCTGCAAAATACCAACTACAAAATCAAGCCGGTCAACAAACTTGTAACATGTTGATTCATATGAATTTACTACTTTTTTTACTAAATGGAATATTCGTTTAAGTCTGAGTTAACGTATATTGAGACATAATTGGAGCATTGAATAAGGACAATAAATCGTATATATATAAAATATAAAGCAATTCAAAATATTATGCTATAGTGAAAAGAGGACTGAAGTTATAGGCTTAGAGATGTTTACATTCTATGTAAGTCCTCGTTAAAAATTCGTGAGATAATCTGAATTTGCTAAAATTCGAAGAGTCTGTATGATGTTCTTTGTTTATGTTTTAATTAATAGTAAAATCTAAAGAACAGGTTAATCACCCCAAAATACCACACTTGGGACCTTTAATAAAACCTTTAAAAAAATCCACAATTCTTTTTTTCAATCCAACCATATTTGATGCAAATAAACTTCAGTCAATGACTGACTTATCCATAAAGTTTCAGTCATGAATGTTCAACAGTTTTTCATTGCCGTTTAATAATATGAGGGGCACTTCGGTGATCGTCTCATCAGTATGAGATGTGCTCATGAATCTGCTTCACACTTACCGGATCTCAGACACCTTAAAGCGTTATATCAAAGATAATATGTATCGAAAAGTCTCACGGACCTTCTTGAATTAAAGAGGATCATCGCAGCCCAAATCAGGGCAATTCCCCAAAAAGGAGTGTATCAGCATTATTGACATTTTTGTACGTCGTATCCTGGTGTTTTTATCATTGACAAGAGATAAAAAAGACTGTTGGACATTCATGACTGAAATTTAGTGGACAAGTCAAGTAGCGACTGAAGGTTATTTATACTAAATATGGTTGAATTGCCGAAAAAGGATTGTGAATTCTATTAATAATTCCGTGTGTAGCATTTCTTTTGGGTGTTACCCTATGAACAAATTTTCGGGGCGGAGAGGGGGGCATCATCGTCCAGAGATCTATTTAATAAGGGCAAGAGATCAGCCGCGTTAATTTCAAAGCAATTAAAACAAAATCAGTTCGTTATTAGAGATAAGTTAACTGAAGGTATTTGATTACCCGGTTAACTACTTCAAACTTGTTTGATGGAAATGTATTCCGTATTTAAAAGAAGACAAAAATGACTTGGTTTCTATTTTGACAATTTTGAGCATTTCACATAATTTAAGATGGCGGCTCTTGCCATATTGGATATTGGTCAATTTTCCGAATTTTGATATCAGTAACATAGAAAATCGGATAATACCATTTTGGCACCAAGATCTTTGGCATCAGATCGTTTTGCGCAGGAAAACATTTGAGCCGAAATCTACTAATACTAAGATGCTTCGAAATTTAGCGTTTTATAGTAAAAAGTAAAATGGTCGACCATAGTTGAGGACGACCCGAATGCTTTCTTTTCATAAGTTACTACACCAACATGTAGGGAAGAGCGTCACTCGTTTTCCTTACGTCACCTTATAATGCTGAGCGTTTTTTTAAAAAAAAAGAATCGGGTACAATTTTTGAGTGTTTGGTATGACTCGACCGAGGATTTTACCGGAGTCTCCCGATTCTATTAGCCTATGCTCTAACCATTAATTCAAATAGATGATTTTAAATATATTTTTCTCATGAAGATTGCAGATGTTCCAATGTCATATGTATTGAAGACTCGCCCTTTTATCCACAAGTTTTCTATTTAATAATCACATATCTACTCTCTATAGACATTTCTAATGTATTTATTCATAGCGGTAATCTTGGAAATCTGCGATAATTAGTTCTCCTCGCTCTCTCTCAGTTTCTATTTGTACTTTTGGCCAACTCCCTCTCTTTATATCTCTCTACCTTTTTCCATATCTGAATACATGTGTTTATCCTTTTCTCCCCATCTTTCTGTTATTCTGTCTCTCTGGCAAACTCTAAACTAAGATTAATATGCCAATATTTGATTCAGTGTAATTATTTCTAATTATGTAATTGCATTTCTATGGTGTATCTTAATATATAATGGTAAAAGGGAATTGCATTTTATTCATCGAAGTTTGGGATTAGTCCCCTAAAGAATAATCCAAAGAATCCTATTTTAATTATTCTAGGAGACTAAACTTTTCCCTCAGTCGAAAATACTATTGTATTGCTATTAGACAGCACTTTGTTGAAAAAAAGTGTTGCGCCCAAAACTATAAAATGAAGTATTTAATATCTTGCACGGAGCAGATTCCAAATAACATTTCGATATTATTGAGTCCGTCTCTATCGCCATTCGTAAACCTTCTAAGTGTCGACAGAAGAAATTCGTCCGATCGTTAAATGTCTTAGGGAAACTGTGATCCCTCCCTAAGTTCATATATATATATATATATATATATATATATATATATATATATATATATATATATATATATATATATATATATAGTACACGTATTGTATTAGTTTCTGTAAATGTAAATTCGTTGAAACTCAAGTGTTTATAAAAAGTGCTCAATGACAAGTAAAGCTGTTCTTAAGTATAAATTATTATACGTATATATATATATATATATATATATATATATATATAGAGAGAGAGAGAGAGAGTGTGTGTGAGAGAGAGAGAGAGAGAAGTAAAAGATGAGAATAAAAATTGTAAAAATTTAATATCTATTATACAAAACAAGTGTGTAAAATAGAAGAAATTCATTTTTCCTTCCTTAAGCCATGGTATTTTAAAGAATGCGATTATCATCGTCATAGGAATACAAACAGATAAGTTGCTAAGTGAAATAACCAAAAGTATTTTTCTATTCATCTTTATATCATATTATCTTTATACATTCGTGTACGGGTTCGAATTATGTGACCGGTATCTTCCACACTGATGATTTCACGGCGATGAAACGCATACGAATGTGGATGACAACTAGATATTTGTAATTAAATAATTATATATATATATATATATATATATATATATATATATATACATTAATAATAGAGTTTATGTATCTGTCTGTCTGTCTGAAGCCGAAACTCCATTAGAGTAGCATGGTTATTTACTAAGTCCGCCAGCTTCCTTATATACTGCTAGAAAAATCACCGGAAACACTATGCGGGTTTCTCAATTTACATAATCAATTGCTTATCAACTTCTAATAAATTACTATTCGCAAATATACATTCATGATTGTTCTCTTAAGATTTCCATATATATATACGCTACTTTGCACGCTAATAATCTCACTTATAAATTATAATTTAGACAGACAGATACATAAACTCCATTATTAATCGATTTCTTTTATTTACATATACACATGCATGTACTGCCTTACGCTGGCTGTTTAATCAGTGGTGTCCTCCCTCCCTCCGTAATTAAATATGGCGATCTGATTAACTAGCCAGTGTCAATACGGCACGTTAAATAAAATGTAAACAACAACGCTGGCATTCCCCGCGCTTATTTTTTCATTTTTAAAACCGTTCTAAGTTTGTTTATTTTCTTAATCTTATTAGCCATTATGTTTTAAAACACAAATTCACTGAATCAAATTGTTTAATTAAAATAATAATTAAACACGCGCACACACACACGTTATAACGAAATTAGTTTTTCACTTTAGGACCCGCGCTAACTTTTACCTCGTTGTTACGGATTGGGTCAGTATTTTCTGTTTTAAATTGTTGATTTTAATTTACGCACACTTTTTTTCCGCTTTGAAAAACATGAAATATTACTCATTATATTCTGACGTAGATTTGTCGCAAAACTATAGGGTGTAAATAAATGCGAGCAGACGATACTTTAGGGGGGATCCTTCTACTGGACAAGTAAATATTCGCAGTATTTTTTCATTGTTAATTTTATTTTCGGTACACTTTCCTTACTTCTCTTTGAAAAACTAAAATTATTATTATTCATTATTTCGTAAATTCTTACGTGAATTCGGCGCAAAACGATCGGGTGGGAAGAAATGCGAGCAGACAATAACTTTGGAACGTACATTCTGAAAATAATGACAGCAATCGTTAAGAATTAAATTATTTTTCCGAACGGTGAATTTTCTAAACTAAAAATATTTCTATTTACGGCGAAGATTAATACAAACATCGGGATGGGGTAACATTTTTTTTTCTTTATTTTCATCTAAAAATATTCTTGGTCATAAACAAAGAATATCAACGTCTAACCACCAGAGAAATATGACTGAGGCTCCATCGGTTTACACGTCAGCGTTCATTTCTGACGCGCCAGCCTAGCAAAAATATGCGAAGCGGAGGGAGCATATATTTTCTCGTATATATAAATATAAGTACCGTTATACAGATATATATATATTATATGTTATATATATATATATATATACATATATATATATATATTATATGTAACTTTTCTATTAACAGAAATGGTTCACCTTATAGCTCAACTGTACAATACTAGAACTCTTTATTTATTTTTAAGTTGTATAACTGTTAATTAATGAAGGACACAAATTTACATAAGTTCATCAAAAACAGTTTTTATTGGCAAACAATCGTTTCTGACCTTCTCAAACACGTACATATTTATGATATGCAACTTATATACAAATATACACAAATATATTTGTTTATTAATGCACTCAGCAGATTGTTTAGCAATATTTAAATGCAGGTGTGTTAAAAAGAGGCTAAAAACGTTATTTTACACATAAACTTATAGTTAGCAATTGGGTAGTAATAGTGGATGTTATTAGAAGTGAGGAATTAAGAATTTGGTCTACTGGTCAGGATATCATATCTCGTGACACGTAACAGATAAGCTGATAAAATCCTCATCAGTTTTTTTTTGTTTGCAAGAGAAAAAGCTGTTTGTGCTTGAGAGCTGCTCCAATATTCTTATAGAGTGATGGCAGTCTTTTAATATGTAAAATATGTACGGTAATATAAAATTTAACCTTCGAAAGCCTTTGTATAAAACTAATGATTTTGGATTGTCATTAGTTAAAACCACTTCAATTAATCAACACCCAACATGCACAGGATACTAACGTATAATAAAAAGAAAACAGAACGAACTACTGCGAAGTAGAATATTCAAGCTGTCTTCGTGATAAGCGGCAATCAGGATAATATGCTGGAATCAAGTATTGGTATAAGCTTTCATCAGTAGAATGATCAGCTTATCATTAAGTTTTAGGTTGGTAATATGGTTTCTTCTAATATACTAGACGTTCCCGGGACCCGTTGGGTCACAACAATTATCAGTATTTATTAAACTTCGATCTCATTCGTACATTACAAAACTGTGACACATCTACCAGGACAACTATCTTGCATAGATATAAATAGTAAGTCTCTTTATTGCTATAATATTCTTATAGATACTGTTGAAGTAGTGAACATTTTTATTTTACTATCTGACTTATATACGTGGTTACGGTGCGTACAAACACAATATGTAAATTAGATTTCTAAATTACGATACGAACAAACAATGCTGAAAGTAGAGACTCACTATTTATGTAAATGATCATAGATACATTAAAACTCTTAGGGAGTGGTTTAACGAACCTACAACGAGAGTGAACAAGATACATATATAGAATGCTACATGAAAGATTGGCAATTTGTTCTGTAAATTACAAATTACGACTAATTAGAACAATTAATATGGGTGTTTATTGAATATAACTCAATCCCAGGACTAAAGAAGAGGTTTGCCTGTATTTTGTGGCAGTAAATTATATAGGTAAAACCATTTAGAAAATACACGTTCATTCACTCAGCTTTAGTATGATACGATATATACAAAATGGTTATTGTGTTTCACGATATTAAAATAATAAGGCTGTTAAAATCCGGATATATATTATAACACGAATTTCAATATATATATATATATATATATATATATATATATATATATATATATATATATATATATATAGTCGTACCCGTTATTTGTTGTGTCATAACCACTACCACTATTTATTTTAGTTTAATTTTATTCTAAAATTCATAAACTGTGACATATCTTGTAAGACGTTCTTCTTGGTTAACTAAATATACTAAGTGATTATCATTATTAATATTATTATTTGTAATCACTAAGATTTATGGCACAAGTCATTGTCAGTAATTGCTCACTGACAACAACCAGTGGTGTTTCCTGGAGTCTGAGTGACGACAAGCCTCCCTAGATTTGAAATACTCTCCGCCTATTTTCGATCACCAGCACAAATGACCTTGTTGTATCGCAACAGCTACCAACAATTGATTTCTCGCTGCTCTGGGATTTAGGTAGTAATAAGCCTCCCCAATGTCCCAGCACTCTCCGCACTCTTCCAGTGCAGGTTCTGGTTAGTGCTATCCCTCCTCGGTTTTTCCATACTCCTTGAACCTTCATGACTATTTTATGTGGTGTCACTAGAGGCTAGTGCCATCACTTTTTTTTCAAGGGGGGGGAGCAGTTTATAAAATTTCCTGCAATTTCTGTTTCTTGATTCGTGTAATAGTGTGCTTCCTATGTTTTTTTTCTATTGTAACATACATGTGACTGGTCACCGTTCATAACTTATGCGGGTTGGTTTCCGCATTCGAAGATTTTTTTATCAAGATTGTAGCTGTTTTGGTCATTTTTGTTCTTTGCAATTTCTCAGTGACCCCTTTGATTCCAATTTCTCCTAGTCCTTTCTCCAAGGTTTTTTGGACTGATACTCGTACTACTACGATTATTGATATTATACTGACTTTCTTCATGTTCCATATCCCTTTCAGTTCTCAGGCAAGTTCCGTGTATTTGCATCGTTTATCAGTCTCCTTAATCTTCACTCTGTGGTGTATTGGAACGGCAAAGTCTACGATTTGGCAGGATTTTTCCTTCTTGTTGACTATTCTGACATCCAGTCTTTTTGCTTGTATGAATTTATCTGTTTGCACCTCCATGTCTTAGAAGATGTTGTGATTTTCATTTTCCAGTATTGTCTCTGGTTTATGTTTGTACCATTTGTCCGCGTGTTCGAAATGCAGTCGTTTGCATAGTTCCAAGTGTATTTCTTTTCCCACGCAGTTGAATCTGTTTTTGTATTGTTTTGGGGCTAGTTTGCTACATTCACGTTTATGTGATTTACTGTTTCATGTCTTTGTAAACACATTGTTTTGATTCAGCCTATGAATCGTCCAGCGTATCTTATTAGTGATACTGCCCATGTGTTTATTCCTTTTACTTAGTATCTAATATATATGTCTTCGTTTCTAAGAGTTTCCTTGCTTTTCTCAGGGATATTTTCCAATCTTCTCTGTCATTTCTGTAGATTTAATGGTGTCTGCTCCCAGAACTCACAAACATTTATAGACATCTCCTCTTACTTGGGCAGTTGCATGCAATCTATTGTCTCCACTTTTTCCGTTTTCATCTCTAGCAGTACACACTTTTCCATTCAACATTCTATTTGAATGTCTTAGCTTAAGATTCTTGTCGTATTCATCAGCTGTTCCAGTTCCTTTTTGCTTTTTGTAAATAGTTTCAGGTCGTCCATTTACATGACGTGGTGTATTCTTTGTTCTGTGTCTGTAAACTTGTATCCGGCATCATATGTCCTGTGTATGTAGTTGAGTGGCATCATGGCTATAAAAAATCATAATTGCGATAGGAAGTCTCTTTGGAATATGTCTCTCTGTATTTATATCTCAGTCAAGTGTTGTTTTCCAGCTGTTAGTTCTAGTATGTTTCAATTGCTTTTTTAATAAGATTAATAATCCTGTCGGGTATATTGTATATTTTAAGCATTTTATTATCCAGGCTTTAAGGATTCCGTCGTAAGCTGTCTTATAGTCAATTTATGCTATGGATATGTATTTTCAGCTTTTTACCTCCTTAAGGATCTTTTGATCTATGTATAGCTGATCATGCATCTTTCTTTTCCCTTTCCAGCATCCTTTTTGTTCCTCGGGAAGCGGTCCTCGATTGTTCAGGGATTGGTAGATTTATTCTCTCAGTTGTGCCGTTATTGGTCTGCAGTTGCTTACGATCCTTTCCTTTGTCGCATCTTTTGGTATTAGTGTTGACCTTCCTTTGGTCATCCACTTTGTTAAGTTTGTTTTGTGGATACGTACTCTACTTTTCTGACTATCCTTTCATGTAGGGTCGTGAATTTTTTTAAACCGGTTTACGTGTATTCCCTCGTGACGTGGTGCTTTCGAGTTCGCGATTTTCCTTAGAGATATCTAAATTGTTTCTGCATTTATTTCTGTTCTTGTTCCTTCTTTAATATCTTGTACTTCATTTTTCATGTTTCCAGCTATTTTGCATGTTGTGTTTTTGAGGGGTTTCCCATATCTTGTTCCAGAAGTGTTTTGTCTATGTCGGATCCGGTTGTTCTGTTGCTGTTCTTTCTGTTTAGGTTTTTGTAAAACTGTCTTTCATTGTTTTCAAAGGTTCTGTTCTGTTTGTGCTGTTTCGATTTGTATCTGCATCGTCACAACAATCTTCCATCATTTCCTGTTCTATTTCATCCTGTTTACGGTTTTAGCTTCTTTTACGAAGTTTGGTGATCTGGGTGATATAGACTGTTTCTGCGTATACGTGTGTAGATACACACACATGCGCAGAAACATGCGAAGCGACAACATGATTGTACTAATATAGAAATATGTGAAAATGTTATATTATAAGTTTTGTGAAGTCAATCTGTTGTGAAGTTGTCCCACAGTAAATAATAAATAAAGGAAGTCAAGTCGAGGGTTGGTTTAACAAGTGTATTAACAAAATAAGAAAGTGACTAGCTCTTGGCTAGACAGTTACAAGGTGGTGCTTTGTCTTCTGGTGACTCGCACTATTTATAGTGACAACCGGTGTAGTTTCTCCTGTGTAAGAACGGCCGGTGTAACAGTAAGGGAGATAACTATTTTAACACATTTCAAAATTAAAGAATTATGTTCCTTACATTATTTGAGTTACCGAAATTACATGACCCGAATACACTTAAATCCAGGATAACATTGAGTTTATTTCGTTAAATAACTTCTTCTCAAAACAAACCCCCGCTAATAATACATTTAGTTTGTTGGATAAAGTTCGTTAACGCTCGCCAGTCTCGGAAGTATTCAGTGAAACTTGGAATTGATTACGTAAGTATAGTGTACATTTTTAAATATTTATTTCTAAAAAGTAGGTATTTTTCAAAGAAAGCCTAAGCAAAATAATGTTTGTTGTTGTAAAGGATATTGTAGAAGGAAGGTGAACACCAATTGGCTCTTCATAATAAAATATCGATATGTTAAATACATTTCTATTTGGATCTGACTTTGGAAAACCGGCAAGATAATTTTATATATTGGATACATAACTTCCATTTATTAAACTGAGAGCTGCTACTGGACTATATTTACAACGCGGGACGACAAGGACTTTAATTGCCCTCGATTTATCCGGACTCGAGCTGAGGTACTGACTACAATTAACGAAATTTAAAAGAAGAAACTTAATTTTACATATCACTTACGTCACATCTTCTAGCTCATAAACAAGGTATCATCTTTTGAATATGATGATTCTAGCTAAATCTAATATAAGCTAGCCTCTTCTTCCTGAGAAATATGAACTTTAAATGTAAATTACTGCGAATACTATGTACACCAAAGACAAAATAGGAAGTATAAGCAGTAACCATATTGATATGTGTAAACTTTAATTTCCTTAACAAAATCTATATAAAATAATATTATGGATGTTTTTAAAAGAGAATGTGAAGTAGCGACCGGCGCAGATTGACAGATTGATGTGTGTATTTGAATATTTCGAATCCATCGCACTATATTCACTGTTGACAATCATAATCCTGTGCCTTTCATGGGTATCTTATTCTAACGATATAGGGGTCTTTAATGCCAACGACTGAATAAAGCAAGCCAATGCGGATTGCATTCCAAATGATGTGACGGTACATTGTATATTTTAGCAAATATCTTTCTTCGAATGATACAGCCTTCTATAAACCGCATCTGGAAAGCATAAGGGGCAAGTATTGTAAATATCTAGCTATTTATCAATGCGTGCATGCATTATCTATCCGTTCGTTACGTACGCCTCAGTTTGTAGCTTTAAAAGCGACACAGCCGACCAGATTCGCCAAAAGATTCGGCGAAAAGCTGACACATCTAGACAAAGACAGAAGAGCAGCAGCATTATTAAAACCGACGGGAGAGTGATAGAAAATAATATACACGCGTTGAAGTGTAAGAAAGCGTGGGAAAAGGCATGTAATATATGTTGGCAGAGAAAGAAGGACGGGGCATGGCACATAAGTTGAGAGTACATGAAATACAGACAGAAGAAAGGAATGTTGAAGATATTCATGTGTTTTTCATTATGATTTGTGTCTATTAAGACGTCTAAAAACTCCCTTTCTTAGACGTCTTAATAGACACGAATCATAATGATTTTGTAACATCTACGTATAAAAAACTTAC
This sequence comes from Sepiola atlantica, assembly GCA_963556195.1. Lineage (NCBI taxonomy): Eukaryota > Metazoa > Mollusca > Cephalopoda > Sepiida > Sepiolidae > Sepiola > Sepiola atlantica. The sequence continues at coordinate 194,166,908 of OY744521.1, read as the reverse complement.
TAACAAAAACCCCTGTACTCTAAACTTCGTTAGTGAATGCCCCTTTAAATATAAAATAGCCATTATTAAAAACCTACTAACGCGAGTTAAATTAATCTCTTCCTTCCCTACTCTCTTTCAAAATGAACTTACAAATATAAAACAAACCCTTGTAAATAATGGTTTCCCTAATTATATTATAGACCAACAAATTCAACTATTTAAAAATAATGCTAGTAACAGTAATAATAATAACAACAACAATGAATCCATTTCTCCACTCAACAAAACTATCAAACTATTTTACCGTAACCAATTTCACCATAACTATAAAACAGATGAACAGGTTTTAAAAAATTATATTAATAAAAACGTACTTCCCACCGACCCAAATAAAAAAGTTAAACTAATTATTTACTACAATAAAACTAAAACCACTAATCTTATTAAAAATAATTCTTCACCCTCGATTAGAGTCTTGGATAGGACGGGCCTAGGATACGAGTTTAAATGTCCATTGGGAGACTGTGTCTCCGACAAGACAACCAAGGAAAACACATATATATTGGCTCGACCACCACGACTCTGTCAAGGAGGTTGACCATGCATCTATCGGATAATAGTGCTATAGCTAGACACCTTACTAATGAACACTCCTGTCCCCGCTCTCAAATCCGAAAACTTGTAGACAATACTAAAATCTTAGAACATAATACTAATACACACAAACTCCACATATTAGAAGCTTTACTCATTAAAACAAAAAAAAAACGCTATTAACAAGATTAATTTTAACACTAGTACTAATATACTTAAATGCTTATAATACCTAATAGATATAGTTTCATATTTAAATTTTCCCGCCATAATTAATTATAAATCTCACTCCAGGTCTTTACCTGTTTGTCATTATTCCACTGACGATGGACCCATGCGGGTCAGAAATTACTCTGGACCAACATGTACATTACAGCAGTTTCATCAGCCAATTTTCTTCCGAGATTAAGATTTTAATCCGGAAAATTGAAGGGATTAATACTAAAATAACCAGACAAAAATTGTCGGTCATTTTTAATAATATATATATATATATATATATATATAAACAACAGTAGCCTAAATTCCAGTGACCAAGTCTGTATTCATTTCTTTTCCAAAGTCAAAATATTCAGAGCACTTTACAGTCCGTTTGACGCATATCTGAACAACCACAAATATACATGTATTTCCATAACCGTTCATTATTGCAGCTCATTATGTATATATATATATATATATATATATGCACGTGAGAATCTTTTTAAAGAAAGATAAATATATGTGTAAAGATATATATATATATATATATATATATATATATATGTGTGTATATATATATAGGGTGCCCCCAAATAAACGGGCCCCAAATCTAATTAGGCCCCGTTTCTTAGTGTTTCGTCCGAATGAAATGAATTTTTGGTCATAACTAGTTTATTATATTCAAAACATCACATAAAAAAACTAGAGTCTTTGGCCGTTTTTTCTCCGTTCTACAGCATGTGTTCTAGATGGCCTCCATTTAGCTCCGTGTATTTCTTGAGGGGCAGAACGAAGTTGTCCATGACGTTCTTACAGACTGAATTGGAATGGTTCTCATCTCCTCCCTGATGGCTTCCTTGAGTTCCGTGATGGTTCTGGGTTTCCCTGCGTACACTCTGTCTTTAAGATAGCCCCAAAGGAAAACATCTGGGGGGCTTAGGTCCGAGCTATGGTGTGGCCACTCAAAATTAGTCTTGAAACTGATCACTCGGCCTCCGAAGTTCTCTTTCAGCCAATCTCGGGATAGGTTTGAGGTGTGAGAACTTGCTCCGTCTTGCTGGAACCAGAACTTGCTCATGAGTGACGGATAGAGGGTCTGGAGCTCACTCTTGAAGGTTTAGAGGACCTCCACATACCGCTCCTTGGTGACTGTCACTGCTGCGCCAGATTCTTCGATGAAGATTGGTCCAATGATGCCTCTGACCGAGATTGCAGCCCACACCGTGCAATTAGGAGAGTGCAGGGGCTTGGCGGCTACTTCATTGGGTCTGGAGGACCCCCAGAAGACATTTGTCTTGGAGTTCGCCTTTCCGTCAAGATGGAAGTGGGCTTCATCTGAGGTCCAATGGAGGTTAAGGAAACCTTGTGTCTCCTCGATCCTATCGAGCATCTTGACTGCCATAGCGCTCCTCTGCTGCTTGTCTGAGGCTGTAAGGGTCTGCAGCGTCTGTATTCTGTATGGGTAAGCCCTGATATCGTTCACCAGCACTCTCCTGCAAGTCTCACGGGAGATACCGAGGGACTGACTTCGCTTACGCACAGAGCGTTTCGGACTCTCCTGGAGAGACTCTCTCACACTTTCGACCAGCTCGGCTGTCCGCTTCTTGGGACGTCCCGAGTGGCTTGGACGGTTCTCACTGGCAGCGTTGAGGTTCTCCACGGTCCCATACTTCTCGAAGTGGTCCACCCAGTTCTGAATTCTGTTTTTGGATGGAGCCTTTTCCCATTCGAACTGATGCATGAAACTGTCCTGGGTTTTCTTAAACGAGCCTTTCTTGTAGTAAAATTTAACACAGTGTATTCTTTGTCCCAGCTCCCACTGAGGTCTTGGTGTACTCACGGTCGTTGATTTTGCCATGTCCTGTAAAATAAGGGCAATCGGTGAATTTTTTTGGTCACCCTGTATATGCAAGCACACACAGCTATGTACATTGCAATGATATTAATATGATAATTATTTGAATCTCGCATGCATATTGATAAACATTATTTAGCGTTGATTTTCTGTGGTTTATTATAATATTAACAAATTTAATTAATCGTGCCATTAATTTTATAATCTACTAAATTTTAACAGATGCCGGAAAGCTTTCTATTCTTATAGTTTCTTGCTTGAAACTACTTACCTTTAGAATGCACTCACATTTCAAAGTCTGCAATGTATTGACTTGCTTAGATGACGCCGCACATTTTGTTGCAGCTTCCCAGGGAATTTCTTTGGCGGACACAATAAGAACGCCTGCTATGAACCTCATTGCTAGCCACTGCTTCCATATATCCGTGACATTTCTCTGGCTCACTTATTAGTAACCCCAAGGATTATTGAGTTACTACTAAGATTCCCTGATTTGTTAAATCTGGTAAGAATTATACTGATGCAGGTCACTCTTTTTTAACATCACATTGCTTTCCAGTCGTCCATGGCTTCCGGCACTCAATTAAACCAATAGTACACATAAACAAGTACCTGTTGCAGTGTGTAGCTATTAAATCCTTCAAATGTTTTTATGATTAAAGAATATTTATTATAATTAATTGTGTCTCAAAACCTCTTAGTAATAAATAAAGCAAGAAAAAGGCGGTTAAAGAATGAACTATGATACATTTTAATAACATCAATGGCTAGACCAACATATGAAGTGATTATTTCCTTTCAGCATTGTTGCAAAGACTCCTTAATTATATAGAAAATTAATATATTGTCTGAAATAACACATATTAGCAAAATTGTAAGAATTTTCTTTTCTTTGATTGGTGAGTTGTTCTCTTGTTAATGAGACGTAGCAGACGTTTGGCTCGATAAGAAGGTCAAAGTTTAGAGAAAGTGATTGACGACTTTCACTTTAGAGATTTTTGTAGAAAAATGAATTTACATGATTCATCAATTGATGTTTTACTCATAATTCTTGAGAAAAAGGTAAATTCTCAAAAATAATAATGCAACAAAGGAGAAACTTTTCTGTTGGCAATTATCCAATACTATATATATATATGTATATATATATATATATATATATATATATATATATATATATGTATGTATATATATATATATATGTATGTATATATATATATATATGTATGTATATATATATATATATGTATGTATATATATATATATATGTATGTATATATATATATATATATATATATATACATATATATATATATATATACATATATATATATATATATATATATATATATATATATATATATATATATATACATATATATATATATATATATATATATATTAAATACGGTGCAGTAATTAATATATCTGAAAAAAAATGATGATGAATTAAGTCTTAAATGCTTTTGGTTTCAAACATGACACATTCCAACAAAAAAGAAGTAGCTATATAACATAGTAATATCTACAAACCAAATGTGAACATAATGAATGCCGGGCAACGCCGAATATGTAATGCTTGCGATAAATTCGATAAATGATAATTATCAATCAAATTTGTTCACTGTCTTAATTTTCTAACCTATTCATTATTTCTATTTAACTTTATACTATCTACTGCTCTGATGTTCTTTTTTCCTAACTTAAATCCTGTGGGAGTGAGAAAGTAGTAATTAACCCTCTAGTATAGACCGTGTTGTGTAATCGTAACCTCTTTTTCTAGTTGTCTGTATATTTATGTCATAAAATGTATACAAATGGCATGTACACACATATGTATGCGATGATGTATGTAGCTCTTATGTCTTGGCCACAATTATACTGGATACCTTATTTAAAGACAAAAGTTTGTTATATTAAAAACGCAGCATAATAGCAAGCAACCCCATCTTAAACTTTTACTATGAGAAGATATATGGCGATAATGTAGTGGTGGTGTACACACACACACACACACACATATATATATATATATATATATATGTATATATATATGTATGTATATATATGTATATATATATATATGTATATATATATATGCAAATATGTATATATATATAATTTTCCAACGAATGTTAAGTCTGCAATATCTTGGATTTAGTTGGTTTGTCTGGGAATTTAAACTGCATTTTACTTTTTTTACTTTTTTTTTTTTTTTAATGACTCAAAGCTTCTTTAGACTATATATTGGGTATTTAGATCTGTATGGCTAGGTTTCCTTCCTCTTATCTAATTACTTTTCTGGTACCAAAGGTACTTAAGCTTTATTTTTTATTTATTTTTTAATGCAACTTTGATTCCTATAATTTTATTACTAGCTACCATATTGCAGAATGGTTATTGGATATAGTGTTTAGATAGTATTATTTTTATTTTTATTTTTTTTATTATTGTTATAATTAATGTTATTTGATATGCAAATTACTATATCATACGGTAGTCTTAAGGGTAATATATTATTATTATTTTATCATTATTATTATTTTGTTATGTATATATTAGTGATATTTTAAGCTGAATTATTTCGATACTTGATTATTGGGGAAATGGTCGTATAATCAGTACCATTGGAGTGCCATGAATATTAAAACTGTCCTGTTTTTAAATCTCCGAAACAGTTACATGGTAAACACTGATGATCCCCGTGTTAATATTAGACGCTTAAGGTTTCTTGTTTTTGTTTCACTCTTAGATAATTAACCCCCCTTTTTATTTTATTTTATTTATTTTTTTCTTATATTTTTTCATTTATTAATTTTCCAACGAATGTTAAGTCTGCAATATCTTGGATTTAGTTGGTTTGTCTGGGAATTTAAACTGCATTTTACTTTTTTTACTTTTTTTTTTTAATGACTCAAAGCTTCTTTAGACTATATATATATATATATATGCAAATATGTATATATATGCAAATATATATATATATATATATATATATATATATATATATATATATATATATATATATATATATATATATAAAGTAATCCAACAAAAGATATAAGCGTCAACTAATATCTTATAATTAGTGAAAACATCCGGATAAAAACTGAAGCTCAATATACTAAATAGAACATTGATATTATATTTATCTTTGAAAACTCATGAGCTAAGGACGTTAAGATACTTTGCTTGAACTTTGAATTTTAATAAAATTTGATTGACACATTATTTTATTACTTCATTTTTTATATATATATATATAGCGTAGGCCGAATGGTTACTGGAGTAGAGTTTCTAACACTTGGATTCTGGCTTCGAATTCTCATACCGGCGAAACGATTACGTAAATCGATACTGACGAGCGTAAAAAACCCGCAAATCAAATATATATCTATGGATAGAAACATATTTATTCATTAAAATAATTATTTTTATATATATATATATATATATATATATATATATATATATACATTGTATACAAATTTATATATATGTATATGTATATATATATATATATAATGTACACAAATACTGAATACTGACAAAATATCAGAAAATGGAATACATGCATATGCATGTTAACAGAATATATATGAATATTAATAGAATATATATATATATATATATATATATATATATATATATATATATATATATATATATATATATACCCGGATCAATATTTCAAATCTGGCTACATCTATCTACATAGATACGATGAAACACGTGTTTGTGGATAAATATATATCATTTATCAATAGAAATATGAGTAAATTACTTCAGATAAATAAAACTAGCACATTATTTATATCAGTTTCAAGAATTACCAACTCAACAAATAATTGGCGTACGATCGTTTTAAAAACGATTCGGAATATTTTATTTTGTATTATACTTTAGATTATTCAAAAAGTGTTCATCATCGCCACTCATAACATAACAAATAGAAGTTACGTAAGAAAAAAAAAATGTTTTCATATTATTTTTAGAAAAATATATATCTAGTTATTATAGGAAACAGAACCTCGTATTATATATTTTTCATCACTTGTTTATAACATCAATAATAATAATAATGATAATAATAATAAACGAAAATAGTTGGGCATGGCTAAGAAAAGGACACTTGAACAGAGAAACGGAAACTTTTACTGATGGCTGCACACAACAATGCAATTAGGACAAGCTACATTAAAGCTAAAATAGATAAAACCCAGGTAAACAGTAAATGCAGATTGTGTGGACAAAGAGACGAAACAGTAAATCATATAATAAGTGAATGTAGCAAACTAACCCAAAACGAGTATAAGAACAGACATGACTGTGTGAGGAAAGCAGTACACCTTGAACTGTGCAAACAATTGAATTTCGAATACGCAGACAAATGATGCAAACATAAACCAGAAACGGTACTGAAAAACGAAACGCACAAAATCATCTGCGATATGTAGATATACAAACAGACAAACTCATACAAGCAAGGAGACCAGATATTATAATTACCAACAAGAAGGAAAAATGTAGCAAAATCGTAGACTTCGCCGTTCCAGGAAACCACAGATTGAAAATCAAAGAAACGGAAAAACGAAGCAAATACACGGAACTAGCCAGAGAACTGAAAGGAATATGGAGCATGAAGAAAGTCAGTATAATACTAATAATCGTAGTAGCACTAGGAACAATCCCAAAAAAACTGGAAAAAAGACTTGAAAAAAGACTGGGAGAAAATGGAATCACAGGGATCATTGGAACTATACAAAGGACGGCAATGATCAAAACAGCTACAATCTTAAGCTTATGCGGGTTGGTTTCTGCATAAGCTACGAAGGGTCACACTACAAAAAAAAAACAACAGAAAAAACACCTCAAAACAGAAAATGCAAGGAACATCACTTTATAATCCCCCCAATAAATTACACCGGCCTCAACTAACACAAAACAAAAATCAACCAATGAACAGAAATAGCAAGAAACACCATCAGCTCCCCGCCCCCACAAAAAATAATTTAAACAAAAAAGATGAATAAATAAATAAAAAAATAAAAACATAAAAAATGAAAAAAAAAATGGTATCAGCCTAGGCTGACACCACACACAATATTTGCATAGGGTCAAGGATGATGAGGAGACCGAGGAAGGACAACACAAACCAGACCTCCACTGGAAGTGCAGAGACTGCTGGGAACTTAGGGAGGCTTATTGCTACCCAAATCCCAGAGAAGACCAATGGTCTTTACCAGAGAGAAATCAATGGCTGTTGTGATACTGCAAGTTTATTTGCGGTGGCTATCGAAAAGAGGTGGAGTATACTGGAAATCTGTGGAGACTTGTTGTCACTCAGACTCCAGGGAATACCACCGGTTGTCGGTGAGCAATCACTGATGACCTGTGTGAGAATTGTTAGTGAGTAAATAGTAATAACATATATTTAATAGTAATTTAAATACATAAATGAAGTAAAATTAAAAATAATTAAAAAATTATAAAAGATAAATAAATAATAGTAAAAACAAATAAAATACATATGAATTATTAAAAATAATAATGAGCATACAGTTATAGTATACATTTTTATTTATGCAAACAATGTTTGTATAAATAAAAAATCATACTAAAGAACAACTCTTATTGTTATTGAGTACTTTTTATAAACAGAGGTTTCAACAGATCAACATCTACAAAGACTAATATAATACATGTTTTATCTATCTATCTATCTATCTATCTATCTATCTATATATATATATATATATATATATATATATATATATATATATATATATATATATGTAATATAAATTATTAAAATAATAATAAGCAATTAGAACGCGATACAATGCCTTTTAGTTTTATTAACTGTTTTTCAATCTTTTTTCGAAGATATATTTCCTCGTCAGAATTGTAAAAAAATGAAAAACATGAAAAAAATAAATAATTAAGTTAATAAAACTAAAATGCATAATATGGCGTTCTAATGGTTCATTATTATATTTAATAATTTATATTACCATATAAATAATGCCTTCTAATCCAAGAAAAACATTATTTATTCCATTTGCACTGCTACGTGCGGTTGTTGACTAAAAAGGCTCTCATCCCAAATTTATTTCAACAAACCACGAATTTATAACACACCAAAATAACGAGATGAAGAAAAGAAACAAAAAGGTATTTTAATATATCCTTTTTTAAAATTCTGACGAGGAAGTATATCTTCGAAAATTAAATTGAAATACAAAACATTAATAAAACTAAAATGTATTGTATGGCGTTCTAATTTCTCATTATTATATTTAATAATTCACATTACCATATAAACAATGCTTACTATTCCGAGAACAAAATTTCTCAAATAAAATGAAGTACAGGTGAAAATAAAGACATTTTTAAAGAATTTTAAGAAAAAGCCAATCGAGTATAGTTTACCTGTATAATGTATTATTATAAGAAATGTAATGTATTTATCAAGTAAGAATAATAGTTATAATTATAAGTTCTATACTACTCAGGATAATGATGAATTTCATATTTACTTTAATATGATAATATGAATAATGAATTATAATCAGGACAATAATAAAATGAAGTAAAATAAGGCATATATATATATATATATATATATATATATATATATATATATATATCATTAATAGTAATAAAAGTAACAGATAATTATAAAATATAGCAGACTACTATAACCATATAATAAGAGAAATTTATATATTTTTAAAATCCATCATGAACATAAATAGACACATTACTTAGAGATAGTATATATATAGAAATAGACAGAATCTATAAATTAAAACAAGAACTTAAAATTATATATAAAAAGAAGTGAAGTCTTCATAGAGTTCATCCATAAATTGTAACTCTATAATTTGTTAAATTTGTTTAATTCAATCAAAATATTGTAAAATAACATTGCCAGAGACGTCATTAGACGCCATTTTAATTAAAGTATGTATCTAGTTTATAATAACGTCTTTTTGTTAAGAGAATGTAACCCTAGTCTGCTCAACAAAAGAAGCTTCTTAATGGGGAGAGGTAAATCAGCCAATGCATGTAAGGGAGTAATCTCTCTCAATCACTGAAAAAGTGACTCACTTTGATAGCTGGTATTGCCACAAAAAAACAAGAACAAAACGTAACTTATATATATATATATATATATATATATATATATATATATATATTGTGGCAGACATACACATGTTTGTTTTTATGTGGATCTTGCTATAGTCACTTAAAATATGTGGATCTTGCATATTCAATCAATTAGAAAGAAAAGATTACTTGATAAGTTATGGAGGTTTTTATGTTTTCTAGGTTGCTCAATTGTGAAGAAATTCATCATTTTAAGACGGGAAACACACTTCATTATATATATATATGTAAGTGCAGATTAATCGTCCGAGGTTATAGCAATGCGATATGGTTGCCGTAAGATGGAAAAGTGAAAAGAAATAAACGCAGGGAGAAAGTGAAACTCAAAACGTTTTGAGTTTCACTTTCTCTATGCGTTTATTTCTTTTCACTTTTCCATCTTACGGCAACCACATCGCATTGCTATAGCCTCGGACGACTAATCTGCACTTACATTTACCAGCAATGCTTCAAGCAAACTACAATCTCCTTTTATATATATATATATATATATATATATATATATATATATATATATATATATATATATATATATATATATATATATGGAGAAAGAGAGAGGAGGTTGGATTTGCTCCTATATTTGTTGTTCGCGCTTTCAGGGATTTCTTTCCGAGATTTAACATCATTCTCGCAGACGTAATGTCCACAGCGCATGCCCACTAACGTCATTGAATCGCAGAAGAATCCATACGAATTAATCAAATCGTTATTTTTAGTCGTTCGCCGTCATTTTAAAGGAAGCAATATTGGAACCAAATTAATATTTTTCCGTCATAGAAATTCCAGCAGAAACTTAAGAGATGGTTACGTTGCCATGAGACGCCCGTGATTCTATTTTGCTGACGGATTTGCCAACAGTTAATCTTTAATGTGAGTTAAAACATTCTTTTCTCACTGGTTCATATTTGCATAATATTAATCTTTGCGACATGGCACATATATAATAATACGTTAAGCATGTCATGTTCGTACATGCGTTACCACCTTTCATAATAGATCATGAAATCAGCTTCAATGGTAATTACTTGATTTTCCTGAGGTAAAACAAGACTTTTCGCATTTAAAAAGGAATTGTTCTAACATATAATTATGTTGCCTTGTCAACTAAGACAGTAAACTTTTATATAAGTAATTTTAAAACGTTACATTCGTTTTATTGATTCGACGAATATTTAACTGACACAGTTAGAAGACAGAACATATTTGTAGTTTTAAAAAGAATGAAATTGCAACAATTTAAAATGAATAAATAAAGAAGAGACATATTTGTTGTACTTATTGAAAGTATATGTAGCTAACAATGTCAATTATTTTTACGGAAGAAGAACGCGTCATTTCCCTTAAAAGAATTAACCCTGGCAGACATTTAGGATTTCAAAAGCAATATTGTTATTAACAGTAAATTATACAGATTGATGTAGAAAACACCGTGAAATTTCTAAGAGATCTCGCTAACACGCTTATTCACGTTTATATGTACGTTTGTATGTACGTTTGTATGTACGTTATTACCTTCAACCATCCGATCTCCAAAATGAAATGCAAAAATAATTTATAAGTCACTGGTGTCCCTAAGGTGAAAAATATAGACGTTACTTAATTTAGACTGAATTGTTTCAAACTCGAATTCTGTCGTTAAGTCGATATAACAAGTTTTAAACGCATTCATTTTGCATTCGTTTTTTTAATGTATTTTAATGCATACATTATTTTTACAATGTTTTAATAAGTAACGTCTTCAGGGGGATATTTGTTTGCTAGAATTAATACACCGTTTCAATTTCTGTAAACAATCTGGTTACTTTTAGGCCAATAGGAGACATATTCGAATGTCCTCGCTGTCAATAGACCGGTATCTGTTGATTTCAGATAATGTAAGTTGTCTGGTTCGACTCACGTGTTTTATCCTGCAAAATACTTATGTTAGATGTTTTTCTCATCAACCGACGAAATATAAATCATGGTTAACAGTATTTGAAATTCAAATTTATGTTTTGTAGTTCGTCAGGCAGACATTAATTATGGAAATTAATTGTTTTTCTTTTTCGTTGCTTGATCGAATTTTAAGTTGTTCGTATAGTTGACGCGGTTTGTTATTCGAATCTTGTTATTTTTGTATTGTCAACAAAGTTTCTCATCCGTAGCGTTTGTTGATCGTCGAGTTGGACAGTTTGTTTTACTGTCTTGTTGGCAATATGTTGCAAATTGGAATGTTATTCTGAACTATTTAAAATAAAGATGCTTGTTTTGTTGACTAATCGCAAATAGATTAATCAATTTTTTTATTTCCGTAGAGTATTCTTTTTTCTTTTTCACACATGCGTTCGGTAATGACGTCATGTTAACAGGATGTTTATTGTTTGGCGGGGTGGGGGGTCGAGCGCACCACGCACTGTCCTCAAATAAACGCTTTTTTTACGGAACTAAAATTTATATTGGACCTTTGTAGTCGCGTTGCTGCTTCCTCTTATTAAACAGTTAATCAACGAACGTCCAGGCGTTGAGTAATTTCGTAACGCGTATTATGCCTCTCTATTCATTTATAACTAGTGACATTTCTTTCATGATGTTTGAGTGATGACTTGATGGGTCAATATTCCGAACATTTTGTACTGAATGAATGTCCGTGAGTGGTTTGGTCATGGGCGACTTTTGCTAGTGTTTTGTAGTTCTCGAAAGGTGCTGTGGGTGTTCACTGAATCTGACTTTTAACAATTATTATTAAGTCGAGGATTGTAATGCGCTTTAGCTGTTTTATTCTTTTTGTTGACAAACACGATAAGTCAGGTTTAAGGCTGTAACAATTATTTATAAAAACGGTCAGATTTTAGACGGTAGAGTTTTTGTCTAGAAATTATAACCAAATATCCAGTAGCGTATGGACGACGGGGTTACCAAATATGCATTCAAATGGATGTTCGTACATCGGGGTAACCCAATATACATGTAGAATAATAAGGATTAAATGAGTAGTAGAGATAATGTGTCGTATGTGTGTGACCTTGTGTCTGCGTAAATTCGTGAGACGATGTGTATAAGCGGTCGCAATATTTAGTAGTTAATGACTGTGTCTTGTGTGGTCAACTGAGAAGCCTGTGGTCTAGCGACTAAAGCTAAATTTAGTTTGTCTGAAAAGGATCTAAGTATTTTATAAGACTTGACTAATTAGTATTAAGTGAAATACTTAAACCAATAAACCAATACACCTCGAATATTATACATGGATCGATTCTCTGCGGGATTTGTTGTTGCTACTACTGATGTATCAGTGGGACAAGTTCCTACAATATCTATGATTCTATACAAATTTGGAATAAAATAACATCCACACATGTTTAGGCCGGAGTCCGAGGCTATCACAGGGAAAACAGGTTGTCCAAACCAACTCCCCTATCATCAGAAAAAACCTGCATCACCTGTGATTGCCTCCAACTCCTCTAGAAACATGCGCAAAAATAAGTTAATCTTAAATTGTCATTACATCATAGAATTATATAATTTCTAATTAAATACTTTATTTGTTTATTCATAACTCTATTGGTTATTTACATATTTAAAATTCAGCTTCATATTTGGTTTTAAAAATTGATTCCTAGTAAAATCAATCTGAAATATTTAAATTTACTTTTGTTTTATTGGTTAATAATGGAGATTATGTGTCTGTCTGTCTGTCTGTCTGTCTGAAGCCGAAGCTATATTAGTAGTTTTGATCGCTCTCTTTTTATATCTACTAACCAGCTCCTATATATACTCATTCCAAAACTTCCCCAAACATCAGGCGTCTGTCAAATGTACATAATTTATTTGTTTTAAAGCTTCTAATAAATTAATATTCGCAAATATACACTCATGATTGTCTTTTTTTGGATTTCTAGATTTCCCTCGATCATAATCTTAATTAAAATTATCAAAGGAATTAATTAGAGACATTGTTTTTTAATCTATATAATTGAGTTACATAATTAAATTAGATTGTAATTTCAAAAGATCAAAAGATGTTAACATGACGTCAGATTAGAGAGAGAGATATATAAAGAGAGAGAGAGAGAAAAAAAAGAGAGAGAAAAAGGGAGAGAGAGAATAAAGAGATAGATAGACACAATAAAGGGGCGCGTTATTTGATTAATAACATATAAACAACACATTCTCGGAGATTTATCGTACGAGTCGCTAAAAATGATAAATATACTTTAATTTTTTATTAAAACATTTCGTTCTTGTTTTTTAATCCTATAAGAAATTATGTTTTAAAGCACACATTTATTGAATCACATTGTTTAATTTAAAAAATAATTGATTACAAAAATTAATATTTTTTTGTAAAAAACAAACACATTTTATTGAGCAATTAAATAACTGAATTTAGACTCGTGTTCACTGCATTTTATTTCTTAATTGTTGATTTAGGTACACCTTTTTTTAGATTTGAAAAACTTCAAATATTATTATCTTTCTTACGACCGTTAGTTAGATTAGGATTTTTTGTTTTACATTTTACGCCGTAAAGGGTACCTTTTCTTTAAAAAATGTATTTATTATTCCGTGTTTTATTTATTAAGATAAAGGATGCGGTGATTTTCTTTCTTTTTTTGTTGTAAAAAGCAAAAAACAAAAAAAAACATTTTACTGAGAAATTAAATAAAGCAACTATCAAAAATATGCGACCGGAAGGAGCTTATATTTACTATTATATATATTGTATATGATTCCTATCAAAAACATCTCCATTTATATATATATATATATATATATATATATATATATATATATATATATATATATATATATATGGAAATTTAGCTGTAAGTATGATCCGAAAATATTTTGAATTAGTCACGTTACTTTCAAAGATAGAATTTACTTCATTTAAGAAAATTAATTCATAATGAAAGGACATGCTGGCTTGAAGATGGACAGCTTCTTGAAGCTGTAACTGAAACATGTTTTTATATGGGTAGTTAAGTGATGTTTATATGAATAAGACAGGCTAAATTATGTTTCAATCAATAAATACTTTATTAAAGTAAATAGCTCTATTTATTATTGAGCACTATTATATAAACTCAGTAAAGTTTTTTTTCGGATTTGTTACCTTGTGTATACAAACTTTTCCTAGATTACTCTCACTTTCATTCATATATATATATATATATATATATATATATATATATATATATATATATGAACAAGTATATGATGAGATTAAACATTGTGCTTAATACAATATATATTAAGTCATTAGTTGGTAGAAACAAGCGGTTTTTAATCAGATAAATTTCATTATTTCTTTCTTTAAACCATAGCATTTCAAAAAATGATATCTTATCGTCAGAGGAGAGTAGATAGATAAATTAGTAAAGGAGAAATTAGAAAAAAAGTCAGAATTTTTAAAGATATAAAAATAAAAATAATATATATAAAGAAAATGTGTAAACTATATGCAAAATATCACCGTTGAAGGTACGAAAAGAGTTCGTTTTATCCCTTGTAAAATTCAACTCGAAAAATATTTTTGAACTCCCTATGGCACTTTTTTTCCTTTGAATCTCACAGAGAGACATGCAACAGAAAGGTAGAAAGAATTGATTACACTACAACTACAGTATAGAATAGATATCGGTATTTATCTGCTGATAGTTTTGTTTCCTAAATGATATTACGTTCTTTGTATTTGTGAAGTAGATGCCTAGAATGTAACGACCCATTCACTTAGTCCCAAATCTCGGCGGATGAATCCTGGGGCGATAAATGCAGTTAACTAAAAGCCAATTCACCTCTTCGTTTGAGAAGCAGAATCAAATCAATACACAACCCGCTGACAAGTAGACAACAAAGGACCTTTATGGCTCAACCAGCTTTGCCACGACTCTTAGTTGTTGGTTTTTGATGTTACTCCGAAATGACTTATGTAGTTGTCAGTGTCCATTAATCTATTATTCTATTATTCCGTTAATCTACTGTTCCTTTATTTTTCTGATTATATAGAAAAATCATTTATTAGTTTTATCAGAATGATATGACCATAAACACAAAAAAAGTGCTGGACCAAATTTTCCGGGAAAACTCTGGCCAAAAATTTCAATTATTTGCAACTATGGAAAATTTAGAATTATTTAGATTTTTCGACCTACTGTTTTGATCTTGGAAGTTATTCTGAAAAACGCTTCGACCGATAGAATCTTCGACTTTGTTCAGGTGCGTAATGTCGAACTCAAGAATCTACACGGAATTTGGAACTTAACTGTTTATTTAATCCACGGAGTTAGATTGTTCTCTTTCGCCAGCAATGACTTGCTAGACTTCGTAAGTAATATTTATTTTATTCTTAGCCAGTCCTGTAGCATGGAGTGAACCTTCAAACTCCGCAAGACTGTCAGTTAGAACTGATTATTACTTTACAACGGTATCCGGTGTGCCACAGGCCTATATGGACATCTAACATTTCCTGTATTATGCTATGCTTAAAGTTTACAAAAATGTTGGATTAATCTTTATTCATGAGAAACTAAAATTATATCCGTCCAGGACGGGTAAAATTGATTCCTCGAACAGAACAGTTTTGCACAACGTGTATGTCTCTTAAGAGGATTAACGTTATAATAAACTTTATGTCTATAATCCTTACTTCAATTTTGATAAAACTCATTACATGAGTTGATTGTATAACATGTCGGAAATGTAAGGCTTAACGGGCCTGAAAAATAATTTTAAATCAGGTAATTTTGCTTAATCTTGTCTAATGATAATGGATAAAATTCAATGAACACTCTTTAATATTTGAATTTTTTCAATATGAGGTACTTCCAATATTATACCTTATAAAACGTCTTTAAAATACTGAAAAAAAATGAAATTTGAGGAATATTTATTAATTGATGTCTAATACCTGTTATTAGAATTTCACACATATCGGTGGTATCTGAATTTTTACGAAGAGTGTGCGTCACCTTTTTACTCCCTTGCATAAAACTTAATTAATCTCAATATAACCACCATTATCACCACTTACGCTTAATTACAAATTGGGGGGCTTATGTAGTTTAGGAGTAAATCATGCACATACAAATAAATAAAGAGGGGCGATTATCTGCACTTGAAAAACTCTGGGGTCACTTATGTTTACGTAGAAAATCTGGTGTCACTTAGCTTTATCTGGACAGTTCTTGGGTCGCTTATATTTACTTGACAAACATGGGTTCGCGAATCTTTACCTGGACAGCTTTACAGTATAATATATGCAAATATCTCAATGTATGTAAATTTGGCATAATTATTAGAGCGTTCGCTTATTGTCTTGGAAACTTTGGTTCAATACTGGGTTGTTTTATTCCAAAGACTCAACAATTATACTTGATATCTCCTTGTAAAAATTCGGTACTATACGGTTATAATCAAGGGTAAGTAAAATAATCTATTGAAAAGGATGGCGGCGCCCTCCAATACATTCCGATGTAATAGCCAATAAAACGAAAACCTTCAGATCGCCTTCGACTATAGTCGATCAATTTATTTATTAATTTAATTGAGATAAGAATATAAAAGTGAACGTACGTGTGTGCGACTCTCTTCAATAATCCAGTATGCTAATTTTATTTTGCTAGCAACAAAAAGAGGCTTTAACTTAACAATAACTGATAATAATTATAATAATAATAATAATCATAATAATAATAACAATAATAACACAAATAATAACAATACTACTACTACTACTAATACTACTACTACTAATAATAATAATTATAAAAATAATTAAGAAAGAAAGGAAATGATAATCACGTGTGCAAATTTCATTTCATGAGCAAAGCGGGGAAGAATTTACCTCAATAACATATGATAATAAAAAAGAAATTAAATAATTTCTTTAACTTCTGATATAGACACACAACTATTCCATTGTTATTATAATTATTTGTAGTAGTAGTAATACAATAGAACAAAGTGAGAGAGAGTTTTGTCTTCTTTCTCTTATCGATTAGTTTTGTCTTGTATCGATGAGTTTTGTGTTTTTTATTTATCGAAAGAGAGAGAGAGAAGGTGGAGAGAAAGAGAGAGAGAAAGAGAGAGAGAGAAAGAGAGAGAGAGGGTGAGAGAGTTATGGAGAAGGAGGTTTGTGTCGTTTTTCTCATTAATTATGTTTATTTTAATGTAATGCATAGAAATTAAATTGCAAATACGTATGAGTTTATCAATGTATCAATGTATGCACCGGAGTGATCACAGGGACATAGGTAACAGTTTTCAAAAAGCAAAACATTGCATATACGATTATGCAAGTTCTTAATACAGAAAGAAGAAAACAGTTAACAAAATTCAAAAGCAACCAACATTATGACTTTTCAAGAGATTAACACTTATTAGACAACACAAAATCTTTGCAGGCATTACCAAGGTTATTTAAACTTATTAAAATTGCATGATCATTCTTTCACCCCACTATTTTGTATGCTAATAGGCAGCCTACCTGGCATTACCAGGACATGAATTAGGACCCATATATACTAGTGCTTGAAACTTGCATATTACCATTTTTTTAATCTTCTAGAGTTTTCTAATTGTTCTATTTCTTCTTTATTTACGTCATTCATTATTTAACGTCACCCTCTTTCTTCCCATACGCTTCTGTTGCTACAGCCACTGCTACTACTACTACTTACTCAATTTCCCTCCTTTCAACACTTCTAGTCTGATTCACCCTTATACAATAAATGTGTAAAAGGAAAACTGACAATCTGATGTATTTGCATACATCAGATCGTCAGTTTTGTGAAATGGCCGTGCTGAAGTGGATACCGACGTCGATTAGCGACGTGAGCGTGCCAAGTTCGAATCCTGCCGGTTCCATGGTACGATTTTCACTATAGAGGTTGGTAACTTTCACGTGGTTCCTACCGTAAGTAACTGATTCTAAAAATAAATGGTAAAACCAACGCAATCAACAGAATCGAACCGGTCCAAAGTCGGCGTACGATGGTGATTTATACGAATCCACGTTTTATCAGAGTGTTAGTATTGTACAGAATTGGATAACAAAATCAAACTGGTTATATTCGAGTGGTTAACTCCCAAAATGGCTGCTAAATTTTATCGGCTAGTCTTTTTCGATGGCAGGAAAAAAGAACTACCCGTATACATTTGTTGTCTAATTTTTGCGGGTTTTTTTTTTTCATTTTTATTTTGCAAATATTAATTACTCTGGCTCCGTCGTTATAAAATACAATTCTATACCAGATACGCGTTATTATGTTTAATTAGTTTAATTAGTTAATTATTATATATTTCAACTTCATTTTTAACAAACAGTGTTTGATTGTATTATTTGTTTCTTATCAAACAAAGCATATCCGTCCTTACCACTAACCCTAAGTTTGGGTTTCAACAAATTAATATTTGTGAAAAATATTTTAAATTCCTTTGCAAAATAATCCGCAAAAATCAGTAAAAAATTAATTCGGTGTATTAATTTGCCCTGACAAAACATGTCCATGAAATTCGGTGGCCAAAGCGAGGAGAAAAGAAGAGAAGAGAGAAAGAGAAACTATAGAGAAAGATAAACTAGAGAGAAAGAGACATATAAATATAAGTTTTCCTATTATTAGCGACCGGCTTGGGATATGCTTGATTACGATGATCATAGTTGCGGTTCTTGATCCCTGTGTCTTGCTATACGATTAGTCGTAAACAACGAAACAGCCATCTGTAGAGTGAATTACACACACACACACACACACACACACACACACACATATATATATATATATATATATATACAATAATATTTTTATAAATAAATATTAATTATTTAAATACCTAGAGACATCGATGTTTCATGCTAACGCAATCTTCAGTCTAGGAACTAATTCTCAACGATCGGTAGGCGCGAACCGAACACAAATCTCCACTGATTCGTAGTCGAGGATCTTATCCATACGGCCATAGCCAATTAGTTAGTAAATAGAGAGAAACTTTACCTGTAAATAGCGAAAATCGGCGGCTATTTACCAGGCAGTTAGAGTGATCTACGAAATGTCGTTCGTATCGTGCATATAGCTATTTATACTGCTTGTTATTAAAGCCACTAGAAAGTGCCCAGCCTTATATATATATATATATATATATATATATATATATATATATATATATATACATATATATATATATATATATATATATACATACATATATATATATATATATATATATATATATATATATACATATATATATATATATATATACATACATATATATATATATATATATATATATATATATATATACATACATATATATATATATATATATACATACATATATATATATATATATATATATATACATGTGTGAAAGCACATTACGGTTCTCTTAGTTAATATTAAACACAACTAGGTGCACAACATTTAGATAATATATTCGTTTGCTTTTGAAAGATATCAATAATAAAAATCTCAGCATGAACAAAATATATTAATAATAAATATGTAATTGATTTTATTTTTTAAAAATATTATATAATAAGCCACTTTTTAAACTAACCTTTCAATATAATCAGAGAAACACTTGCTACCGAGTTGTTAGCAGAAACGCATTACCAAGTAACAGGACAACGATAATTGCTTTATTATTCGTTAGCAATTAGCAATTTGAAA
The DNA here is from genome assembly GCA_963556195.1 of Sepiola atlantica. Lineage (NCBI taxonomy): Eukaryota > Metazoa > Mollusca > Cephalopoda > Sepiida > Sepiolidae > Sepiola > Sepiola atlantica. The sequence goes on along the minus strand of OY744521.1, from coordinate 194,146,451 downwards.
TAAACAGATCACTTTGTAATCTTGTTTGTAGTTCAGAAATCATTGGTCCACCGTTTCTTGACAGAGGTCGTTCTTTTCGGGTTTGATAATAACGCCGGGCCATCAGCAAGACTGAATATATATATATATATATATATATATATATATATATATATATATATATATATATATATGTTTTACTATCGCGGTCACCGGTAATAAAGTCCAATAGCCACTCAAAAACAAGAGTTAATGAGATGAGAATAAAAGCCAGCCGTAAAATAAGGAACACTATGGCAGTACTAGCATAGGTCAATGACATGAATTGTGTTTACTTACTGTGTGGGAGGTCCAAGACAGGAATTTGTTAACATTGGATTTGAAGACGACGAATTTGCAATCAGCAGGGAATCAGCCCTACGGTAATGTGTTCTACGGCGGGAATCTCATGCAAAGAAACTCTGTCTATTGAAATTCTAGCTAACGCTAGCCACATGGTTTAGAAAGGAAATTGTGTTTTCGTTGTTGTAGAAGACCGAGTTCTTGCTGTGAATGTTTTACAAGAAGAAACCAAAGGCACGTTCTATGGAAATAGAAAGGCACGTTCTATGGAAATAGAAAAGGGTTCTAAGAAAGAAAATGTGTTCAACGCAAGGTTTCAAATACGGTTTTAAACTCTATCATGCAATGTCTGTTAGTAAAAAAAACTCTTAAAAATAAAATGTTTAAATTGGAAAAAATAATTGCAATACAGTGTATTTGGAAAATCGATTTATAACTGCAGAATCATATTCTATATGTGCAAAAGAGCCTCTATATGTCGGATCTTTTTTGGTAATAAGTCTACGAGTCTAATTTCCTTTATGATACATCTTTTATTCCACGTAGTCTTTGGTTCGTGCTAGTAATATTTATTTACCTTATTTGCTTTGTTATATTCTGTTACTTAAATAAAAAAGGCTAGCATTCGCAAAATACCGACCAGATCCCACATGTAGGCTATCAAAGAAGCTTTTGTCGATCATGACGCGCATATCTGTCTTTTGAGCCGCACGACTTTCAAATTTGGTTGGTGTAATCTTTTAACGATTTTATATGTGTCTTTGGCAACACATGGTTCATGCTAATTTTACCTGTGATCCTGTCATATGGAGAGCGTTTATCTATGTAGAAATAATAGTGAACTAGTACAAATATTGTATGTGTTATATGTTTGCAATAAAGATGGTTGATCGGTATTTGTGTCAATGTCGTATAGCTCAGAAATCAAGCGTTTCTAGACCTCTGTCAACTTTTCCATTTTATTTTTTCGATACATTCTGTCGTATTTTATCTTTACATATATAGCATACACTACCAAGCAATAGTATTTCGCTATGCTCCAAGACAATTATTTCTAACCCTAAAGCATTATTTTAATGAACCAAATTAAGCTTTAAATGCTATTCCTGACTACCGCCAACCCGACTGGCCCTCGGCAAGGAAACACTTTTTTCTATATATTTAAAAGATGAGTAAAGACGGCTATTTTTTTATATACCCTCGCCATGTTGGAATTTATAACCATGATAGATTAATAACTGCGTCACCATCGAATCTGTTACTATGCTAAGAGAGCAATACTTCCGCCACGTTGGAAATTTTCATGACTCGAGATCAAGGCCGCATTCTTTTGGAAGCCGTGATGATGTTAGTAAATCGATGTTTGCGTCATACTGCACACCATTATCAAAGTTTTGGATTAAAAAATGGGGTTTGTTGGTAAATAATTAGAATGCAAAATCAATATAGTGTGTTTTTGACTTAAAAGAATCTGTATTTTTTTAGGGGGGGGGGAATATGCGAAAATGATAATTTAATTACTGCTAAAATATTTCAATAAAAAATATACACAAGCACATACATACATGTATATATATATATATATATATATATATATATATATATATATGTATATATGTGTGTGTTTGCGTGTGTGTCTGTGTATTCTTTAATTAACAGCGATTGATCAATCATGAAGACGTGTTTGCATAATGTAAGATCAAAGCAGTTTTCGAAAAGTCAGAAATTGAATATTTTAATACGGCATGATGGTCAATTACGCAGTTAAATTAAACTATCTTCGTTTAAATTCTTTGGAAAATTTATATTACTGTTTTCACTGATTCTTTGTCCGGAGATGCAATTAAAATAAAAGCCCTATACAAAGATCAAAACAACTTTTTCGGTAAAGTTTTATAAGGAATTAAGTTTTTACAATAATATCGTGATGTCACCGTTCGCATCTTTCATCCATAAACACATTTTTATCACATATTTTATATATCACTTAAATATTAACACAGGTAGACAAAACTAAGAATACATATGGTTATATGGAGTTTATGACTGGAAGCAATAAACCACCGGGAGTTCTCATTTGTTCTTAGGTAAGGCCTTGTGTTCCCGTTAGTTAATGATAAAAAACGTCATTATAGTATAAATATATACACGTTTAAATGTTGTCGCATTTATAAAATTCATGCTCCTAGTTCTGGTGCGACACGCACATTCGACGGGTTCCGCTGGCTTTCTCTGAACGAAAACGTTCCAAGGGATTATCAATATCAAATTCGTCAGCGGTCCTTAGTCGCATGTGTACCCCGCTTAGGCAAGATTTTTACCGACGTTTGTTTTTTTTTTGTTTTTTTTTTTTGTTTTGTTTTTTTTGCATTGAAATTACCTACCAGGCTCAACGGCACTTAACTTCGGCGATCCAAAAGAAACCGGTGTGTCAACGTGATGATGTGTAAACAAACATAGAACAATACAAGATTAGCCTTTAAAATAGGATGTGGACAACACGTCACAGTGTACACGATCGAGCAGTGAATGGATTTATATATATGTGATATGATTCGGGCGCACTATTGGAATTCAAATAACCAAAACTTAAACCAGCTCCCCCCCTTTAGATGCGCGGCTAATCGGTGGTGAGTCTTAGCCAAATAATCATCAATGAAGATAGATTTAATGACACAATATAAATATGCGAGTTCATCTGCGCAATATCCGAGTTTGAGTATTTCTCAGGGCTTCAAGAAGATCAAATATTCAACATAATATGATAGTCATCTTAACCCGTTATTAAACTTTCTAGCTTGGTGTTATTTGTACTATGGCTGTATTCTTTTGTACACTATTATATTTCGTTGGTATCAAGACCATTTTTTGGCAAAATTTTATCGTAAAACAAAAACAAACCGGTACGTACCAAATTATGTTTCTTATTATTTTTTTACCGGTGCTTATAAGTCGAGTGGATGAACTTCCAGTTAGTAAATAAATACTCCGCCAACTTTCTCTAAATTAGACTAAAAACAAAAACAAATATCTCCTATGATATACCACTACCGGGCGTTGTCCGGGAGTCTTTTGATTGATCGCAAAAGTTATTAAACCGTTTTAATATCTCAACTATATGGCCCAAATAGATTCAAGATATCATATCCATTACCGATATTTATTTATCTTCTTCCCACGGCGGAAAGATGTGACACAAGGTCGGAAAGTAGGATTTGAAAGCAGCACCCTAGAGGAAGAGCATTCTAGCCGAACAAAAATCGTGTGGGCAACTCCGTCAGAATTCCCCCGGTAGGGGTGGCGCAGGCGATTAGCAATAAACTAACCCTTTTTTTCTAAGGTTAAGAAGGCAAAGCCTGAAAAAGTGGCCCTCATAGAACTGCACAGAACCATACCTCAGACCGGCAGAGAACAAACCATTCTAAAAAATGCCAGAGACTTTGCCGGTCTGATTTTGGTGTGAACTACCGATTAAAACATTGAATCTACGTTCCTATTTAATCTGTTTAATATGTTATTGAATTATGAATTTTATAAATAATAACATCGCACCGTGTGATTATCGAATTTGCGTTTAGGAGAAGAGTAATATTTTGGAGAGGTAAGACAGGTTTTGTTATGATTATGTATTAGCGGGATATCAAATTAAAAAATATGTTATCGAGATATATTTTCAATTTATTTGCTAGAGTAAAAGGCGTTATAAAATAATAAAATGATGAAATGATAAAATAATAAAATAATAAACAATTATTGAAAAAAAGTGTTTTACAAATGTTGATAGCCTCACTTCTAATATATATATATATATATATATATATATATATATATATATATATATATATATATATATATATATATAGTATGATCAAATATAAACCAAAGTAAAACTTTTAGTAGATGAAACCTATTGTGAAGAGGATTAGCTCAATATACGAGATAGAGCAATTGTAGAGATAGAAGAAAAAAGAGTGATAAACATGCGACGATTGCCCAAATTTATTTCAAATTTCAATTGTTCAATGCAAGGTGTAATCAGTAATAAACTAGTGTTTATTATTCTTTTCTTAAGCCAAGGCTTTTCACAGATCGAGATCTTATCATCAGAGGAGAAATACAGATGGATAAGTTGGCTTTCGAAAAAAACAAAGTTCAAATATTTGAAAAATATGAAAATTATTTTTAAAAGAATTTTTGTTAAAAAAACGCACTGAATGAAAAGAAAAGAAACGTTCCGTAAAAAAGATATGCAAATTGTCCGGGTGGTAAATTTCCGTTGAAAAGAAGTCCGATGAATTGTAGAACGTGAAAAAAACTCTTTGCGTGGGAGCAGTGTGGAGAAAGTGCTTAAAATTACAAGTAAATCCAAAACGCACTTAAAAGGGATTTTCATTCACTGCGTTTTTTTTTAACAAAAATTCTTTTAAAAATAATTTTCATATTTTTCAAATATTTGAACTTTGGTTTTTTCGAAAGCCAACTTATCCATCTGTATTTCTCCTCTGATGATAAGATCTCGAATCTTTGAAAAGCCTTGGCTTAAGGAAAGAATAATAAACACTAGTTTATTACTGAATACACCTTGCATTGAACAATTGAAATTTGAAATAAATTTGGACAATCGTCGCATATTTATCACTTTTTTTTCTTCTATCTCTCTCTCTCTATATATATATAAATACACACTAGAAATAGTCTACGCGGATCAACTAGCATAGACTGTTTCTATTGTTAACATAATTTTATTTATAAAAGCTCTCCATAGTGTGTAGCACATTTTAAACACATATTGGTTTTAGTTTGATGTCATCGTTCTATTTGAACTCAGTTATAAACATAACTTTTTTCCGGGGTGTCGGTTCCTGCGACCGGCTAGAATAATTATCTCTACACTGACGATTCCGGAAGGATGAAACGTATACTATGTTGATAAACAAATATATATATATATATAAATATATATATATATATATATATATTTGGATCTCTCCAAATATGATCTGAGGTTAAGATCGGGTTCTAACTCTGCCTGATGAGATCTCAGTTTATAGTAACTGTTGATCGATAACATCGACATGTCAGTGTCGCAGATTTTGTACATGTCTGTGTAAATAAAATTATCATATATATATATATATATATATATATATATATATATATATATATATATATATATATGGATAGGTAATACTTCAGAAACGTAGAAAAAGCGTGGTGTAGTGGTTATAGGCGCAAACTTTAAGCTGACCGTGTCAAGTTCTAATTATGTTAAGGATATTGCATAATATTGGCCAACACCCTTGAGAAAGGTATGAATTCATATATCCTTTATCAAGCTATGGAGTAAATAGTATGGGCTTTGGTTGCTCTACTTGTTAAAGAGAAAAAAAACCTTCTGAAATAACCCCAGTTTTTCTCAGCTGATACCGGTATTGTTACCAATCATCTTAGACTTCTCTTTGTCACTGGACACAAGCAATACTGTGATGAATGTTTAATAGATAAACACTCTAAGATGGTTGCTTAGTAAAACAATCTGAAGTCAAAGATTGCTTAACCGTTCAGAATTTGATTACGTTTCGAGCGCCTTCAAGATTCAAACGTATAATTGCTTAGAGGCCTTCCCCATAAAAACTAAATATCCCACAATCAATAATGTTAAATACGAAACCTTCTCAATATTTTAAAGTGTCTAGCATAGTAATCAACGATACGAATTTCTTAGCCATTAAGCAATTTTACGTTTGAATCTTGAACGCGCTCAGAACGTAATCAAATTCTTAACGGTGAAGCAATCAACATTTTGAATGTTGCACGCTTTTAGAACGTAATCACACTCTCATGTAACATCTCAATATTATAGACGCTCCATTAAAGTTGTAAATTACTGGCCGTTAATAAAAACAACCCAACAGTAAAGTCATATTTTTTAAGAAACCAAAATTAACATCGCCTGAAGATGATTTTAAAAATTTAATCGAAAGTACTCGCAAAAAAGGAAAGAAAATGGAACAAGAAACACATGGAACTTTCATACAGCAATTCGACCGAAACACTAAATGAGCCATTTAGAAAATTGGAAAAACAGTTTTATCAAGCAAAAACACTCCGTGTTATTAAATAATATTTGCCTATATATATATATATATATATATATATATATATATATATATATATATATATATAAAAGCAAAAGTAATTTCCATATAGAAGTTTCTTTAAAACGTGTTAGAAAGCATGGTGAATACTTTTTATAAAGTCTAGGAAATCAGAGTCCAAAGAAACGGCGGGTTTAAGAATGGCAAAGAAAGTATTTTTTCTCAGAGAAAATTTAAAATTAGTTTTATTTTTTTAAAATTCATATTCTGTCCATAATACCTAAAAATCTTATTGAAGTTACACAAATGATTTTGAAAACTTATTAACATTTTTAAAATGTCGGCCACGATTCGTCATAAATAGCTTATAGCTATTGTACAGTCAGCACTCTTGGCGTAACGAGACTGTTGACCGTCTTCATAGAAAAGCGAATTATATATTTTTTAAAAGTAAAGAAATGAGAAGTTTTCATTTTGTATAATTTCTTTAGGTTTCACCATCACTATTTTCGATAACATTTTTGCCCAGCTTTCTCTTTCGACTTTTCATTTTTTTTCTTGGCTTCGGGTGATTTTCTCTATTATTTTTCATCCCTCGTATTATGCATGCCGTGTTCATGCCGGTGCCTATCGGATTTTCCCTTTTAAGTTTCGTGACTTACAACCAATGACAGAATTCACGCGTAGACACACGTAACCACAGGTAGCGACACGTTTGAAAATATGCCTCGAGACAACACAATTTTCCATCGAACAAAATTGAAAAAGATAACTTAATAAAACAAAACGGTTCAGAAAAGCCAACTTATTTTAATACCTGACCGGAAGCACAATGACGCCGACAGATTTCAAAGAACCGGTTTGCGTAGATTAAGATTAATCTTTGGTCTATTTTATTTTAGCTTAGAAGAAAACAAAAATCAAATCGACCAAGATTACTTTTTTCAGAAATAAAAAATTATACGGCAATCAGAATATAAGATTATTTTAAAAGACTGAAAAAAGAGTCTGAACTGAAATCGAGTAGATACGAGAAACAGCGAAAGAGAGAGCAAGAAAACATCTATCATAAAATCGTTCGCATATTTTTAGTCTTTTAGTCGTGAAAGCTTCGTTCTATATCTGATCTAATGTCTCCAAAATGGCGTCTTATTTTTGATAATTCTTTTACATAAACTACTTTGCTTCTATTTTAATCATTCTGGTGTTATTCTTTCATCTACTTTAAGTGATTGTTTGGGGAGGCCCAAGTATTCCTGTTTTCGTCGGGTGATCTGTCACGCTTAAATTTAAAATAGCGTTTCGTCAGTCCGTCACGCTTAAATTTGAAATATCATTTCGTCGGTCTGTCATTTTAAAGTTTGAAATATAATTTCGTCCGTCTGTCACGCCTAAGTTTGAAATATCATTTCGTCAGTCTATCACGCTTCAGTTTGAAATATCATTTAGTCTGCTTGTCACGCTTATGGTTAAAATATCATTTCGTCGATCTGTCACGCTTAAGTTTGAAATATCATTTCGTCGGTCTATCAGGCTTTAGTTTGAAATAATACTTTGTTTGTCACTCTTATTTTTGAAATATCATCTTGGTTACGTCTGAAATGCGTTTTCATTAGCATGTCACGCTTATGTTGGAAAAAGCGTTCCATTGGTCTGCACTTTAAAGATTGAAAAAAAAACGTTTCGTTTGTATGTCACGCTGAAATATGAAATTAGATTTGGTTGGTCTGTTACACTAAAATGTCAACTGTCTAGATAGTCCACCCACTTATCGAATAAATGAAACGTCAGAATATCCCTTCGGAAATATTGTCGCGCACACAGAGCCATGGGTGCATTTTATTATTTATTCACAAGAACCGCGTACTGTCGTTATCGTGAACATTGATGGGCCATGCAAACCATGATCCAACCGCTGAACCCCATATTGCTTTAATCGAAATTTTAAAAAACAGGTATGAGCATTCATTATTTTGCCTTTTGAAATGTACAACAATTAACTAACAGTTAAACGTTCGTATTACTTCAACATTTTTACTGAACATCCTCGCATCAATTCCTCTGTAAATGTGTTATCAATATATGAGCAGACATACTTCGCAAAATATGATGAAGTTCCAATATTGTTTATACCACATATATCATTAAATTGCTATTGATATGTCATCTAGGCGAGATAATAAATAAAATTATAAATGATATTTACATGATTAAAATTATTTTAAGAATAAAACGAATCTCTACAGTAGTTTTTCTATGGGCCACACCTTTGTACCACGATATATATATATATATATATATATATATATATATATATATATATATATATATATATATATGTATGTATATATTGTGTGTATTTAGCCAGCATTATTTCATTTAAGCAAACATTGTTAAAAATGACATAATTATTTACTTGATTATACTTTTTTTATTATTATTGTATTTTTATTATATATATATATATGTATACATATATAAATGTATACATATATATATGTATACATATATATATGTATATGTATATATATATATATATATATATATATATATATATATATATATATATATATATATATATTGCAACATTCATAATGATTCCTGCTTTTGCTAAGGACATTCCTTTGTATATAGATACCCACATATATATATATATATATATATATATATATATATATATATATATATATATATATATATATATGTATACATATATATGTATATATATAGGGATAGAAGAAAAAAGAGTGATAAATATTCGACGATTGTCCAAATTTATTTCAAATTTCAATTGTTCAATGCAAGGTGTATTCAGTAATAAACTAGTTTTTATTATTCTTTCTTTAAGCCAAGGCTTTTCAAAGATCGAAATACAATTGCTCTATCTCGTATATTGAGCAAATCTTCTTCACAGTAGGTTCCATCTACTAAAAGTGTTTACTTTGGTTTATATTTTACCCTATGTATATATATATATATATATATATATATATATATATATAAGTATATATATATATATATAGATATATATATATATATATATATAGATATATATATACATATATATATATACGTATATATATATACGTATATATATATATATATAGATATATATATATAGATATATATATACATATATATATACGTATATATATATATATATATATATATATATATATATATATATATATATATATATATATAGATAGATAGATAGATCAAGATGTTGAATAATATATATTTATGTATATACTTTCTACTTTTTCAATGACCAAACTTTTCAAGAAAATGCTCGATTATTGTAACATATAAACTTAGAGCATGAAAAAATAGACCGTATTAGTTTACATTCGAGTGACCAATATGTGATTCATTTCACTGTTCATTCATTCTAAATCAAACACTATATTTTACGGACGGTTTCGTTCACCAAAGAACAGCCAGCATTAGTATGGATCTTTCATCTATAGTCTTCGCAGAAACCAGAAAGTTGTCCTTTAGAAAAAAAAATACATAGCAATGCAGCAAACAGAAATCACAACGAAACTCACATTGATTAGATTTTCTATCGAGGATAAACCTAGATATCGCTACCCAGAGGGCAACCATCTTATTTTTTCATGGAACATAGCCTAATATTCTTTTTCCCAACCTCTCTCTCTTTCTCTCTCTCTCTCTCTATATATATATATTGTAATGTGATACTTAGAAGGCAATACAATGCAGAGGTGTGACGGATAGACACAAGTTGGAGCAAATAAGACATAAAATGGTGGAACAAGTTTAATATTTTTACCCGTAATACAATTTATACATACACACACACCCATATATATTTCTAAGTATCACATTTCTATATACAAGTAAACAATGCTTCAAGCAAACTACATACACCTCTTATATATATATATTATTCTAATAATAAATATTCTAAAATATTATCTACATACGTATATGTTTCATCCTTACGAAATCATCAGTGTAGAAATAGCCATCCAATCTAGTCGCACGATTCGAACCCGGGACAATTGCCACATTTAACCTCGATTCCGAGAGCGCTTACCAATGAGGCTACCATAAATGGCTACGGATGAGATGTAGAATTAACTGTATATATGTGTTGAGGAGGTGGACAGCAATAGTCGACCGTCATAACAGTGTTTAAAAAACTTCTAATTCCACCACAAAAGCACATTTAAGTAAATTTTGTTTTAATGTCAGACTCTGTTGTTTTAAAGTATATAATTGTAAAATTCATGATGCCTGAATGAATTGAAAAAATACGTATCTAATTGTGATGTGATGTTAGTGTGAAGAGAGAAAGACATGTGGGGGCATCTAAGAAAATTATTTCTTCAAGACTAACCGTTACGTTTACTTGCCGACTAGTTTAAACGAAAAATCGTTCTCTTTATTCCTGTAACAATATTAGACAGCAGCTTTGGAAATGATTTTCAAAAGCCATTCTCCATTTTCTGTCATTTCTGACAAATAAAGGCCGCAGTTCTTATACTTAACCGCTATTAAACCCAGAAGAGACAGATATCACAAGATATTAAGCGATCAAGCTGTTCACTATGGAATTTATGTTAATCGCTTGTCTGATTACATCGATTTGATTTAGTATGGCGCCTGGTATTTACATGAAGCGATCGCCTCTTCCGTCTGTTATGCTATTTTCCATGGTGTTTACTTAAGCGGTCTACGACGGCATTGTTTATTCTATATAATGAAACTGAACTACGTGTGTCCGGCTCACTTCAATTATCACGTACGCATAATCTTACTAATGACTGATAATAGTAAAAAAGAAAAGAAAAGAATAATCATGCATGCAAATTTAAATTTCATGAACAAAGCAGAGGTGGCTTAATCCGAATAATATCTGATAATATCAAAATAAAAAAGGAAATAATTTCTTTCACTTTTAAGATAAACACAAAAATATTAACAAACGTAATAAAAACAATGATTTTATGTATGTATGTATGTATATGTATATATGTATGTATGTATGTATGTATGTATGTGTGTATATATGTATTGTTATTATTACTATTATTATTATAATCATCATTATTATTTTTATTATAATTATAATTATTATTTTTATAAGAACATAACGAAGAGAGAGAGAAAGAGTTTTATTTTATTTTTCGTATCGATTAGTTTTTTCTCCTTATCGAATAGTTTTGCTATATTTTTTATCGAATTGTTTTATCTTCTTTTCTTTATTGAGAGAGACACCGAGCGAAAGGGAGGGGATTTTTGTCTTCTTTTTCAATGATTTCAAGTAAGTAATAGGAATTAAATTGCAAAACAATAGTAAAAGGGCAAAGCCTGCTAGTCGGGCATTTATAGAGCAATACAAGCATAAAGCGACGGAAACAAACTGAGTGTACGACGAATGCAGAAAACATTGCCATTCATCAATTCAAATGGGAATCCCTTGTAAATGTGAATATATTTCTGATAGAAACTTGATTCGAAGTTCTTAGGAAATGCCATACTTTTCAGTACTGGAATACGAGATGTTTGACCAAATTTCGGAATTGGTAATCGGAGTATTATATTATTACAGAGTAACGATTTGCTTATGTTGTTATTAATATCTATTCAAATCATCTTAAATCAGACATTGTATACTGGCAGGTGTTCCATGTACGCGTGTATGTTGCCATTGTACTGCCAGACTGACAAAGATTTCGTAGCTACAATCAAAGCAACCTAATGCTTATAACATTGATTCTTTAATTACTTAATACGACACTATCTCTTTTCAAAGAAGAATGGTTTGTTTATTACTGTAGATTGTCTATTTGAGCGGCAAGTATAAAGTGATACACAAAAGAGCGAAACACGGGACGAGAGAGTCAATCACTTATTTTAAGCGCATGGCTTAATTATATCAACGTTTCGCCAGATAATATTAAAACCCGTCTTGTTGCTCCGAGGTTTCTATTCAAATCCTCCTAACTGAAAGAACCACTCGACTAATTATACGTCTTACTTAATTTCCGCCTAAGTTATTTCGCTATCATACGAAAACAATGCTTATTTAATTATAAATCACCCTTATAACCTATTCATGGCCACGTGTCTATATATATCTGGTTTATAACTCTACGATAGACCCACCTGCCAAAAAAACTATTTAGTTAATGTTTGTACTATCAAACGTAACCACGAATATTTTACATCATATATTTCCAGCGATTGGCAGTAAGTAAAAGAAATAGAGGTGTACTAATAGTTTCATCCCATTTTTATACGTGTCCAAGACTCTGTATAAAAGACTCTGTCACGTTTAAATATGTAAGAGCAGTTTCATCGTTAAATGCGTTGTATTTTATGTGACTCCATATTTCAAAATACTTTTTAAAACTTAAAGCATTGAGATTTAGTTATATTCATTTGAATTATTTGGACTGCTATTCTAATCTTAGTTGTAATTTTTAGAAGATTTCGGCCGATGTAACCTCCGATCTTTAACATGTGCATCTTTTCGAACTTGGGAATCTTTATGTAATCCAGGAATCTATACAGAATTTTGATCTTACCCCTAAGTAATTTGCAACAATTATCAAAAGAAGCG